>JABTXL010000888.1:10736453-10765613 GCA_025134845.1 Neodon shergylaensis | reverse complement strand
CTTTCTTTCTTTCTTTCTTTCTTTCTTTCTTTCTTTCTTTCTTTCTTGACCTAGGAATGGTTCAATTGACCATTGTTCAATTTTGATTAGTTTGTGGGCTTTCTGCAATTAGTGCTGTTGTTGAATTCTATCTTTAAGTCATATATGATGATCCAATAAGATACATGGGTTATTCCATTTTTTTCTATCTGTTAAGGTTTGCTTTGTTACCAACTATGTGTTCGATTTTAGAGAAGCTTCCATGCGGTGCTGAGAAGAAGGTATATTCTTTTGTGTTTGAGAGAATTGTTCTATAGATGTCTGTTAAACCCATTTTAGCCATAACATTTATTAGTTTTTTTACTTCTTTTTTAAGCTTCAGTCTGGTAGTCCTGTCCACTGGTGAGAGTGGGGTATTGATTGAAGTTTCTCACTATTTGTGTGTGGGTTTCGATGAGCTATTTTAGCTTAGTAATGTTTCTTTTATAAATGTGTGTACCTTGTATTTGGGGCACAGATGTTCATAATTGAGACTTCATCATGATGGATTTTTCCTGTAATAAATATGAAATGTCCTTCTTTAACTCTTTTGATTGATTTTAATTTGAAGTCTATTTTGTTATATATTAGGATAACTACACCAGCTTGATTCTTAGATCCATTTGATTAGAAAATCTTTTCCCAACCCTTTACTCTGAGGTAATGTCTTTCTTTGAAGTTGAGGTATCTGTCTTGTATTCAGCAGAAGGATGGATCCTGTTTTTGTATCCATTCTGTTAACCTGTGTCTTTTTATAGGCAAATTGAGACCATTGATATTAAGAGATATTAATGATCAGTGATTGTTAATTCTTGTTACTTTTTAATTTTGCTGATGGTGGTGGTACTGTGTGTGTGTTTCCCTTCTTTGGGTTTTGCTGGTGTGGGATTATGTATAGACTGTTTTTTAGGTAAACTTAACATCCTTGGATTGGAGTTTTCCTTCTAGTAATTTCTGTAGGGCTGGATTTGGTGATTGATATGGTTTAAATTTGTTTTGTCATTGAATATCTTGTTTTATCCATCTGTGGTGATTGAATGCTTTGCTAGGTATAGTAGTGTGGGCTAGCATCAGTGGTCTTAGTGTCTGCAGAATGTCTATCCAGGACCTTTTGGTTTTCAGAGTTTCTGTTGAGAAGTTGGGTGTAATTCTGGTAGGTCTGCCTTTGTATTTTACTTGGCTTTTTTTGTAGCTCTTAGAATTCTTTCTTTATTCTTTATGTTTAGTGTTTTGATTATTATGTGATGAGTGTACATTTATTTTAGTCCAGTCTATTTGGTGTTCTGTAAGCTTCTTGTACTTTCATAGCCACACTCTTCTTTAGGTTGGGAAAGTTTTCTTCCAGATTTTGTTGAATACACTTCCTGAGTCTTTGAAAAAGACTTCTCCTTCTAACAGTATTATTCCTAGGTTTGATCTTTTCATATGTCGCAGATTTCCTGGATGTTTGTGTCAAGAATTTATTGGATTTTTTTGGCTAATGAATCTTTTTCCTCTATTTTATCTTCAGTGTCTGAGATTCTTTCTTTCATCTCTTGTACTCTGTTGGTCATGCCTTCATCTGTAGTTTCTGATGGTTTACCCAGATTTTCCTTTTCCAGAATTCCCTCAGTTCATCTTTTCTCTATTGCCTCTACTTCAGCTTTCAAGTCTTGAATCATTTCCTTTGCCTGTTTTTTTTTATTTGTTTTTTGTTTGTTTTTGGGTTTTTTGGCTTTCTTTAAAAAATTGGCTGATTCATTGAAAAGTTTTGTTTGTTTTTTCCTCCATTTTTAAGGGAATTTTTCCATTTTCTCTTCTAAGCATCTATATCATTTTCATAATGTTATTTTTAAGGTCATTTTCTTCTATTTCCTCTGTGCTGGGATGTTCAGGTTTCATTGATGTAGAAACACTAGTTACTTATGTTGTCATATTGCTCTTTATATTCTAAATGTATTCTTACACTCTCATCTACCCATCTCTTCTCTCAATGGGTGCAAGAGGGACCTGTGCTTCAGGGGATTCCCTCTTCCTCCAATTGGTGTGGGTGACGCCTGTAGTTTCTCCCACGAACATGTGGGCTGTGCCTCTGGTGGTCACTGATACAGCTCTGGGGTCTCCTCTTTAGGAGCAGTCATGGCCAAGGCTCCAGTGGTCGCAGATACAGTGGGAACTGATAGCGGGTGTGGGGATTTTGCTCCAGGGTCTCTGGGGTTTTATAAGGTTAAGGTCGGGCATGGGATATGCCTAGAGAGAAGGGCTCTCAACCAGGAATCCAGACACTCACCTCACCAGGAACAGTCAGGTACAAGACTCCAGACACAGTACCACAGAAGCAGTTCAAGATGGTTACAGGTGTGAAGAAACTGCTCCGGGGTCTCTGGGACTTGATGGGTGGAGGTGAGGTGCAAGATGTTGCCCCATGGGCCAACTGGGAACCCAGATATTTACCTTTTCAAGGGTAGCCAGGGCTAAGGCTCCAGTGGTCACAGATTCAGTGGGGTATGATTGCCTGTATATGATGTCCTTAAAGGTACAAATTATTTTCATCTTAAATTATGCCCAACTAATTATTTTATTTATATTTATCTATCTATTGCTGTAGCCTCCAATTGTAAAAACTTATCCAAGAAACTATCACCAATTTCATGGGCATGAAGTTCTAGTACTGCAGTTTTATTTCAAATGCTATTTTTATATAAAATTTTTACATATACTATCCATTTTTAATTAAGTTTTTCATAATATGAAGAGGTGCATATTAACTATTTAAATTGTAACTTCATCTAATTAGCCATATATTGGAAAACCATTATTTCTACACTAAATTATTATTAAACACATAAATTTAATAATCTGTAGATGTATTTTTTACAGATTGCCCTTTCCTTATGTCTAACAACACATCTATATTTTGAGCTTGTTATATGGTTGTGGTATATTTTCAATGAGGGGGAACTTGAAACTTTAAATTCTTTTCTACTCTTTCAGGTTTGTTCTAATTATTCCCAGACCCTTCTATATTGTGGAGATTTATAATCATTATGTCATTACTGATAATAAAAATATCTTGATTAGGATTACACTGAGCTTTTAGACTAGTTTGGAAATTACTGCCATTTCACAATATTCAGTCTTGTGATTCATGAAGATGGGATGTTTTTCCATGTATGTAATGATTTGTCCCTTTGACAGTGTTGATATTTTCAAATGCAATGTCTTACATGTCTTTATTTCTAAGTGTTTTAATATGTTTTCATGACATTTCAAATGGAGTTTTATGATTGTTGAATTTTCTTGATGATTTCAGATCCCACTTCCATAATGTCCTTTTAAATAAATCACAGTGCTTCCTTCTTACAGATTTCTTGGAATTTTCTATATACAAAATAAATTCATATACATGTAAAGGTAGTTTTATTATTTCCTTTCCAATTCAGATGCCTTTTGATTTTGTGTTCCTACCTGATTGCCTTAATGTTAACTTCAACTATAATGTTGGTTAAAGAGAGAGAATAATAATTACACTGTTCATAACCTTATGGAGAAAACCTTTAGATTACCACCATTACATATGGGATGGGTTGTGCATGTGCCTGCTAGTATTTTGTCTTTGGGTGGATGCTGCTCTTATTATAACAAGAAAAAGTTTTCTCTTTGTGTAGTGATGGGAAGAACTGCAAATGAGTCATGAAAAGTCCTTAGTAGATTCTATCATTGAATGCATCAGATCTCTCCTTGGTTATCTATGGACTGAGTACTCCCATTTTTATGGCAGAAGTCACAAACAGGAACAGATGTGCCATATGTTTAATTACTAGTGCCATTTGTTGGTACTTAATGACTAACATGTAGCAGTAGTTGTCAGAAAATTAAAGATGCTTGGTCAAATGAAAACTTGAATTCTCTTTCACACCTCAATATATAGCATAACAGATACTTACCTCATTTTTCCTTCTTTCTACATAAACTTCCAGAAGAAAATGTCACATGCAAATCTTTCCAGAGTGACTGAATTCATTCTTGCTGGGTTAACAGACAAACCAGAGTTCCAGCTGCCCCTCTTCCTCCTCTTTCTAGGAATCTATGTGGCCACAGTGGTGGGAAATCTGGGCATGATCACCCTCATACAATTCAGTTCTCACTTGCATACACCCATGTACTTCTTCCTCAGCAGTCTGTCCTTAATTGACCTCTGCCAGTCTACTGTGATTACCCCCAAAATGCTGGTGAACTTTGTAACAGTGAAGAACATCATCTCCTACCCTGAATGCATGACTCAGCTCTACTTCTTTATTGTTTTTGCAATTGCCGAGGCTCACATGCTGTCAGCAATGGCTTATGACCGCTATGTTGCCATATGCAATCCACTGTTTTACAATGTTACAATGTCCTATCAAGTCTGTTTCTGGGTGATATTTGGGGTGTATGGTATTAGTTTGATTGGTGCCACAACTCACACAGTCTGCATGCTAAGAGTGCATTTCTGTAAGGCTGATGTAATAAACCATTACTTCTGCGATCTTTTTCCACTCTTGGAGCTCTCTTGTTCTGATACTTCTGTCAATGAATTAGTAGTTATATGTCTTAGTGCTTTCAATATCATTTTACCTACACTGAGTATCCTGAGTTCTTACATCTTCATCATTGTGAGCATCCTCAGGATTAAATCCACAGAAGGCAGGTCCAAAGCCTTCAGCACCTGCAGCTCACACATAGCAGCTGTTGCTCTCTTCTTTGGGTCTGCTGCATTCATGTACTTACAGCCATCGTCAGTCAGCTCCATGGACCAAGGAAAGGTTTCATCTGTCTTTTATACTATTATTGTTCCCATGCTGAACCCATTGATCTACAGCCTGAGAAATAAAGATGTCAAGCTTGCCCTGAAGAAGTTGAATGAAAAAATTTTCTCATGAAATATTTTTTACCTTCTCAAAACGCCCTGAGATTTTTTAAGTCTCTTTCAAGGATAAATTCTCAATTCTTGGATTCTAGGCATTTACTTTTTATTTTGTATGCTATTTCAGATAACTGGCCATTGTTACTTTCTTTCTGATTTCTCTGGGACTTAAATCCTGTGTTTAGAAAACAATCCTACATGAATATGCTTACATTTTATGGATCTTCTGCAGTAGAAGTTTTTCAAATTGATTCTTTTCAGAATGTCTTTGTTGTTCTTTCCCCCATATTCTCTCCTTTTCCATGAACTCCTGTCTCCATACACATTAAAGCTGTTCTGTTTCATCATTCTGTTTCTTTACATATATCAGCACCAAGTTATGTCTCCGTGCCTTTAAAAGTTCTTCCTCTGCCATGCCAGTCTCACTGCATACGTGCAGTTGGGAGGAACGTAAGAGCCAGCAGTGCACAAGTTCAACAAGACAAATTCACAGCATGAAGGTGGCAGGTGGTCACAGAGTTCCACCACTGCCTCAGGAGCTGTTGGTTATTGATAGCTACTGGGAGAGGGAGAGTTAGCTTTCCTTAAGGCTGGTGATCTCTGGTATGTCTCATGTGCTCCAGTGAATGGCCACACACCTAAAACTATATAGGCAGTACAAATGGGACTGGTCTTTTATTTTATTTTATATGAGGGCACAAAGTATGGTTAGTAAAGAATGTGGAGGTGTAGTGATATTTTGTTTGTAATCTAACAAATAATGCTTACCTGAAGATCAGAGTGCAGAGCTAAGTCACTAGTTAGACATAGAGGTCAGGCTGTGATGGCACACACCTTTAATGCCAGCACTTAGTAAATAAAGGCAGAAGGCAGGAGTCCAAGGCCACCCTAGTCTACACTAGATTTATCCAGTCTCAAAGAGAAAAAGAGGCAGATGGTGGTGCCTCATACCTTTAACCCTAGAATCAGGAAGGTAAAGATGGGAAACAATATGCTGGTCAAAGAGAGGCATATAATGCATGAGGAGATGAACTCAGATGCAGTCTGGACATTCCTAGAGACAGGATCGCCCCTTCAGTCCAAGCATTGGTAGTGGTAAGAACTCTAGTGGCTGGGCGCTCTGCTTCTCTGATCTTTAGCATTAACTCCTATATCTGACTCTGTGTTTTTATTGTTAATACCAATTAGAATTTATGCTACAGGAAGAAAGATCTGGGTGAGGATGGAGTAAGGGGGTGAAGGTGATCAAACACATTAAATGCAATTTATAATTAATTAAAATACTCAACAAAAACAAACCAAAAAAAAAAGCTCAGAGGTTTTATCTGTAAAACCTCTTATACTGTGCAAAATGATAGCAACAGATTTATGCATCATGAGCATTTAAACCTAATTATACCTCATCTGAAATCATCTATCTGATTACAGATGCAAAACAATGTAGACTTTGTGATCAGCATAAATCCTAGAGTGTGGGGATGCTAATACCAGGTTAGTTTATCTCATCCTATAAAACCAAATCTTCAGAAGTCGGAGGCTTTCTCCTGTACTAGTCATGTCTTCTCTTCACAACCAATTTTCTTACTATAGAAAGTTATCCATATATGTTTATCCACTCATATATGTGCATTTATGCTATGTAATATATGTCTATACTAATGTAAAACCTATGTAGGCATGAATGTTTCATTTTATTGCTTGGATCTGCTGTGTGTGTGGTGTATGCAATTTATATTTTCTAGCTATAGGCCCAAAATAACATCCAGCTTTTTCATATTCAGCGTACTGGATAAGATTATGTTATTGAATGTATGAATATTATGAAAAATATGTTTGAACTATCCTTTATACATTTAAGAAATGATAGGCAATAGAATATTTAAATATTGGAATTCTACCACAAACAAGGGATACTAAATAGCCGCAAAGAGAATTACTAAAAAGAGAGAAAAATGCAAAAGAATACAGGTAAAGGTGTGGCCTACCATTCCCAGGCAATGTTTTACAACTCAGGGACTGCCTATGACTCTTTCGATTTATTTCTGGCTGATGACCTTGTAATTCAAATGAATGATGTTCCTCGAGTCAGTATTTGGGAACGGTACATAGCTAATGAATGTCAAGTCTAACCTGTCCCACACGGATTTAAAAGCACAATACAGTTTCATCCTCACCAAAGTAGAATTTCTACCTGTGTTTTAAAACCTATTCTTACAGCCACAGATAAGTGCAGCTCCCAACTCTCACCAAAAAGTTTCTTCTTGCAACAGAGACTATTGTCAGAAAAAATCCCAACTCACCATGATCCAGAGAACAGTTGCTCCTACAGAGACTCGATAATGCCTCCCTCTGAACCATATCTAATAAACACACTGAGATTCTTGTGTCGCTCATGCCACCATTAGAATGGTGAGAACCCACTTGACTTTTCTGACTGTGTGTCTGTCAAATCTTCATTCCAGTCTTAGGGTTTCCGTTGCTGCGATGAAACACCATGATCAAAAGCAACTTAAGGGAGGAAATTAACTTGAGTTTATTATATCATTTCACAGTTAGTCACTGAAAACCATCAAGGCAAGAGCTCAAACAGGGAAGGAACTGGAGGCAGGAGTTGATTCAGGGACACGGAAGACTGCAGTTTTCTGTCTTGTTCCTCAGGCTAGCTCAGGTTACTTTCTTATAGAAGCCTGCTCCAGCAACCTAGGGATAGACTGCACTACCCATAATGGCCTGGGCATTCCTACATCAATCACCTTTCAAGAAATGCACTGAAGGCTTGTCTGTAGTCTAATCTTTAAGAAAACAATTCTCAATCAAGGTTTCTTTATTATTATTATTATTATTATTATTATTATTATTATTACAAATTTTCACCTCCTCCCATTACCCTCCCTCTCCCCTCATCTCTCCTCCTCCCTCTCCAGTCCAAAGAACAGTCAGGGTTACCTGCCCTGTGGCAAGTCCAAGGTCCTCCCGCCTCCATCCAAGTCTAGGAAGTTGAGGATCCAAACAGACTAGGTTCCCATAAAGCCAGTACATGGAGTAGAATCAAAACTCAGTGCCTTTGTCCTTGGCTTCTCAGTCAGCCCTCCTAGTCAGCCACGTTCAGAGTTCGGTTTGATCACATGCTCTATCAGTCCCAGTCCAGCTGGCCTTGGTGAGTTCCCATTAGATCGGCCCCACAGTCACAGTGGATGGGCGCACCCCTCGCGGCCCTGACTTCCTTGCTCATGTTCTCTCTCCTTCTGCTCCTCATTTGGACCTTGGGAGCTCAGTCCATTGCTCCAGTGTGGGTCTCTGTCTCTATCTCCATCCATTGCCAGATGAAGGTTCTATGGTCATATGCAAGATATTAAGGTTTCTATCTCTCATATTACTCTAGCTTAAATAAGATAAAAATAAAACTAGCCATGACTATGTCTTTATTGCCATTGTTCTAAAACCTAACTGCAAAGAACTCTTCAGTCTCCTACCACAAAAACCATGCAGCAGAAACAAGCCTGTTTATGATCCTATCCCCAACATGTTACTTTAAAAGATAGCAATATGTTCTTTAATTTGTCACCTAGACAAGGAATAGCATTCCATTCGCTAAGAGAAGCTCATTCATCAAGGAGTGATGCCACCAAATACCAGGTAGAAAATAAAGTCTGTCCAAGGATTCCTCCAAATACATTTCTCTCACAAAGTTGTGACCTTGGTTTCATGTTCTATGATCCTTCTCAACACATATAAACAGCTCACGGTGAGGAGTCACACAATCCTACCTCAAGCAGGCAATGGTGGCCATATCATGATTACATTCTCAGACATTCTTGTTTTACAGATAAACCTTGGTTCATGTCTCGATATGTTTTGGTCAACAGTAGTAGGGGCAAAACAACAAATCACCCTTGGATCTGATGCTCGCTGTTTAGACACCAACTATGTTGAGTATGTGACTTTTTCCTGGAAGATGAAACCAAATACTCTAAGTAGAGACCAAAAAATGCACTCCTCCCAAGTCTAAAATTAAGTACACCAGTGACTCATTTGTGATTGCTTACAAAGAGTTACTTATAGGGTCATAAATGATACAAAGGCAGCTGAATCTCTAAAATGCCCACTACATACTTAAAAAAGATTCATGGATGTCACATCTGGGGAGCGCCATAGGATTTTCAGGTAGATTAATATTGTTGCTCTCAACAGAGGAATCTAAAATGGCTGAAAGACACTTAAGGAGATGCCCAACCTCCTTAGTCATCAGAGAAATGCAAATCAAAACAACTCTGAGATTCCATCTTACACCTGTAAGAATGGCCAAGATTAAAAACACTGATGACAACTTATGCTAGAGAGGTTGTATGGTAAAGGGAATACTTCTGCATTGCTGGTGGGAATGCAAGCTGGTACAGCCTCTTACGACGTCAGTGTGGTGATTTCTCAGAAAATCAGAAAACAACCTTCCTCAAGACCCAGTATACCACTTTTGTGTATATATCCAAAGGATGCTCAATCGTTCCACAAGGATATGTGCTCAACTATGTGCATAGCAGCATTGTTTGTCATAGCCAGAACCTGGAAAAAACCTAAATGCCTTTCAGTCAAAGAATGGATAAGGAAAATGTGGTACATTTACACAATGGAGTACTACACAGCAGAAAAAAATAATGACATCTTATTTTTGCAGAAAAATGGATGGAGTGAGAAAGCATTATTTTGAGTGAGTTAACCCAGAAGCAGAAAAACAATTATCACATGTACTCATTCATAAGTGGCTTTTAACTTAAAGCAAAAAAGAAAAAGAAAGCCAGCCTACAAATCACAATACCAGAGAACTTAGACAACAATGAGGACACTAAGAGAGACTTACATAGATCCAATCTACAAGGGAAGTAGAAAAAAACAAGATCTCCTGCATAAATTGGGAGCATGGGGATCTTGGGGGGGGCATTGAAGAGGAGCAGAGAAAAATGTAGAGCTTAATAAAAATCAATAAAAAAATGTTGAATCTCTTACCCATGTCAATCATTGTTGTTAATATTATATAACTTAGAGAAGGAAGGGAATTTTGTTTTGTTTTGTTTTTTTTTGGGAATTTTCAAACATTATAAATACTTTTAATTTCTTTTACTTGTGAATTGCTTATTTCCTGAGTCTCAGTGGGCTTCCCTCCAAAATGGAATGGTTCAATTTTCATACAACACTTGGCAACACTGTTTAGTTAGGCAAATCTCGTACCTTATATCTAAACCTAACTTTTATATTAGGATTGCACAGATGGAATCACTGGACCTCTTTATTCCTCTTCCCAATGTGCTCCGATTGACTACAAGTTCTTTTGCTTTTTCACCATTTCTTATTTGGTTAATTGGTTTATTAAAAATACATGTCTGAAAGTGGCTTATTGAGGTTGTCATGGTCCAGGCTCTGACCAATTTTAATACAGTAAGATTTGTTAAAATGCCTGATAGCCAACCTGTAAATAACAAACTCCCCTTCCCCTCAGCCTCTGAGTTGGAATTACTGATTAATCAATATTTAATTCTGTGTTATACCTTGGAAGTGACAAGGAAATGTGATATCTTTCATACTTGTCAGATCAGTTAAAAGCAATCAATAAACAAATCCCTTATAATGATACATATATAATTATCATTATACAATGCACATCACAGTGTCTATTGTAAGATAAAAATCAGTAATATAATGCATTTTCATCTGAATTTGTACCAGATGGGTTAGATTAGAAGTTTCCATTGATTGTCCGTAACTTCCACATAAAATAAAGTATATTCCCTATAATTATATGGGTTCATTCCTCCTCTTTGCTTTTAGTGCTACTAAGATTTTCCACCTGTACTCATAAAATATCATTCTACAAATATATATTTTAAATAAACCAGTTTCAGAATTTATTTGTTTATACTCCTGTAATCTCTATTCATTGCCAAAGTTAATAAAATCAACATGCTCATCTCCAACCCCTTCCATGAAACTATTACTGTTGAAATAATAACAGAACATACAAGAAACAATTTTCTATGATGATAACAAATCATTATTATTTCCCCAAACATTAATTAAAATGATAAAAACAGTTAAAACTGTCCTCATATACTTTAGAGACTATTTTTAGATGGGATGTTTTCATGGAGGTACCATACAGTTGTATCATTAAACCTCAGTATCTAGCCCCAAATGCAAAGGTTGATACTATTTCCAAGCACAGAGAATTATACTCAAGGGAGGCAAAAAGAAAGTATCAACCATAACATATTTTAATTGATTTTCCCCTGAGATCTCATGCCCAGTGGAAAAAAAATCCTTGAAGAGTTTCTTTCTACAAACTTTTATGACAACTCCTAAGTATCAAAAATTTCTTTGAAAATATCATCATTTCAGTAAGTGCCTTAGGAAGATCCAGGGACTCATGACATTAGATTTATAATAGAACTCAGGACATAGGATTTATGTTCTGATCCCACAAATAACAATGAGGCAGATTTTATTTTGAATTACTCACACCAATGACATGAAGAGGTGTTTCATTTAAGAAAACTTGGTCTCTTTGTCACTGGGATGGAAGTCTCCAAGTAGAAAGGTGAGCAACTAATATCCATTTGTCCCATAATCTCTCAACCTCAGAATGTGAGACAACCACCATGAACTCTACATTTCAGAAATTACAGAAACTTTCAATTTAAGCCAAAAATATCACTTATGTGTTTGGAACCAAGCTTTGTCCCAGGCATTTTTCATGCTCGAATTGAATTTTGTTGCTACACAATGTATTTCAGTGGCTATAGATATTTTATCTAAGGTGATACACAACAAAACCAAGCAACTCTTATTTTTATTATGTCATATAGATACTATGGGTAAGTGACTTTTAAACAATTCTTCAGGTTTCACAAATAACTGCAGTGTAGAAATCCTGTGAGAAACTGTAAAACTTACAATAAAAAATTTGCCTGTGTCTATTCATGGAGATTTCCTATTACTTTTCTCATTTTCATTGCTTTTTTTTAATAATAAATCATTTGAAAATTTTAGTATGCTTTAGTGTTTTTAATATAAAATTAATATTTTATGAACATACCTTATTTCTTCTTATCCTTTCAAGCTTACAGTTCTCTTGAAAAATACTTTGCTCTCCCTTTTCTAGACTAAGCACCAAACAGCTGGACTCCTATAGCCCTGCTCAGTTATTTTATGTATTCTATGAATTGCCTTCCTCTCTCCTTATAACATTTTAAGGAACAGGGACTTTATACCTATAAAAATGCTTTCTGCTGATTGTTATCAGAATTTTATCAGTCCCCATTCACAGCCCAACAATATTGTTTAATCATTGTCACCATAGAAGTATTTGTTACAATTTTCTGAAAATTTTGTAATAAATTCTGTATGATGTGTAAATTTATATTAGATATTTTTCATGATAATTAAATATAAGGTCTTGGGAAATAATTAATCAAGATTACTCAATCTCTGAATAGTCTTACATATTCTCTAAATGCATAAAACTATAGAAAATTATTTTTTATTTTCATTCATGAAGCATAGTTATCACTTGCACAAGATAAATTCAACAGCATTAGCGAAAACTCTAGATAACTTAGGGACCACACAATGTGGAGGAGAACAAATATGAACAGAGAAAGATGAAGAGAGAAAGATGAAGTACAAGCTTTAGATGAGTGACTAAACACAGTTTTATGTGCTAAACTAAATTGGTTTCATAATCTATCAAATAATAATGATAAAACCAAAGTTCTAAATATATTTTGCCAGAATCACAATTGTTATAACCCACCACTTCATTCCTTTTAGTTTTGCAAACTTTGAGTGAACCTGGATAAAAATTAAGTGAGATAAGCCAGTCTCAAAAGAAAAGATTACTAAATGGTTCTACTTATATAAAGTAACTATAATGAACAAACCCATAGAAATAGTAATATGATAATGATGGCCAGAGAACAGAAGCTGAGAGAGAAAAGGTGGACTTGTTCACTGGGTATAAATCTTTAGTAGTAACAGATGAATTGAAGTATAAAAGGCTGTACATAGTTAGTACCTATGTATAACACATGCTACTAGTACTCAAAGCCTAAAGAAAAAATTCTCCTTACATTTTGATATTATGCTTATAACATATTCATCTCTAAAATTAATAAAAATAGACTACTATGTATGTAAGCACACATGAATGAAAAAAGAGGTTATAGATTTGAAAGAGAGCAATGAGTGTTATACTAGGTTTAGAGGGTTTTAGAGGGAGGAATTAGAAAGAAGAAATAATGTAGTATATTATAATTTCAATAAAGAAAGAAAGAATTTAAAAATAAATAAATACACCAAGATTTAAAACTTTAAATATTTTTTAGTTAGTTCACAAGTTCCTGGACTGATTTCCCTCAAACCTGTGTGTTCTATAGATACAGAACTAAAGAGCTGAGATTTTACAAGCTTTTGCTGCCTGGATTAATATGAATGAGTTCCAGGTATTGAATACTGAGCAAGAAGATTTTTATTCTAACCGTAGGAGTGTGCATTTGCTTAAGTATAATTTTTTCATATGCCCTGGTTCTTCACTTTTAGAATTAGAAAGTACTTATTTGTGTTGAATTTTCATGGTCCTACATTTAGGAAACTTTGAATTTCTAAAGAAACTTTCAAGGTGTTAAACATTTTTTAAAGACTGGGACTTTTAAATTTTATGGTGTTTTTGAATTAGGATATTAAATTGAGATTTTGAGAACCAAGAAAGGAAAGATTATGGTTTAGTTGTGGTGTATTTGTGTGTTTGGTTTATAAGCATAGTATCTAGTTAATTTTGATGATCAATTTAACACAATCTAGAGGCACCTGGAAAGATTTCATGTCTTGGAAAAATTAACCTGTGGCAAGATATGAGAAATTCTTTTCTAGAGAATTAAACGTGAAGATCCCGTCCAGCTTGGAAAGCACAAGCCCTGGGAAGTAGTCCAGGCTTATTTAAGAAAGTTAGTTACATATTTATTATTTAATATGCAACTTCATCTAATTGTCCATGTATTAAAAAAATTGATCCTATACTGAGTTAATATTAAACACATAACTTTAATAATCTTTAGAGGTATATTTTTTCCAGAATGTCAATTTCCTTATATCGCATGACACAGTTTTACTATCAGCATTATAAATGGTTGCAGTATATTTTCAACTGGGGAAACTTGAAACTTCAAATTTTATTCTCTTTCCGGTTTGTTCTGATTATTCCCAGACCCTTACTTTTGTGGAAAATTTATATGATCAACATGTCATTATTGGTAATAGAAATATCTTGTTTGTTCTTTAGGAATACACTAAACTTTTAGACCGGTTTTGGAGGTATTGCCATTTTGCAAAGTTCAATATTGTGATTCATGAATATGAGAGATCTTTCTATGTTTGTATTGATTTATTATTTTGACCATGTTTAAAGTGCAATGGCTTATATGTCTTTAGTTTGTTCTTAAGTGTATTATCATTTTTCATAGTATTTAAAATGGATTTTTATGATTGCTGAATTTTCTTCATGATCTCAGATCTCATTTCCATTATGACCTTTAAAATAAATCACTATGCTTCTTTCTTACATTCTTGGAACTTTATGTATAAAAAAATAATTCATATACATATAAAGGTAGTTTTATTATTTTTTTCGAATTCAGATGCTTTTAATTTTCTGTTCTTGCCTGATTGTTATAAATTTAAGTATAATGTTGCTTAGAGATAGAGAGAGATAAAGAGAGAGAGACAGAGACAGAGACAATGAGAGGGAGAGTACAACTTAAACTGTTCATATCCTTATAGAGAAAACCTTTAGGTGACCATCATTACATATGAGATGGGCTGTGTTATGGGCATGATGACTTTTTGTCTTTGTGTAGATGTTTCTCTTATTGTAACATGTAAAAGATTTTTCTCTCTATAGAGTCATAGAAAGAGAATTGCAAATAACTCAAGAATTGTTCTTATCAGACTTCCAGTAAATGCATCAGATTTCTCCTTGGTTATCTATGTACTGAGTACCACCATTTTCATGGAAGAAGGCACAAACAGGGACAGAAGTATCTCATATTTGCAAGTGCCATTTTTTGGTAAGTCTTAATGGCTAACATGTAGGAGTAGTTGTTCAAAAATTGAAGATGCTTGGCAAAATAAAAGTTTAAATTCTTTATTCGCGCTTCACTATGTGATAATGTAATAGATAGCCAGTTCATTTTTCCTTCTCTTTCTACATAAACTTCCAGAAGAAAATGTTACAAGCAAATCTTTCCAGAGTGACTGAATTCATTCTTGCTGGGTTAACAGACAAACCAGAGCTTCAGCTGCCCCTCTTCCTCCTCTTTCTAGGAATCTATGTGGCCACAGTGGTGGGAAATCTGGGCATGATCACCCTCATACAATTCAGTTCTCACCTGCACACACCCATGTACTTTTTCCTCTGCAGTCTGTCCTTAATTGACCTCTGTTATTCCCCTGCCATTACCCCCAAAATGCTGGTGAACTTTGTAACAGTGAAGAACGTCATCTCCTACCCTGAATGCATGGCTCAACTCTACTCCTTCCTTGTATTTGTTATTGCAGAGTGTCACATGTTGGCTGCAATGGCATATGATCGCTATGTAGCCATCTGCAATCCATTGCTTTACCACATTACAATGTCCTATCAAGTCTGTTCCTGATATTTGGGGTGTATAGTATGGGTTTTATTGGTGCCACAACTCACACAGTGTGCATGCTAAGAGTACATTTCTGTGAGGCTGATGTAATAAACGATTACTTCTATGATCTTTATACACTTTTGGAGCTCTCTTGTTCTGATACTTTTATTAATGAAGTAGTTGTCATTTGTTTCAGTGTTTTTAACGTCTTTGTTCCAACTCTGACTATCCTGACCTCTTACGTCTTCATCATTGCTAGCATTCTTCGTATTAAATCAACAGAAGGCAGGTCCAAAGCGTTCAGCACCTGTAGCTCACCCATATGAGCTGTTGCTGTCTTCTTTGGATCTGCTGCATTCATGTACTTACAGCCATCATCAGTCAGCTCCATGGACCAAGGGAAAGTGTCCTCTGTGTTTTATACTACTGTTGTTCCCATGATGAACCCTGTGATTTACAGCCTGAGAAATAAAGATGTCAAACTTGCTCTAAAGAAGTTGTATGAAAAAAATTCTCATGACTTTTTTATCCTTCTCAAAATGTCCTGTATTTTCTCATCTCTTTCAAGGACAACTTCTCAATTCCTGTAAGCCAGTTATTTCCTTTTTATTTTGTGTCCCATTTCAGATAACAGAACATTGTTACTTTCTGATTTCTCTGGAATTTAAATCCTGGAAACAAGTTGTGTTAAGAAAATAAGCATATGTTTATATACTTACACTTTAGAGATCTTCGGCAGTAGAAGTTTTTCAAATTACTCTTTTCAGAAAGTCTTTGATGTTAGCTCTCCCCATAATTCACTCCTTTATCCTGTCCTCCTATGTACAAACCCATTGAAGCGACTATGTTCCATTATTCTCTTTCATATAAACATATATGAAATCATCAAGTTCTGTCTTTGGTTTTAAATGTTCCTCTTCCTATCATGCCTGCCTCTCCCTGAGTAGCACTGCATAAGAACAAGTGGAGGAATGTAAGAGCCAGTGGCAGTGGAGGATTAGTGTTTGTCAGACACAATAGAACAGCTGTATATGAACTCAGCACTTGTGACATCAGGTGAAGCTCAACAAGGCAAATCACAGCATGAAGGGGACAGGTGGCCACAGAGTCCCACCACTGCCTCAGGAGCTATTGGTTATTGATAGCTGATGGGGGAGGGAGAGCTAGTTTTCCTTACGGCTGTAGTCCCAGTATGTCTAACATGTTTCAGTGAATGGCCACAAGCCTAAAACTATATAGGCAGTACATTTGGAACTCGGCATTTTGTTTTGTTTGTCAGTGGCGACACCAAGTTGTGTTAGTAAGGAGTGGGGAGGATGATCGGGGAAAAGATGAGATATTGGGAGGACAGTAATCAAAACACATTGCTTAAAATTTTCAAATAATTAATAAAAATATTCAACAAAAATAAACAAAAAAAAACAAGCTTAGACATCCTTAACTAACAGTCCCATCTCTTATTCTGCTCAGAGTCATGGCAACAGATTTACCCTGCATAAGCATTTGAACCTGTTTATTCAGCATCTGAAACATCATCTGTCTGGTTACAGGTCAGACATTGCAAACTTTGTGATTAGCTTAAAACCCAGAACATAGGCTTGTCTATGCTATGACAGCTTATCACGTCCTGTGGAAAGCAGTCTTCAGAATTAGGTAACTTTTCCTTACTAGACATACCTTCACAACTGATTTTCTTACTATAGAAAGTTACCCTATATGTTTAATCATGCACATATATGCTATGTTATATGTGTGTATGCTAATGTAAAGCCTGTGTAAATATGAAAGTTTCATTTTGCCTCTTGGATCTGCTTGCAAGGTTTATGTATATGTAATTTTTAATTTTCTTGTTATAGGTGCAAAATTACATCCAGCTTTTTTCATATTCATTGGGATTGAATAGAATAAAACTATGCATTTTTACCAAGTATTTATTTATGCATTAAATATACAATTATTATGGGAAAATACATGGTTGATCTATCCTTGGTATATTTGAAAACTGATAGGCAATAGAATATTTATGTATTAGAATTCTGCCACAAACAAGAGATGTTAAATAAATACCCTCAAGGAGAACTACTACATTGAGAGAAAAATATGCATCAAAAATAAAGACAGAAGTGTGGTCTATCATTGTCAGGCAATGCTTCTCAACTCAGGGACTACCTCTAGTTCTTTCAAATTATTTCTGGCTAATGGTCATGTGATTCAGAAGCATGATGTATCTTGAGCCTCTATCTGAAAACAGAACACACAGAGTGATGGGGGAGAGTCTTCTGTTTTGTGTTGATTTCATTGGTTAAATAAAGAAACTGCCTTGGCCCTGATAGGACAGAAAATTAGGTAGGCGGAGTAGACTGAACAGAATTCTGGGAGAAAGAAGCTGAGTTAGGCAGTCGCCATGATTCTCCCACCAGACACAGATGCAGGTTAAGATCTTCCCTGGTAAGCCACCTCGTGGGCTACACAGATTATTAGAAATGGGTTAGATCAATATGTAAGAGCTAGCCAATAAGAGACTGGAACTAATGGACCAGGCAGTGTTTAAAAGAATACAGTTTCCGTGTAATTATTTCAGGAAGAGCTAGCCGGGTGGTGGGAAGCTGCCCGCTGCACATACTACAACAACAGGGTTAATGAATTTCAAGTCTAACCTGTCCCAAACAGATGTCAAAGTACAATGCAGTTTCACCCTCAACAAAGTAGAATTTTTAACTGGGTGCAAAAACATATTCTTTTTTATTGTTTTTATTGAGCTATACATTTTTTTCTGCTCCCCTATCTTCTACTCTCCTCCCCTTCTATGCTTTCCCAAGGTCCACAGGCTCTCAATTTACTCAGAAGATTTTCTGTTTTACCACTTCTCGTGTACATTAGATCCATGTATGTCTCTTTTAAGGTTCTCTTTGTTGTTTAGATTATCTGGGATTGTGAAATGTAGGCTGTTTTTTTTTCTTTTGCTTTATGTCTAAAAGCCACTTATGAGTGAGTACTTATGATATATTTCTCTTTCTGGGTCTGGGTTACTCAGTATCATGCATTCTAGTATTCTGGGTTACTAGTATCATGTAATTATTTTTTCTGCTGTGTAGTCCTCCATTGTGTAAATGTGCACATTTTCCTTGTCCACTCTTCGGTTGAGGGGCAATAGGTTGTTTCCAGGTTATGACTATGACAAACAATGCTGCTATCAGCATAGTTGTGCACATGTCCTTGAGGTACAATTGAGCATCTTTTGGGTGTATACCCAAAAGTGGTATTTGTGAGTCTTGAGGTAGGTTGTTTCCTAATTTTCTAAGAAATTACCAAATTGATATCCAAAGGGGCTGTACCAGCTTGCATTCCCACCAGCAATGCAGAAGTGTTCTTTTTACCTCACATCCTCTCCAACATAAGTTGATATCCGTGTTTTTGATCTTGGCTATTCTTACAGGTGTAAAATGGAATCTCAGAGTTGTTTTGATTTGGATTTCTTTGATGGCTAAGGATGTTAAGCATTTCCTTAAGTGTCTTTTAGTGATTTTAGATTCTTCTATTGAGAGTTCTCTGTTTAGATCTATAACCATTTTTATTAGATCATTTGTAATTTTGATGAAAAATTTGTAGAGTTCTTTGTATATTTTGGAGATAAGCCCTCGGTCAGTTGTGATATTGGTGAAGATCTTTTCCCATTATGTAGGCTGCTATTTTGTCTTGTTGGCCGTGTCATTTGCTTTATATACACCTTCAGGAGTTCCCATTTATTACTTGTTTCTCTCAGTGTCTATGCTATTGGGGTTATATATAGCAAGTAGTCTCCTGTGCCAATGCATTCAAGTGTACTTCCCATTTTTTTCTTTTGGGGGTGGTGTTCTCCTTAGTAAACCAGCTTAGTTATACTTACTTTTTGAATAATCATTGTACGCAGTCATTGCATATGGTACTGGGTAGTAAATAAGGACATTCCACACAAGTAAATGTTGGAATCAAATATATTCTCCCACATTCCCCTCCCTCTTCCCCTTTTTTCTCCTAGGCAGTTTCAATTCTCTTCTAATGTCATGTCATATATGCATACATGATTTTATAGATCAACATAAGATCTAGGAACCACATAAGAGAGAGTACATGGTATCTGTCTTTCCAAAACAATCACTTGCTTGATTGGCTTAACTCTGGTGCCACCCAGGTTTTTTTTATTGATTTTTATTGAGCTCTGAATTTTTCTCTGTTCCCACTTTCTCTTCCATGAGGTTCATTGTGGTTGGTTTCATGTTGAGGTCTTTGATCCATTTGGAGTTGAGTCAAACATATTCTTATAACCACAGATTGGTATAGCTTCCAGTTCTCACCAGAAGAACTTCTCCTCGAAACAGAGACTGTTAGAGAAAACCACAGCTCGTCACAATCCAGAGAACAATTCTTTATAGGCAGAGGCATATTGAATGTTTCAACTCAGTGTAAAATGGTATACAACACTTGCCAGGACTGTTTAGTTAAGCAGATCTCTTACCTTATATAGAAACCTAACTTTCATATTAGAATTGCACAGATGGAATCACTGGACCTCTTTTTCCTCTTCCCAGTGTGCTCCCATTGACTACAAATTCTTTTCTGCTTTTTCATCATTTCTTGTTTATTTACTTGGTTTATTAAGAATACATTTCTTAAAGTGGCTTATTGAGGTTGTCATGGTCCAAGCTCTGACTAATTTTAATACAGTAATGTTTGTTAAAATGCCTGGTAGCCACCCTGTGAGTAACAAACTCCTTTTCTCCTAAGACTCTGAGTTGGAATTACTGATTAATCAGTATTTAATTATGTGTTATACCTTGGAAGTGATGGAGAAATGTGATACTTTTCATACTAGTCAGATCAGTTAAAAGTTATCAATAAACAAAGACCTTACAAACATACATATACAATTAACATTAAACAATGCACATATAAATGTCTGTTTTAAGCCATTAATCATTAATATAATGTATTTTCCTCTGGATTACTACCAAATTGCTTAGTTTAGAAGTTTCCACTGATTGAGTTCAACGAAAACATAAAATAAAAAGCAGTCACCATTGTCCATTGCCTATAATTATATGGGTTCATTCCTCCTCTTTTCTTATACTGCTACTAGAATTTTCCACCTGTACTCTTATGAAAAAATCATTTCACAAACATATATTTTAAATAAACCAGTTTAAATATTTATTTGTTTATACTCCTGCAATCTCTGTCATTGCCAAAGATTCTAAAACCAACATGTTCATCTCCAACCCCTTCTATGATACTATGTAATAACCTTGAAATAATAATGGAATATAAAGAAACAACTTTTGTTAATAATAACAAAACATTATTATTTCCCCATACTTTAATTAAAAAGATGAAATAAAACAGTGAAAAACGTCCTTATGTATTTTAGAGACTATTTTAAGACGGAATGTTGCCATGGAGGTACCCTACATCCATATCATTAGACCTAAGTTTCTAGCCCCAAATGAAATGGTTGATACTATTTCCAAACACAGAAAATTATACTCATGGGAGGCAGAAAGAAACTATCAAGCAGATCATCATACAGCAAATCTTATCTGATTTTCCCCTGAGCATCTCTTCCCCAGTAGGAGAAAATCCCTGAAGAGTTTCTTTCTATAAACTATTATGACACTTCCTATGTATCAAAAAATCTCTGTGAAAATATCATCATTTCGGTAAATGCCTAAGGAAGATACCAGGTACTCGTAACCCTGGATTTATAATAGGACTGTGAACTACTAAGAATATAAGATTTATGTCCTGATTTCATAAATAAGAATAAGGCAGATTTTATTTTGAATTACACACAGCAATGATCTGAAGGGGTGTTTCTTTTAAGAAAATTTGGTCTGTCACTGGGATGGAAGTCTCCAAGTAGAAAGGTGAGCAACTAGCATTTCTCAATCTCAGAATGTCAGACAATCACTATGAACTCTACTTTTCAGGTATTATAGAAATTTTCAAATGCTAGTTAAAAATATTACTTATGTGTTTGGAACCAAGCTTCCTCCAGTCATTTTTTTAATATTTGAATTGAATTTTGTTGTTACACAATGTATTTCAGTGGCTATAGCTATTCCATCTAAGGTGATTTACAAAAATAACCAGCAACTCTTATTTTTATTATAGATCATATAGATACTATGGGTAAGTTACTTTCAAACAATTCTTCAGGTTTCACAAATATATTCAGTGTGCAAACCTTGTCATAAACTGTAACACTTACAGTAAGCAATTTCTCTGTGTCTATTCATGAGGAGCTTATATCACTTCCCTCATTTTTCATTGCTTCTTTAAATAAATCATTTGAAAATGTTAGTGTTTTTAATCTAAAATTAATATTTCATGAACACAGCTCATTTCTTCTTATCCTTCCAAATTTACAGTTCCCTTGAAAACCCTTCACAGTTCTCTTTCTAGACTAAGCACCATAACAGCTGTACTCTTGTTGCCCTGCTCAGTCATTCTATGCATTCCATAAACTGCCTTCCTCTCTCCTTAGATATTGAAACATTTTAGTGAACAGGGACTTTATGCCTATAAAATGCTTTCTGCTGATTGTTAGTAAAAATTTATCAGTCCCCATTCACAGCCAAACAATATTGTTTAATCATTATCATCATAGAAGTATTTATTACAATTTTCTGAAAATTTTGTAATAAGTTCTATATGATGTGTAATTTATATTAGGTATTTTTGAGACAATTGAAATATAAGGTCTTGGGAAACAATTGATCAACATTACTCAATCTCTGAGTAGTCTTACATATTCTCTAAATGTATATAACTATAGAGTAATGTCTTTTTATTTGCATATATGAAGCATAATTATCATTTGTACAAGATAAATTCAACAGCATTAGCAAAAAATCTCAAGATAACTTAGGGACCATGCAATGTGGAAGGAGAACAAATACAAACAGAGAATGATGAATTGCAAATTTTAGATGAGTAACTAAACACAGTTTTATGTGCTAAACTAAAATCTGGTTTCATAATCTATCAAATAATAATGACAAAACTAAAGTTCTAAATGTATTTTGCCAGATTAACAATTGTTCTACCCATCATTGCATTCCTTTTAGTTTTGCAAACTTTGAGTGAACGTGGAAAAAACTATATTAAGTGAGATAATCCAGTCACAAAAGAAGAGATTACTAAGTGGTTCTATTTATATACAGTAACTCTAATGGACAAACCCATAGAAATAGTAATTTGACAATAATGGCCAGAGAACAGAAGCTGAGAGAGAAAACGTGGGCTTGTTCACTGGGTATAAATCCTTGGTAATAACAAATTAATTAAACAATAAAAGTCTGTACATAGTTTGTTATCTATATATAGGATATGATATTAGTGCTCAAAGCCTATGGAAAAAAATTCTCCTTACATTTTGATATTAGGCTTATAGCCTATTCATCTCTAAAATTAATAAAAATAGACTAATATATATGTATACACACATGAATGGAAAAAGAGGCTATGGATTTGAAAGAGAGCAATAAGGATTATACTGGTGGATTTACAGGAAGGAATGAGAGGAAAAAATAAAGTAGTATATGATAATACCAATAAGTAATGAAATAATTTAAAAATAAATAAATACATCAAGATTTTAAAAATTGGCATTAGAAGTCTGTTTTAGTTCATTCTCGAGTTCCTGGATTGACATCTCTCAAACCTGTGTGTTCTATGGATGCAGAACTGAAGAGCTGAGATTGTACAAGCATTTGATGCCTGGATTAATACGAATGAGTTCCAGGCGTTAAATATTGAGCCAGAAGATTTTTATTCACACTAGAGGAGCATGCATTTGCTTAAGTATAATGTTTTTCCTATGCCCTGGGTCTTCACTTTTAGAATTTGAAAATACTTATTTGTGTTGAATTTTTCAGGACCCTACAGTTAGGAAACTTTTAAATTCTAAAAAAACATTTAAGTATTAAACATTTTTTAAAGACTGGGAAACTTTTAAATTTTATGGTATTTTTACTTTATGATATTAAATTGAGATTTTGAGAACCAAGGAAAGAAAGATTATGGTTTAGTTGTGGTGTGTTTGTGTGTTTGGTTACAAGTGGAGTATCTAGTTAATTTTTTTTCTTTTTATTTATTTATTTATTAAAGACTTCTGTCTCTTCCCCACCGCCGCCTCCCCTTTCCCTCCCTCTCCCCCAATCAAGTTCCCCTCAATTTTTATGATCAATTTAACACAATTTAAAGTCACCTGAATAGATTTCATGTCATGGACAAATTGACCTGTCACAAGGTTTGAGAGATTCTTTGCTAGAGAATTAAATCCAGTCCACCTTGGAGAGCACAGCAGCTAGAAAGTAGCCCAGGGTTATACAAGAAAGTTAGTTGAACATTAATCAGAAAACAAGCCAATGTACAGCATTCTTCCATAGTTTGTGCTTCAGTTCCTGCTTGAGTTGCTGCCCTAACTTCCTCAATAGGGGACTATGGCTTAGAAATATAAGCTGAAAAAAAAAAACATTTCCTCCCCAAAATTGCTATAGATCATGGAATTTTAGCACAGCAACATAAAAGCAAGGTCGCTTACATGACATTATTAATTGATTGATCTAAAACTCTTGTCTTGAAAAGTTCCCACAACCCAATTTATAATTGATGAAGTTTTCCAATTTTATGGAATATAGTTTTTTTTTAAGTATGACCTAACAGTTCCCTGAATGTCCTCAGTGTCTGTTGTTTTGCCCCTCTTTTCAATTCTGATTTTGTTGATTTTGACATTCTCTTTCTGCCATTAGGTTGGTTTGGCTAAGGGTTTGTCTATCTTGCTGATTTTCTCATAAGACCAACTCTTTGTTTCATTGATTCTTTGTGTTGTTTTATTTGTTTTTATTTTATTCATTTCAGTTCTCAGGTTGATTATTTCCTGCCTTCTACTCCTCTTCAGTGTGTTTGCTTCTTTCTCCTGATCTTTCAGGTGTGCTGTTAAATGACTAGTATGAGGGCTCTCCAGATTCTTTTTGTAGACAGTAGCTCTATGTACTTTATTGTTCGGACTGTTTTCGTTGAGTCCCGTAAGTCTGGGTATGCTGTGCATTCATTTCCATTGAATAATAGAAAGTCTTTATTTTTTCCATGCTCCAGTGGTGATTTAGTTGAGTTTTTTTTATTTCCAAATGTTTGTGGGCTTTCAGCAGTTTCTGTTGTTTTTGAAATCCAACTTTAATCCTTGGTGGTAATTTCTAACACTGGAATTTCAGAAGACATGGAATAATGGTTCTACATTAAAATTTCTTATATTTTTTACTTTTTTATTTTTTGATATTATAATATATATAATATTTATAATTATATAGCCTTATAACTATAATACATTCATATACTATAATTATATATTTTTACAATTTTGAAACCCATGCATTTCATAATTGAATGTTTTTTAATATAATAATTTTATGATATAAACATACTATTTTATAATTATAACATTTTATAATATAATTATATCATCATACCAGCCGATGTGCTCTTCACTAGGGAAAGTAAGTTCTCCCAGCCTAGTATTCTTTGGGTGTGCATAGTAATTCTTTGCATAGCGTCTAAGCCTCGTGGTCGTTCTTCCCTCCACATTAGCATGTCCTATTGTTTGTCTTGTTAAGCTCATGTTTAGGCAGTCATCCTTATATTTAATAGAGACAAAACTAGAAAACTTACTAAAACAAAACAGACTTCATATAAAATTATATGCTATCACTTCTGACTTTGATTTCAAGTTAACAAGACCAGTTAACTTGAATGTTAACTAGATGTTCTTAAGCTTCTATAGAAAAGTACAGAGTGAATCATTAATGACAATGATTTTTCTCTATAGGAGATAAGCAGCAGGAGAGCCAGAACAACGTAAGTATTGGACAATAAGACCTTCCATCTATTGTTGTCTCTTAAGCAATGCTCCTCCAGACACTTTGATATGACTTTTAATGTTGGTGTGTTTTTAATTCATATAGATGTGTATCAAGTAATGAAATTCTTTGGGTTGGTCATAACTCTATGCTTTACATTTTGAAGGGTTCTCAAACTTTTTCTGAAACTTCTGTACCATTTTATAAGCTCACCAGGAATATGAGGCTGTGATTCTTCCCATCTTTTTAGCACTTACCATTTTATCTTAACTCCTCCAAGGAATGTGGAATTTTGTCTCTCTGAAAATTCTATTAAAATGTCCTTAATGAAACCCAAGTGGTGGTGGCACATGCTTTTAATCCCATCATTTGCAAGGCAGAGGTTGGAAGATCTCTGTGAGTGTGAGGACAGTCTGGGCTATAAAAGCTAATTCCAAGACAGCTAGGGTTGTTACACAGAGAAACCCTGTCTGGAAAAACTAAAAAGAAAAAAAAAAAGTCTTTAATGATTAGTCGTGGTACACATATTTTCAAGAGTTTCTCGGGGATTTATTTGTCTCCATTAGAAAGATCGTAATTCAAATCATCTGGTATTGTGTTACTGGATTATTTGTTCTCTCTGACATTCTGATACAAAAGTTTTTTTCTGTGTAACAAAGTTCTACCCTGAGATGTGTTTCCCATGGAGTGTGCAATTTTTCATCTATCTATGGTGTCCTTAAAGTGACAATTTTTCTATTTTTAATTATGTCTATTTTATATTTGTCTTTTTGCTTGTTTATTTATTTATTGCTGTAACCTCTGATAGTAACATCTTATCCAAGTATCTAACGCCAACTTTATTGTCATACAATTCTAGAATGGCAATTGTTTAAAATGTTATTTTTAGATAAAATGTTTACAAATAGAATCCATTTTTCATTAACTTTTTCATAGTAAAAAGTTGCATATTTATTATTTAATATGCAACTTCATCTAATTGCCCATGTATTATGAAACCATTGACCCTACACTGAATTAATATTAAATATGTTTACTATAATAATCTTTAGAGTTCTTTTCATTGCATATTGCCAATTTCCTTATATCTCTTGGCCCAGCTGTACTTAGCATTATAAATGGTTGCAGTATACTTTCAACTGGGGAAACTTGAAACTTATTCTTCTCCTTTGTTTTGCTCTGATTATTCACAGACCCTTATATTTAGTGGAGAATTTATATGATCAGCATGTTATTATCGGTAATAGAAATATCTTGTATTTTCTTTAGGATTACACTGAACCTTTAGACTAATTTGGAAAGTATTGCCATTTCACAATGTTCAGTCTTGTGATTCATGAAGATGGGATATCTCTCCATGTATGTATTGATTTATCCTTTTGACAAGATTTAAAGTGCAATGCCTTATATGTCTTTAGCTTATTCTAAGTGTTTTAACATTTTTCATGCTATTTTATTTTATTTTATTTGTTTTTCGAGACAGGGTTTCTCTGTGGTTTTGGAGCCTGTCCTGGAACTAGCTCTTGTAGACCAGACTGGTCTCGAACTCACAGATATCCGCTTGCCTCTGCCTCCTTTTCATTCTATTTTAAATGGATTTTTATGATTGCTGAATTTTCGCTATGATTTCAGATCTCACTTCCATTATGACCTGTAAAATAAACTGCTATGCTTCTTTCTTACACATTTCTTAGAATTTTATGTATACAAAATTAATTCATATACATATAAAGGTAGTTTTATTATTTGTTTTCCAATTTAGATGCTTTCTCTTTTTGTGTTCTTGCCTGATTGTTTTAAATTTAACTTCAACTATAATGTTGGTTAAAGAGAGAGAGGGTGGAGGGAGAGAGGGAGGAAGGAAGGGAGGGAGGGAAGGATGGAGGGAGGAACGGAAAGAGAGTCAAACTTACACTGTTTATAACCTTATGGAGAAAGCCTTTAGGTCACCATCTTTTTTTGTGACAAGGGTTGTGTATGTACCTGGTGGTTTTTCTCTTTATGTGGATGCTTCTTTTAATGTAACAAAGTTTTTCTCTGTAGAGTCATAGAGAGAATTGCAAACAAATTAAGAAAAGTTTTTAGCAAACTCCAATGAATGCATCAGATTTCTCCTTGGTTATCCATGGACTGAGTACTACCATTTTCATAAGAAGTCAAAAACAGGGAGAGCGGCATCATATATTTAATTGCAAGCGCCATTTGTTGATAAGTCTTAATGGTTAACACATAGAAGTAGTTGTCCAAAAATTGAAGATGCTTGGCAAAATAAAAATTCGAATTCTTTATTCATGCTTCACTATGTGATAATGTAATAGATACCCAGTTCAGTTTTCCTTCTCTCTCTACATAAACTTCCAGAAGAAAATGTTACAAGCAAATCTTTCCAGAGTGACTGAATTCATTCTTGCTGGGTTAACAGACAAACCAGAGCTCCAGCTGTCCCTCTTCCTCCTCTTTCTAGGAATCTATGTGGTCACAGTGGTGGGGAATCTGGGCATAATCACCCTCATACAATTCAGTTCTCACTTGCACACGCCCATGTACTTCTTCCTCAGCAGTCTGTCTTTCATTGACTTCTGCCATTCTACTGTTGTTACCCCCAAAATGCTGGTGAACTTTGTAACAACGAAGAACATCATCTCCTATTCTGAATGCATGACTCAGCTCTACTCCTTCGTTGTATTTGTTATTGCAGAGTGTCACATGTTGGCTGCAATGGCATACGACCGCTATGTTGCCATCTGCAATCCATTGCTTTACCATGTTACAATGTCTTATCAAGTCTGTTCCTGGATGATATTTTGGGTGTATAGTATGGGTTTGATTGGTGCCACAACTCACACACTCTGCATGCTGAGAGTGCATTTCTGTGAAGCCAATGTAATAAACCATTACTTCTGTGATCTTTATCCACTCTTGGAGCTATCTTGTTCTGATACTTTTATTAATGAAGTAGTTGTCATTTGTTTCAGTGTTTTTAACGTCTTTGTTCCAACTCTGATTATACTGACCTCTTACATCTTCATCATTGCTAGCATTCTTCATATTAAATCAACAGAAGGCAGGTCCAAAGCCTTCAGGACCTGCAGCTCACACATATCAGCTGTTGCTGTCTTCTTTGGATCTGTTGCATTTATGTACCTGCAGCCATCATCAGTCAGCTCCATTGACCAAGGGAAAGTGTCATCAGTATTTTATACTATTATTGTTCCCATGATAAACCCATTGATCTACAGCCTGAGAAATAAAGATGTCAAACTTGCTCTAAAGAAGATGTATGAAAAAAAATTCTCATGAACATTTTTATCCTTCTCAAAATGTCCTGTATTTTCTCATCTCTTTCAAGGACAACTTCTCAATTACTGTAAGCCAATTATTTCCTTTTTAATTTTTTGTCCCATTTCAGATGAAAACATTGTTTCTTTTTTTCTTATTTCTTTGGGAATTAATGCCTTGAAAAAGTTGTGTAAAGAAAATAAGCTTATGTGTATATGCTTACACTTTAGGGATCTTCTGCAGTAGAGGTTTTTCAAATTACTCTGTTCAGAAAGTCTTTGGCCTTATCTCTTCCTATATTCCCTCCTTTTTCATAAACTCCTGTCTCCCAACCTATTAAAATGATTTTGTTCCATTATTCTCTTTATATATATATATATATATATATATATATATATATATATATATATAT
>JABTXL010000888.1:10723537-10736443 GCA_025134845.1 Neodon shergylaensis | reverse complement strand
TATATATATATATATATATATATATATATATATATATATATATATATCAACACCGTGTTTTGTCTCTATGCCTTGAAAGGTTTCTCCTCCTATCATGCCTGCCTCTCCCTGAGAAGCATTGCATAAGAACAGGTGGAGGAACATAGAGCCAGTGAGGAGGGGGGGCTATAGTGGTTGCTAGACACAATAAGACAGCTGCACACATGGACTCAGCAAATGTGACATCAGGCACAACACCTGCACAAGCTCAACAAGACAAACCACAGCATGAAGAGTACAGGTGGTACCAAGTTCCATTACTGCCTCAGGAGGTATTGGTTGTTGATAGCTGCTGGGAGTGGGAGAGCTAGTTTTCCTTAAGACTGTGGTCCCAGTATGTCTAACATGTGCCAGTGAATGGCCACAAACCTAAAACTATATAGGCAGTACAATTGGAATTCCATACTTTGTTTTGGTTTTCAATGAGGACACCAAGTTTTGTTAGTAAGGAGTGGGAAGGATGATCTGGGAAAAGATAATGGGAGGACAGTGATCAAAACACATTGCTTAAAATTTTCAAACAATTAGTAAAAATATTTAATAAAAAGAAACATAGAAACCAGCCTAGACATCCTTAAGTAAAGGTATATCTGTCCAATCTCTTATTCTGTGAAGAGTCCTGGCAACAGATTTACCCTGCATGAGCTTTTGAACCTGTTTATACAGCATCTGAAGCATCATCTGTCTGATTACAGGTGCAAGATATTGCAAAGTTTGTGATCTGCTTAAAACCCAGAACATGGGGGTGTCAATGCTATATCAGTTTACCATGTCTTATAGAAGGAATCCTCAGAATTCCTTGATAGACATATCTTCAAAGCTGATTTTCTTACTATAGAAAGTAACCATATATATTTACCAACTCATATATGCACATATATCCTATGTGATATGTATGTATGTTAGTGTAAAACCTGTGTAAATATGAATGTTTCATTTTAATTCCTGGATCTACTTGCAAGGTTTATGTATATGTAATTTTTAAATTTCTTGTTATAGGCACAAAATCACATCCAGATTTTTTCATATTCATTGGGACTGAATAGGATAAAACTATGCATTTTGTTACCAAGTATTTATTTGTGCCTTAAATATACAATTATTATGAGAAAATACATGTTTGAACTATCCATGATATATTTAAAAACTAATAGCTATAAAATATTTAAGTATTGGAATTCTGCCACAAACAAGAGATGCTAAATACCCTCAAAGATAACTACTGCATAGAGAGAAAAATACGCATCAAGAATAAGGGCAGAGATGTGGCCTACCATTCTCAGGCAATGCTTCTCAACTCAGGGACTATCTCTGGTTCTTTTAATTTATTTCTGGCTAATGGCCATGTCATTCAGAAGAATGATGTATCATGAGCCACTATTTGAGAACAGAGCATACAAAGTTAATGTATTTCAAACCTAACATGTCCCATACAGATATAAAGTACAATACAGTTTCATCTTCATCAGAGTAGAATTCCTAACTGGGTTCAAAAACATATTCTTTTTATTGTTTTTATTGAGCCATATATTTTTCTCTGCTCCCATACCTACCTCTCCAGTCCCCTCCTATCCTCTCCCAAGGTCCCCATGTTCCCAATTTACTCAGTAGATTTTGCCTTTTCTACTTGTTTTTTTTTTATTGAGAAAAGGAAAAAAAAGTTTCCGCCTCCTCCCAGCTTCCCATTTCCCTCCCCCTCCTCCCACCCTTTTCCCCCTCTGCCCACTCTTCTCCCCCTCCCTCTCCAGTCCAAAGAGCAGTCAGGGTTCCCTGGCCTGTGGAGAGTTCAAGATCCTCCCCGCTCCGTCCATGTCTAGGAAGGTGAACATCCAAACTGGCTAGGCTCCCACAAAGCGAGAACATGAAGTAGGATCAAAACCCCATGCCATTGTCCTTGGCTTCTCATCAGCCCTCATTGTCCGCCATGTTCAGAGAGTCCGGTTTAATCCCATGCTTTTTCAGTCACAGTCCAGCTGGCCTTGGTTAGCTCCCAATAGATCAGTGGGTGGGTGCACCCCTCGTGGTCCTGACTTCCTTGCTCATGTTCTCCCTCCTTCTGCTCCTCATTGGGACCTTGGGAGCTCAGTCCAGTGCTCCAGTGTGGGTCTCTGTCTCTATCTCCATCCATCACCAGATGAAGGTTCTATGGTGATATGCAAGATATTTGTCAGTATTGCTATAGGATGGGGTCATTTCAGGTTCCCTATCCTCAGCTGCCCAAGGAACTAACTGGGGACATCGCCTTGGGCTCCTGGGAGCCACTCTAGGTTCAAGTCTCTTGCCAATCCTAAGGTGGCTCCCTTAACTAAGAATTGTGCTTCCGTGCTCCCCTATCCAACCTTCCTTTATCCCAATCCTCCTGTTTCCCCAAGTTCCCCCCATCCTCCCCTTCTCACTTTTCTCTCCCCATCTCCCCTTACCCCCATCCCACCCCACCTCCAAGATCCCAATTTTCTCCCCGGCAATTTTGTCTACTTCCCATAGCCAAGAGGATAACTATATGTTTTTCCTTGGGTTCACCTTCTTATTTAGCGGTTTCTCAGAAAATTCGGGATCAACCTACCCCAGGACCCAGCAATACCACTCTTGGGAATATACCCAAGAGATGCCCTATCATATTACAAAAGCATTTGTTCAACTATGTTCATAGCAGCATTATTTGTAACAGCCAGAACCTGGAAACAACCTAGATGCCCTTCAATGGAAGAATGGATGAAGAAAGTGTGGAATATATACACATTAGAGTACTACGCTGCGGTAAAAAACAATGACTTCTCGAATTTTGCATGCAAATGGATGGAAATAGAAAACACTATCCTGAGTGAGGTAACCCAGACCCAAAAAGATGAACATGGGATGTACTCACTCATAATTGGTTTCTAGCCATAACTAAAGGTCACGGAGTCTATAATTGGTGAGCCTTTTCTACTTCTTATTTCTTCTTTGTTTACTTGGTTTATTAAGAATAAATGTTTGAAAGTGGCTAATTGTGGTTGTCATAGTCCAGGCTCTGACTAATTTTAATACAGTAAAGTTTGTTAAAATGCCTGATAGCTACCCTGTGAATACATTTCTCCATCACTTTCAAGGTATAACACAGAATTAAATACTGATTAATCAGTAATTCCAACTCAGATTCTTAGGGGAAAAGGAGTTTCTTATTCACAGATCAGTTAAAAGCAACCAATAAACAAAGCTTTTATAGAGATACATATATAATTATCATTATACAATGCACATGTAAGTGTCTGTTGTAAGCCAAAAATCATTAATATAATATATTATCATCTGGATTAGTACCAGATGTGTTAGTTTAGAAGTTTCCACATATTATCTGTAACTTATACATAAAATAAAAGGCAATTACCATTACCCATTCCTTATAATTTTATGGATTCATTCCTCCTGTTTGCATTTAGTGCTACTAGAATTATCCTCCTGTACTCTTATGAAAAATCATTCTACAAACGTATATTTTAAATAGACCAGTTTCAGTATTTATTTGTTTATACTCCTGCAATCTGTATTCATTGTCAAAGATCCTAAAACCAACTAGATTTTCTCCAACTCTTCCAGGAAACTATGTATTACCCTTGAAACAATAATGAAACATAAAAACAACTTTTGATTATAATAACAAATCATTATTATTCCCCAAACGTTAATTAAAAAGATTTAAAAAACAGTGAAAAATGTCCTCATATATTTTAGAGACTATTTTCAGATGGGATGTTGCCAGGGAGGCACCTTACATCCTTATCATTAGACCTCAGTTTCTAGCCCCAAATGCAAAGGTCGATACTATTTCCAAACACAGAGAATTATACTCAAGGGAGGCAAGAAAAAAGTATCAAACAGAGCATCATACAGGAAATCTTAATTGATTTTCTCCTGAGCATCTTATTCCCAGTGGAAGTAAATTCTTGAAGAGTTTCCTTCTATAAACTTTATGACATCCTTTATGTATCTAAAATCTCTGTGAAAATATCATCATTTCTGTAAGTGCCTTAGGAGGATACCAGGGACTTGTGACTCTGGATTTATAATATGATTGTGGACTACTCAGGACATATGATTCATGTTCTGATCCCACAAATAACAATGAGGCAGATTTTATTTCAAATTACGCTAATGACACGAAGAGGTGTTTCATTTAAGAAAACTTAGTCTAAATGTCACTGGGATGGAAGTCTCCAAGTAGAAAGGTGAGCAACTAGTATCTCTCAACCTCAGAATGTGGGACAACCACCATGAACTCTACTTTTCAGGCATTACAGAAATTTCCAAATGCTAGCCAAAAATATTAGTTGTGTGTTTGGAAAGCTTTCTCCCAGGCATTTTTCATGCTTGAATCGAATTTTGTTGTTACACAATATATTTCAGTGGCTATAGTTATTTCATGTAAGGTGATTTACAAAATATCCCACCAACTCTTCTTTTTATTATGTGATATAGATACTATGGGTAAGCTACTTTCAAACAATTCTTCAGGTTTCACAAATATATTCAGTGTGCAAACCCTGTCATAAACTGTAACACAGTAAACAACTTCTTTGTGTCTATTCATGACAAGTTCTTATTACTTTCCTCATTTTTCATTGCACCTTTTAATAAATCATTTGAAAGTTTTAGTGTGTTTTGATGTGTTTCATATAAAATTAATATTTCATAAACACAGCTTATTTCTTCTTATCCTTCCAAATTAACAGTTCCCTTGAAAATCCTTCAGAGTCCACTTTCTAGACTAAGCACCATAACAGTTGTACTCCTATAGCCCTGCTCAGTCATTCTAGGCCTTCCATAAACTACCTTCCTCTCTTCCTAGAGATTAAAACATTTCAGTGATTAGCGAAGTTATACATATAAAATGCTTTCTGCTAATTTTTATCAAAATTTTATCAGTCCCCATTCACAGGCAAACAATATTGTTTTATCATTATCATCATAGAAGTATTTATTACAATTTTCTAAAAATTTTGTAACAAATTCTGTATGATGTGTAAATTTATATTAGGTATTTTTCATGACAATTGAAATATAAGTTCTTGGGAAATGGTTAATCAAGATTACTCAATCTCTGAGTAGTCTTACATATTCTCTAAATGTATATAACTATGGTAAATTGTTTTTTTTTTATTTATGAAACATAATTATCATTTGTACAGGATAAATTCAACAGCTTTAGTGAAAACTCTCCATAACTTAGGGACCACACAATGAGGAAGAACATGTGAACAGAGAAAGATGAAGTACAAACTTTAGATGAATGACTAAACACAGTTTTATGTGCTAAACAAAAAATTTGCTTCATAATCTATCATTAATAATGACAAAACCAATGGTAAATGTATCTTACCAGGATCACAATTGTTCTACTTTGGTTCTACTGCATTCATGTACTTACAACCATCATCAGTCAGCTCCATGGACAGGTTCTCTGTGGAAATAAAAACAGAACCTCTTTTCCAAAGCAACACATACTTAGACCCAAATTATGAAATCAAGATACCTTTAAAATATATATGTTGGTTTTATTTAGCTGCCCATCCAATGAAATGTCTTTCTGTACTTAGCTCATTCATAGTCAAAAAAATTTTTTTAAAATACAATAATATACATAATCCAGATTATCTGTGTATTTTCCATCTTGATGTAGCTTATTTTCCCTTATTCCTTTAATCTATAACTATCTGTACTCTGTCTCTTTAAAGACTTTACTTTTTTAAAACAATTTTTTTCTTTTTATAACTGTCAATATTATTTTTCTTCTCTCTCTGAAGCCTATGTAAATTTTCCAACACAGTGACCCATTCTTCTTCATCATAATCTGTCTTTATTGTGTATCTGTAATTATTTTTTTTAATAGGAACACCATTTTTCTTTTAAATGATAAGAAGGCATAGCTAGGACTAACTCCATGGACCTGCCTGTTGGAACTGCCCAGTCTAACATGGTGGAGACTTGTTCACTGCCTTTGAGAGCCATGCTCAAACCCATTTTCAGGCACACAGAAGGTCTATGTTGCCATGAAGCAAGCTGTAGCCCTCTACTCACAAACCCCACTTAAATTCTCCATAGCTGGACCTCCCCAGAGAATGAGAGCCATTTGCATCGGTAAACAAGGAAGCCACCATTTTTAAAGATGCTGAGCATTTTTTGTTTTTCTTTGTTTTTGTTTTTGCTGCTAATGCTGAATTAAGAAAACCTCTTTAAAGGAGTTGCATCTTTGCTTGCTGACAGCGAACAGAGCAAGAAGCTGCATTATATTCTGCTTTTGTATGTGTCTAGAATTCCTTCCCAAACTCTCTCAGGTTTTAAGTGGATTTAGTTGGCCATCTTGGCATCAAAATTTTGGGGGTTCATTTCCCAGCCACTCAGACTGCCGAAATAAACACAAAGAAATCTGTATTAATTAAAACACTGCTAGGCCCATCACTTAGATATATTGCTAGTTAGCTATTGTATCTTAAACTAACCCAATTCCATTAATCTGTATATCACCACACAGTTATAACCTACTGGTAAGATTCCATCTGGTGTCTGACATCTATCGATTGAAGCGGCTGCATGGGGTCTCCCTGGCCCCACCTACTTTCTCCCAGCATTCAGTTTAGTTTTCCCAACTAGCTCTATTCTGCCCTATTACAGGTCAAAACAGCTTATTTATTCATTCACCAATAAATGCAACACATGTACAGAAGGGAATCCCACATCAGGACAGTAAGTCCCAAACTCATTCATCTTTCCTATCTTTTTCTACCAACTAATATAAACTCAGGCAAAATCTCTACCATGATGATAATCCCATCATCCAAGTAGGAATGCTAAACTCCTTTACTATCTGCACTCAACAATAGCATAAATCAGAGCTGGATAATAACTTCAATTACCAGCTTAAAATCTATCTCAAATCTATATCTTATTTTTGCAACTCATTCACACTTTAAAATTTGAGCTACAAATATAGCTATATGCTGTGTAATTGTGAGAGTCAACATATCCTCTGCTTTTCCTTTGCATTTCATGTTGCATTTATTTGTTTATTACCTAGATGCCGAAAAAAATTATTTATGAAATATGGCTCTGTCAATCCACATGATTACATATATGCCTCTAGGATCTAGAATACTTCTTGCCAATTTAAGTTCATAAATATTATTTCCACTTCTAGAAAATTGGATACTATTTTTTAAGATGAGTATCTAAAAACATTGTAACAATTAATGCATGGTTAAACACTATAAAGTTTAACTTTCAAAAATCCATCAAGTATCTTCAAGATAGTGGTAATATTATGATTATGTACAAAAAAATATTAAAGGCTTAATCCAGAGTCCTTCTGTGACAACTCTCAGTAAAAGAGTAACACAATTTTTATGTTCTTCTATCAACAACCAATAAGACCCTGATTCAACATTCATTTTTTAATATTATTTATGTGTCATGTGCATACAGAAATATAATATGCAGTAGATAGATTTTTTTTTGGTTTTTCGAGACAGGGTTTCTTTGTGGCTTTGGAGCCTGTCCTGGAACTAGCTCTGTAGACCAGGCTGGTCTCGAACTCACAGAGATCCACCTGCCTCTGCCTCCCGAGTGCTGGGATTAAAGGCGTGCGCCACCATCGCCCGACTCAGTAGATAGATTTTATTGAGAGTTAAAATTAATAAATGTGATGGGAGGATTTATTAAGCTATCTATATATCTCAACAAACACAATTTGTGTGTTGGAGAAATAAAATCATAAACAAAAACCAGTACTCATTTCAAGAATCTGAATGTCTCAGTAGTCACAATCCTGCAGAGGGCCTGGAAGCTCCCTGAAGAGGTACTAGCTGTAGGCAGAGGCTCTTCATTTGTTTCTCTGCCACCCAGACGTGAAATAATCACACAGAAACTATATCATTTGCAATACAGTATGGCCAATAGATTAAGCTTATTTTTGCTAGCTCTTCCATCTTAAATTAACCCATTTTTTATTAATTTGTGTATTGCCACATGATTGTGGCATACTGGTAAGATTCCATCTGGTGTCTGGTGCCTGTCTTCTTGGTGGCTACATGGATTCTCTATGAGTCCACCTACTCTCTCCTCTATCTTCTTGGAATTCCCTCCATGCCCTATTCTGCTCTGCAATAGGCCTAAAGCAGCTTCTTTATTAACCGATGGTATTCACAGCATACAGAGGGGAATCCCACATCAACTAGCACTATGCCGAAGTTCTAAGGAGCTGGTTCTGGAAATGTACAGAAGCTAATAACAGCAATAAACATAATCAGAAGGAAAAAGAGCTAAAAGTTTCATGCTGCCTTCCTCTCTTCCAATTATTTTCCACCTGGTACAGCACCTTTGGTTTGTGCTTCTCATTTTCAGAGAGGTCTCTTCTCTCCCTTCTGTTAGTGTTGCTTGTGTGAGTCATCTATGGAAATGTACCGCATACACTCCCAGAGGCATGCCTAACTATTCCTAGACCTCTCTTAATCCAGTTAAGTTGTTGGTCAAATAGTTCAGTCTACTTGATCTGTATGTTTTACTCACAGCTTCATCACCATATATACTGTAGTTTTAGTTGAATGAATGGCCCATAGCTCTACAAGACTGTCCACAATAATCTCTGAAATTATAATTAGTGATCCTAGAGAAGCTAAATAAGAAGGAGAACCCAAAGAAAAACATATAGGCATCCTCCTGAATATTGACCTTCATCGGGCGATGAAAGGAGACAGAGACAGAGACTAGCAGCCTCTTTTTATACATGTATATGTATACACATACTTATACGTGCTCACTATATAAATACAAGCACTTCAGTCTATATGTTACTTGAACATTATACTTCTTTCCATATTATAATGATCACCATCATTTTCACTCTGACCCTAAATCTTATTTAAATGCATCTTGAAATCTTACTCTATTACTACTTTTCAGCTATTAATTTAGAACATATCAGCTGTCACTATTATTAATCAGCTCCCAAGAAGAATTTTCTTTAGGTGATCACTCTTAAGACTACTTAAAATAGCTAATTTTTATTATATGTATTTGTCTGAGGTGTGGTCATATGTGTACCATGATGAGCATGTCTGATAGAGGTGAAGATAAGAAGAGAGTGTTGGGTTCCCTGCTACTGAAGTCACTGAGCTGCCATAAGGATCCTGTGAACTGAACTCAGATTCTCTGAAAAGTAGAGGATGATCTTAACCACTGAGTCATTTTTTCAACACTTGAAACCACAGTCATTAAAAGAGCACTCTTTTTTATTCTTCTCTCATACAATACATCCCAACCACACTTTCCCTCCTCCAACTGCACCCTCTACCACATACACCGAGAGCATCAAATGTGAACAAAACTAAGACCACCCCACTTACGCCCTCTCCATCATAAGTTCCCCCCAAGTTCCCAAAACAAGTTGAACTCCACCACGGGTATGACTGATAAGGGTATGATTGATGACAGCCAGTATAAACACACAGCTTAAGGCAGCTACTAATCACATGCCTCAGCCATGCCTGATATATTTGTGGCTACTTTACTCTTAAATTCTGTATTTCTCCTTGCCATAACTATTCCGGATAAATGTCAGCTACCCAAAGACCCTCTAATAAGGCTGTGACCCACTTGTGGATTTTCCCTATATAAACACTAACCTGTAAATGCTCAACACTGCTTTCAGTTTCCTGAAAACTGGGTTGCTGCCCAGATCCAGATCTGTTTCCCTCAATTAACTCCTTTATGTTTGTATCAAATACTGTCTCTATGGTAGTCTTGTTTGGGGGTCTTGTCACAAGGGTACAACAACACACACCTCCCCTCTACCCCAATGTTTCCTTCAGAAAAGAGCAGGTCACGAAAAATAGTGACTAAACTTGGCATAACAAAATCCAATAAGAATAGGCATATACTTTCATATCAGGACTGGACGTGTTAACCCGATAGGAGAAAATAGGTCTTAATAGAGGCAAGAATAAGAGCTACATCCACTCCCATTGTTAGGAGGCTGACAAAAATTACAAGCTAAAAAACAATAACTTGTATGCAGAGGGTCTGGTGAAGATTCATGCAGGATCCATGATTACTGCTTCAGTTTCTGAGCCCCCATGAGTCCCGCTTAGTTCATTCTATGGGCCATTTTTCTGATGTCGTTAACTTTTCTGACTCATACAGTTCTTTCTCCCACTCTTCTTCAGGGTTCCCAAGCTCCACCTAATGTTTGTCTGTGAGTCTTTGTATTGTTTTCATCAGCTGCTCAAAGAAGCCTCTTTGTTGGTGATAAGAACTCTTAATAAGATAATATATTCTTTTTTGAAACCTCCCCCAAGATAATATATTCTTAGAAATATTCTAGAAGGCAGACAAAATATAGCATTAAGTTTCTGACTCCTAGCTTTGTTCTCTTTAGATACATTTTTTTAATGAGTCAAATTTTTATGTTCATTTCCTTAATTTCCAGTGCTTTCCATGGCCTTGTTGATAGCTTTGGTTGTTGGGTTTTTCATGTGTTTATTACTTGCTTGCTTGTTTTCTGTAGTACTTAATCACTGTACAACTGTACCCAACAACCTTGGAGGGTTTCTCCTCTTAATCGATTTTGCAGAGGCCTCCCCATTCCTTTCCTTTCCGGCTATTATCAGACTTAATTAGGTTGAACTGGTGCACAGCACAAATAGCCCCCACCAACTCGACATTATGCATGTATATACTATGCAATGCTTCAATAAAGTTTAATGTGTTTAGAGGCTCAAATGTTTATCATTTATTTTGGAAAAATTTTTTAGAATTTTTTTGTAGATTATTTACTGTTATCTGCAATAATCCTACTTTGCAACTGAGCACCAAAATCCTTGCTCTTATCTAACTGTGACTCAGGAACCATTGGATAATATCTTCCCACCTTACCCCATACCTTGTGTCAGGTAAACACCATGCTAAGTTCAGTTCCTATGAGGTCAAGTTCCTCTGAGATTCCAGCTGAATGACATCATGTGGTGTTCAGTTTTCACAAGAAAAGTTAAAACATCTGCTTAGAAAATCCATACATGAATTTTCACAACAGTTTCCTTTGCAGTTATATAAAAAGGTAAATAAATAAATAAATAAATATGTAACAATCAATGGAAGGATTACTTTCTTCCATAACAGATTTATCAAGATGAGAATGGTTATCTTTCTGACCTCTATGTGAAAGCCATAGCAGACACACACGCACACAGACACGTACAGGCACATACACATACAAGCTAAATAAAAAATTAAATATTTTTAAAGGTGATAGCTACCAGGCATAGTAGGTTAGAGTTGAAACTCCAGCATAGCTGAATATAACCATGTTATAAATGCCAGGCATTGGGCACATCCCTTTAAGACCAGCCCTTGGGAGGCAGGAGCAGGTGCATCTCTGTGAGTTCAAGGCCAGTCTGCTCTACAAAAGCTAGTTCCAGGACATCCAAAGCTACACAAAGATACTCAGTCTCAAAAAAAAAAACCAAACAAACAAATAAACAACAAAAAAACTCACAGAAGTCATGGTGATCTTACACAACTGAGAGTAAAAGAATCTAATGGGCTAGAGCTCAGAAGTAAAACAGTTGCTTACCATGTAATAGGATGTGAGCCCATTTCCCATCTTAAGAAAAGAATCACACTAATAGAGAACAGACACAGGAAGAAACTTCTATTGAAACAAATATTTTTATTGTGAATATCTTTTTATAGGCATTGTATTAACCCAACAGTTATATGTTCTGTTATATATAAAGTTTATTCTTAAAAATGTAAAATTTCATAAATCAGGAAGAAGGTCATGTGGAATGTGTGACTGTATTATCAAAATGAAAATTCTAGACTACTGTTCAAAGTGACTGCATTTTCTTCTCACTAGTATTAGTCCCACACAAAGCAGTCTCTTTCCAGTATTAGAAAATTGATTCTTTTTTCATTTCATTTCATTTTCTAACCTAACCCTTTATAGTTATTAGGACAATGATGAGTCATGCAGACAGAGTTATACAGGTTTTTGTAGCAGAGTTCTTTATTCAATCAATGTACTGCCCTTCCGGTTAGAGACCTGTCTCCCCATAAGCTGAGCTGAGTCAACTAATGGAAATCATCTTGTAGTGTCCTAATTTTGCTGTCTTTTTGAAAAGTGGCATTCTGCTCCTCTGAGTCATTTTAATATGTGGGGCTTCTGTCAAGTATGTTCCCAAAAGAAAATGCTTCTGCCCGTGTGCAGACAAAATGAGGATTCTAAGGTTGCAGGGCCAAAGCCTATCCTGTGGTTAACAGGGTCTTGAAGTTATTCTACAGAACCATTTGTGACAGCCCTCTCAAGCCTTTCTGATAAGGGCTGGCCTATATAAAGCTTAACATTGCTACAAAATTACCCTGCTAGAGCTGGAAGAAATAAACACTGTACGTTTTGTAATGAAATGGTTTCCAATGAGAATCTTTCAAATACAGGTCCTAGATTCTTTGTTCCCAGTTTTTCACTGAAGTATCTGAACAGGCAGACAAGGCTGCCTTGATGAAGGGAGAGCACAGGCGAGTCTCTTATTTTCTACTTCCTAGGCATGTGCGTCAGTATGAAATCACTAGGTTTTCACCATGATTAGTTTTCTGTTTGTTTTTCTTTTTCCTTTGATGTCTGTTATTGTTATTATTGTTATTTTCTTTAAAGCAGGATCTTACTGTGTACCCCACAATGGCTTTGAAATCAAGTCAATACAGCGTCAACATAGAATCTTATAATTACAGCTCTAACCTGCCATGCCTACTAACCAAAACATGGTGTGTGTGTGTGTGTGTGTGTGTGTGTGTGTGTGTTGTGTGACAGAGAGAGAGAGAGAGAGAGAGAGAGAGAGAGAG
>JABTXL010000888.1:10663229-10723527 GCA_025134845.1 Neodon shergylaensis | reverse complement strand
AGAGAGAGAGAGAGAGAGAGAGAGAGAGAGAGAGGAGAGAGCGTTATGGCTTTCAGGAGTCAGTTCTCTCCTTCTACCATGTGAAGGCAGGACCTCTCTTGATGTTTTACTGCTGGGCTGTATACTCCAGGTTTACTGTACATGGACTTCCAGGCAATTATACTCTCTCTTCCTCCCATATCATCTCCATAGGCTGAGGAAGGTAAACTGGTAAACTGTCTGGTTTCCTTTGGCTGTTAAGATTTCTATTATCTGTATGATGTGGATGTTGATATCTTTTACCTTGTTTCCTACTATGCTATTTTCTCTCCCTTCATTTATTTGTGGAGGTCTTTATAATTCTGCACACAGATTTTTATTTGTATTTGTATATAATTTTCAATGATTTCACAGCAAATAGCTACTTCTTTATGCATGAAATATTTTATTGTATAGATTCTTGTATAGTTATATTTTAGTCAACTTCTTTAAAGATTTTTCTTATTTGAGATCATTATGTTCCTCAGCATTTAATTTTTATGTTGTAATCATCTATAATCATTATCAACAGGAAAGGTAACAGGGATAATGGTACAATTCAATGAATTAGGATAATTATATTTACCAAAGAACCTAACTTACCCATTCATCCCAGAGCAGAGAGAAAGCTTGGCTCATGGGCCAAATCTAACTCAAAGCAAATTTCATATTATTCATGAGCAAATATTTCTTTATGTTTCAAATGCTTTAAGAAGAAAAAGCAAACATTAATTCAAATTTTAGGGTTCAGAAATAGAATTTTACTCAACACACTCACACACATTATTGCAATATCACTTGAAGCCATTACCTCTAAAGGTTGACAACTGACTGATTGCAACAGAGACTTTGTGATCTATAGAACCTAAAGTACTCTCTAACTGGCTCTTTATGGAACATTGTGAGCTAATTCCTGGCATGCACCTCTCTGTTTTTTCTCTAACTATATGTAGTTAGAAACAATAATTGTGAATGCTGTTTTAATAAATTCATTTCAAAAATAATTTGCATCAAACAAAATGTACAGATTGTTCTTCTGATGAAGCTAAGCCCTAATAAATACTTTTAAAGAGAAAAAACGCCATGTGTTAAAAATGCACTTAATATCCCTCTATTATATAATTTCAATAGCTGGCCAGATATAGCTTAAACATGCTCCAAAATGTCCATTAATTTATACTTGTAGAAAAATCATCTAACACTAAGATTATTTTCTATTAAACCATTAACTTTGTCAAGGAAGTTATTGCATTCCATATCCACAAGAAGCAGAGAGTAAAGCAAGGGTAAAGAGTCAATTGATGCACTAGTGATCATGTGTCTAGGATCTGCAGCTAGCTGCTGCTGCCTAGCAACACAAAGAGCACTGTGACATTATTAGCCCAGGATGATAAAATTTCTACTAAGTGAACATTGCCGTTGAAGCATATAAAAATCAAATCATCAGAGAACCTCTCTAATGTGTAAGATTCATTTGACAGATGAGAAAGTCAATGGCATTTATCATCTGTCATTTTCATAGTTTTCTATTAAGAATGCAATGACAACTGACGAGTTTGTATTTTTATTCATGATTATATACTCTCATGCATAATACTTGAGAGGTATCACTGCTCTAAAATCTTGCTACTATTTGTGTTTTCATCTTCCAGGGAAATACACAATGATATCTCCTTGTGATGAAAAATATCCTTTCCTTGTGAATACTGATGCACAGAATAGCTTAATGCTTTGGTAATACTTATATATTCTTTATCTAAAGAAGTATTTTATTCATTTCAGTTGTCTTATATAGTTTATTGTATTAATTGCTTCCATAAATGGCAAGAGTACTTTATAGGCACTTTTATTTGTACACATTCTATTTTTTCAGCCCATTTCACATTTTGTCTTTTAAAGATATCATTTGATGATTAGAAGTATTAAATCTTAACATTCATGATTATCATTTTCCTTGTATTGTGCTTAATAAAAATTTCCATTGCTCCCAGACACTGTAATGTTCTCTCCTTATGTTTCTGTAATTGACTATTATGTTTTGGTGGTGGTGGTGATGATGGTGTAGGTGTGTATATAGAAAAATGTCACAAAATAAACCCACACTCACTCAGAATTGAGTATAATAAAGGGTTATTTATTTACGGGTAGACTCGCAAATCAATAGTACTCTGCACAAGAGGGGAACAGGAACCGAATCCAGCAACCAAAAAAAGAGAGAGCAAATGACTTTGCAAGATACTACCCCCAAGTGGGCTGATATCTTAAAGGCTTTTGATTGAAGGAGTTCCAACAGCACCTCCCCCTATTGTCTAAATAAGGGAGCTCTAAACCCAATACAAAACTATACAAAATAAGAACAAATATCAAGTATAAAAATTAGAATTACAACAAGCATAAACAACATCAAGCAAGAAACATGATGAATGTTTAATTAATTATCATATCCTAAGGAGTCAAAGTCTTGTATTAGAAATGGCTTGGCTAATTCATGTGAGGAAAGTAACTATGACTGTCTAGTTCTCAACCCCATTGAAGACCTGAGAAAGAAAATAAGATTACTTGAGTAAACAGGAAGTGCAATCAAGCAACTTCCAAAATGCACAATAAATGATAGCAACAACTGGCCACTTGGCAAAGTTTCATTTGCAACATTGGAGTAACCAACTTTGGCTAAAGCCTAGAGTAACTGACTGGCCATTTTCAGAGACAGGAAAATTTTCAAAATCATCCTACTATGTCTTGGCAAGATTTGGCAGCCTTTTTCTTGTATCCTGCATGTCCTGTCTGGATATCATACATTTTGTCATTGACCAAGGCATGGCCAGTTCTTTGCCCAAAGGCTAGTTTTGCTAAGAAGAAAACAAGTTCCAAGTGGAGTGTCTTCCATACCCAACATTCTCTCAGGAATATACCAGGGCTGCCAGGGGCAATCATGTTTCACAGAATGCCAATATGGGCAACTACATCCACATAAAACCTGTGAGAGCTTGAAAAGTAATTCTAGGCACAAAAGAACAAAGTGAATCATGGCTTCTTGGTAGCAGCATTTTCTTGGTTGGGCTCTTTTTGCTAGAGGCAAGTACTTCTCATTTAAGAGAGGCTTTCTGATTCAGCTTCACCTGCAAAAAAGTTTTTCAGCTCTTTTAAGGGGCCCCACCACAAAACACTTAAATGATGTTTATTAATGGGGGACAGCATGTTTCTTGGTGGTGGCAGGGACCTTGAAGCTTCATAGAGTTGTGACAGTAAACATGGCTCTAAGCAGTACCTCTGCTATGAAGGTAGACTCTCAGAAATCTAAGAAATGGGGTAGATCCAGCCATCAAAGCCACAGCTTTAATCTTAGTCATATTGCTTAGCAAGTTAGAGACTCATGTGGTCAGAAAAGAGAGATATACAGTAAAGATGGATTCAGACAAAAATAACCTTTAAATAGTTTACAGTGTGTTTCAAAATATATGTAGGCATGGGAGAGTTTCATTGGCCTACTGAAGGACAGAAGAAAGCAAGGCAAATATTCAAAGCAGATAGAAAAGAAAAGAATAATGAGTCAGACTGCCTAAGGAGACATATGCTGGAATTTTACCCTGTAACCCACAGCCTAGTGGTGATAAACAGAGTAATACAAATGGGTTAATTTAAAACACAGAAATAATCAACACCCTTCACAATAGCCACAAATAGCATAAAATATCTTGGAGTAACTCTAAACAAGTGGAAGAATCGTATGACAAGAACTTTAAATCTTTGAAGAAAGAAATAGAAGAAGACACCATAAAGTGGAAAGCCCTCCCTTGCTCTTGGGTAGGCAGAATTAATATAGTAAAAATGGCAATTCTACCAAAAGCAATCTACAGATTCAATGCAATTCCCATCTAAATCCTAGCAAAATTTTTCAAAGACCTCGAAAGAACAGTATTCAACTTCATTTGGAAAAGCAAAAAACCCAGGATAGCAGGATAACCAAAACAATCCTGTACAAGAAAAGAACTTCTGGAGGCATCACAATCCCTGACTTCAAACTCTACTATAGAGCTACAATATTGAAAACAGCCTGGTACCGGCATTAGAACAGACAGGAGGACCAATGGAACTGAATAGAAGATCCGTATATTAATCCACACATCTTGGAATACATGATATTTGACAAAGAAGAAAAAATATCAAATGGAAAAAAGAAAGCATATTTAACAAGTGGTGTTAGCATAACTAGATATCAACGTGTAGAAAAATGAAAATAGACCCATATCTATCACCATGCACAAAACTCAAGTACAAATGAATCAAAGACCTCAACTTAAAGCCAGCCACACTGAACCTTATAGAAGAGAAAGTGGGACGTACACTTGAACACATTGGCACAGGGAACCACTTCTTAAATATAACTCCAGCAAAATAGACACTGAGAGAAACAATTAATAAATGGGACCTCCTGAAACTGAAAAGCTTCTGTAAAACAAAGGACATAGTCAACAAGATAAAACGACAGCCTTCAGAATGGTAAAAAGATCTTCACTAACCCCACATCAGACAGAGGCCTGATCTCCAAAATATACAAAGAACTCAAGAAATTGGACACCAAAAGATCATATAATCCAATTAAAAAAATGGAGTACAGGCCTAAACAGAGAACTCTCAACAGAGGAATCCAAAATGGCTGAAAGAATCTACACTTAAGGAAGGAAATGTTCAGCATCCTTAGTCATCAGAAAAATGCAAATCAAAACAACTCTGAGATTCCATCTTACACCTGTAAGAATGGCCAAGATTAAAAACACTAATGACAACTTATGCTGGAGAGGTTGTGGGAAAAAGGGAACACTTCTGCATTGCTGGTGGGAATGCAAGCTGGTATAGCCCCTTTGGATGTCAGTGTGGTAATTTCTCAGAAAATTAGGAAACAAGTACCCAAGATCCAGTAATACCACTTTTGGGTATATATCCTAAAGATGCTTAATCATGCCACAAGAACATGTGCTCAACCATGTTCATAGCAGCTTTGTTTGTCATAGCCAGAACCTGGAAACAACCTGAATGCCCCTCGATCAAAGAATGGATCAGAAAAATGTGGTACATTTACACAATGGAATAATACACAGCAGAAAAAATAATGACAGCTTTAATTTTGCAGAAAATGGATGGAACTAGAAAATATCATTTTGAGTGAAGTAACCCAGACACAGAAAGACAATTATCACATGTTCTCACTTGTAAGTGGTTTTTGAACATAAAGCAAAGAAAGCCAGCCTACAAACCACAATCCCAGAGAACTTAGACAACAATGAGGATGCTAAGAGAGATTTACATAGATATAATCTACTTGGGAAGTAGAAAATATAAGAAGACAAGATCTCCTGAGTAAATTGGGAGCATGGGGACCATGGGGGAGGATCGAAGGGGGGAGGGGAGAAGCAGGGAGGGGAGCAGAGAGCAATAACTATCAAAAAAGAAAAGAAAGAAAGTTGAGGAAAGAACTGGCAAGAAAAAGAAATATGCTTAAGCTATTGGCCAAATGGTATTGTAATTAGTATAGCTTTTGTGTGATTATTTCCAGTCTGGGTGGTTGGTAAATAAATGAACACTCTCCTACTATGTGTGTGTCTGTGCAATGTAAGAGAATGGGGTCAGATTCTACTTTTATAGGGAGAATTTAGTTCAATCACTTCCAAGTATGGAAATGCCACTTCACACTATAGACATGGTGAACACCTTCCATTTGTATATTTCCTTTCATTTTTCTCAAGGTTGTTCTGGAATTTTCAGTGAAGAGGTTTTATTTATATATTTGGAAAAATGTTACTAAATAGACTGTGATTTTATGCTGTCTGTTTTCTTTTCACACTGCTATGATGACATATTTAATCAAAGCAATTTAATAGGGAAAACCTTTTTCCATTTAATAGTTCAAGGGACAATCAATCATTGTGGGAGTCAAGTCAGCAGAAGCCCAGGAGAGCTGATAACATGACAAGACTGCATCCATCACAAGAGACAGAGAGCAGCAAGTAAGTATACACTTATCCCCAGCTCCCTTCTCCACTGTACACAGTCAGGACAGTCACCCAGGAAAGGACTGGGTCACAGATAAGGTGATCTTTCCACATCAGTTGGTGTAACCAGGATAATCCCCCACAGGCATGACAAAAACTCTATTTCTCAGATTTTCTTAGAGTCTGTCAAGTTGAAAAGTCACAGGTACCTTTATATTATACTTGATTTTATTTCTTTTTTTTATTTTTTTGAGACAGGGTTTCTCTGTAGCTTTGGAGCCTGTCCTGGAACTAGCTCTGTAGACCAGCCTGGTCTCGAACTCACAGAGATCCGCCTGCCTCTGCCTCCTGAGTGCTAGGATTAAAGGCGTACGCCACCATCGCCCGGCTTGATTTTATTTCTTATACAATATTATTACATATTTAGTTTTATACACAACTCTTGGTAAATTCATTAATTAATTTAAGTGGATTTTGGAGAAATGACTTTGACTTTCAATATTTCATGTGTAGAACAATGGTAACTGTAAATACATCAGGTTAATATTTATGCATGCTTTTCCTTTACTTTTAGGGGAGGGAGGTGAGGCAGAAGTCCTCTATGTATCCCTGACTGTCCTGAAGCTCCCTCTGTAGAACAGGCTGGCATTGAACTCAGAAATCTACATGCCTTTGCCTCCTAAGTGTTGGAATTAAAGGTGTATGTCAAACACCACAACCTGGATCCTTTATTCTTCATCAGCCAGAAATTTCTGATAAAATATTGTATATGAGTAGAAGATTATGTATGCTTGCTTTTCCCTGACACTCATAAAATACCTTCAATATTCCTATATTAAGCACATAGTTATCTGGAATTTTATATTCTTTCTTTAGTTGAAGAAACCCACCCTTTATTTAGTTAGTGTGGGATCATGATAAGGGAAATGGTTTGGTAACTATGTGAACTGTGTCTATTAAAGCTCTTAGTGGCTTTTGCCTTTTTACTCCATTGATATCAGTGTTTTTGATTATTTTTAAATATTAAATAGAACTTCCAGTATCTCATTGCATCTTATATCATAATGGAAAACAGTTTCTTCTGAGTATTGCTAGATTCAGTCAATGATATTTTGTTAAACTTTTACTTCTAAATGCATAAAGCAGATCAACATACTGTGGTTGTTTGGGTAATATCCTTGTCTGTTTCTAGGTCTAGCTGAGTTGTTTACATAAATTCAACTTATTCTTGATTTTCTAACTTTAAACAGCTTGATATTTGAATTTGAAGATTGTTGTTTCTTTTAATGACTAAAAGAATATATACAGCCACTTAGAGTAGGATATTATTTAAGTCTTACCTTCACTGTTCAAATTATTTATAAGAATGAATTCAACATTTACCACTATGTCCCTTTTGTAAAAAGAGTCATTATGGAAAATCATAATGGTCAGTCCCAAGAAGCACCAAAGTTGGAAGAGAGTTAGAGAAACCATAGGAAAGCACGACTTCCTTAAAATACAAATTAGTTACTGCAAGCTTAGCACTTGCTGGAATCTTTTAAATTTCTCCTCACTTTTGCTGGGTTACACAGGACAGAGTGCTATATAGTCAGGTATATACAGTAGACATATTCTCCAGTCTCTGCTCCTCTGCTCCAAAATGTCAGATGTGTCTTATTTTTAAGTGTATGTGTGTGAAGCAGCACAGAGAAGCTGTGTACATGGGGCAGAAGAAAATTCTGTATTCAAACATGTGAGCTTTGTAGTGAAAAATCTGATGAGACATTTGTAAGATATTCAGAAGCAGAAGTACACCTTGTGGTCTTGCATCAACATTATTTAAAAGAGCCACATGCCTGCCAAATTTATCCAAAATACCATTGTAATATCAATCAAATTTCTAATAGCTATGTTAGAGAATTCAATATCAAAAGTCAAATTTCATTTCTGAAAACAGCCCAGAAGAAGGAAAAGTGCTGAGGAGTTGGGCAAATTGCTCATCAAGAAAAGTGTTTCCTCACAAGCATGAAAAGCAGAGTTGTAAATGCTCCAAATCAACTCATAGAATCTGACATCATGGTCAATTTGTAGGAGAAGCTTGCTGTAAATAGATACAGGAATTCCCAGAGTAGGTTGCCCAGGTAAACTAGAAAGCTCTAACTTCAGCCAGAGATTCTTCCTCAGCATAATAGGTGGTTAGAACTGGAAAAAGACAGTGAACTACAACCACAGGAATCTGTTGCATGGCACACACATTATGTGCACCAGTAACACACACACACACACACACACATGCATAAATCTGCTAAGCCATATACACACATGGACACCAAACATGTATATATGCTGATGAACTGAATGATAGGCATTAAGTAATTCAAAACATATAAAGTTACATTTAGAAAGACAATACCATATCAGAATCAAGGCAAACAAAAATAGGACCACATAGTTGTGTTAATTTACATTAACAAATGTTGTAATCATAGTCATCTGATTACAAAAACATATGCAGGACCAGGAGTGAATCTCCAAGTAATTAAGTTGAAGAAATCAAGGAACAGTTACATAATAAAATTACCACAAAATTATTGAACATTAAAAATAATTTGCTAAAATAAAAGTGAATTCCACATTGCTTAGGGATGCAATGGGAGACAGGATTGCAAGATACTTGATAAACATCATTGATAGTGAGATATGTGATGTGGGATTTCCCTCTGTATGCTGTGAATATCATTGGCTAATAAAGGAACTGCTTTGAGCCTATATCGGAGCTTTAGGAAATAGAGCTAGGTGAGGAAAACTAAACAGAATGCTGGGAGAAAGAAGGTGTAATCAGAGAGAAGCCATGGAGCCACTGCCATAGACAAATGTGCTGAAACTTTGCTGGTAGGCCACAATCCCATGGTGACGCACAAATTGAAGGAAATGGGTTAAATTAAGATGTAAAAGCTAGCCAATAAGAAGGTAGTGCTAATAAGCCAAGCAGAGTTTTAAATGATACAGTTCTGTGTGATTATTTCAGTTCTGGACAGCCAGGACAAACAAGCAGACTCATCCAACAAATTGGCACCAATGTGGTGGACTAAATCCACATAAAACCTGAGAGAGCTTGAGAAGGAATTCTAGAAACAGAAAAACAAAGTTTAACTGCATTTATTTTCCCAAATGGGCTTTGCTTGCTGGCAGCATGCTGTAGCTTCTTTAAGAGAGGTTTGCCTGCTGGCCTTGGTGAGTTCCCGATAGAACATCCCCATTGTCTCAGTGTGTGGGTGCACCCTTCGCGGTCCTGAGTTCCATGCTCGTGCTCTCTCTCCTTCTGCTCCTGATTTGGACCTTGAGATTTCTGTCTGGTGCTCCAATGTGGGTCTCTGTCTCTGTTTCCTTTCTATCGGGAACTCACCAAGGCCACCTGGCCTGGGTCTGAAAAAGCCTAGGATAAAACCGGACTCGCTGAACATAGCGAACAATGAGGACTACTGAGAACTCAAGAAAAATGGCAATGGGTTTTTGATCCTACTGCACGTACTGGCTTTGTGGGAGCCTAGGCAGTTTGGATGCTCACCTTACTAGACCTGGATGGAGGTGGGTGGTCCTTGGACTTCCCACAGGGCAAGGAACCATGATAGCTCTTTGGGCTGACGAGGGAGGGGGACTTGATTGGGGGAGGGAGAGGGAAATGGGAGGCGGTGGCGGGGAAGAGACAGAAATCTTTAATAAATAAATAAACGGAAAAAAATAAAATTAAAAAAAAAGGAGAGAGGTTTTCCTGATTCAGTGATAGCAGGAAAAAAGCTGTGCTCTTTTGAAATGCTGGCTTTCTGGGCCGTGCTACCAGCTCAACCTCTGGCTCTTTCAGGAGGCTGAGCATTTAAATGGGGTTCTGTGAGTAGAGTGATACAACTTGCTTAATGACAACATAGACCCGCTGTGTGCAAGAAAGCAGGGCTGTGAGCATGGCTCACGCTAGACAGACCTCTGCCTCACCATGTTGGACTGGGTGGAGCCAAAAAGCAAAGCAGCCTTAGAAGTGCTTAGCATTTTAAGAAGTACTCCCGGACAGTAAAAAAAATAAATAAATAAATAAAAAATAAAAAAAAATAAAAAAATTGCAGATATGTAATAAGGAGAGATTCAGACATAAAATATCTCTAATTGAGATACACTGTGTTTAAAAAATATATGTAGGCTTGGAAGAGAGAAAAAAAGAGTATACAGAGTCATAAAAAAAGTAAATGGTTTAGAAAAAATAAAGTCTTTAAAGAGACAGCATAAAACAGTCATAGATTAAAAGGAGTAAAAAAACTAAGATATGTAAAGATGGAAAGTTCACAGAGATTCTGGATTATGTATATTATTGTGTTTCCTTTGAATTTTTTGATTGTGAAGGAGCTAAGTACAGAGAGACATTTCATTGTATGGGCTGCTAAGCTAACCCAGTATGTATATTATAAAGGTATCTTGACTTCAGAATTTGGGTCTAAGGATATGTTGCTTTAGAAAGAGGTTCTTTTTTTTCCACAGAGGATGAGAACCTGTGGGTCGCTTCTAGACTAATATGGTTTGAAGGACTGAAACTCCCTGAAAGATTGCCGTGAACACCCCCCAAAAATTACTTCACTCAAATGCTGACTGAGGTGAATCTAGCACACAGAATACACCATAAAAGACCTGATTAAAAGTGCCCCCAATTATCAGAAAAGTAGTCTGGAGTATTATGCCCAAATTCCCAAATATTGTTTAAAATGTGTGTTTATATTTAAAGAAAGATATGATATAGAGATGGGTACATTGCATTGGTATGGATCTTAGTTTATTGTTATATGTGTATTTCTGCTCTTCACGATATTGTATTTGTACAGCTCATTTTAAAATTTAATGTATAATTCAGAAATATAGGTTAACAGATAATCATCTATAATAGTCAAGCTTGTAGTCAAGTTAGTTAGATTTTCTAGATGTACAGAGATGTATTTCAGATGTATAGGCATTCTTCAAACCTTTCAAAGATTACAGAATATGGCATTTAAAATGTTTAAGAACTTGGGAGTTTTCACAGCATGAGACACTGCATGATGCTCCTGGTATCACCAATTTACTTCAAGAGGAAGATGAGCCATGGAGAGGCTTCTTACAGAGTTTGTTAACGATTTGGGCAAGAAACTGCTCTTCCCTGGGCTCTGTGATGAACTAGACATCCAGGACCCACAGAGAAATGACTGTTGAACTTGCCTAAATGTGAGATGATCCTTTGGGGTTCCTGTTACATGAAAGAGTCTGACAGACATTCTGTAGGTCACAGAAGAAAGTGACTGACAAACTGCTAATTAATATAGGCAGAACTGTCTTTGAAATTTCCTGCTTCATGGAAAAGTCTGCTGGATACTAAGGGCCTGTAAGCTGAAGATGGGTGTCCCAACAGTACAGAACTTTGGGGGACTGTTTAGGCAGTGAGATTTCTCTGTCAATTCTAGAGTTTTGGAAGTTGCTTGCAATGCACTTGCTGTTTACTTAGGTAATATTATATCCTTCTGGAGTCTTTGATGGGGTTGATGAATAGATAGCTATTATTATATTTTTCCTTAGTTATAATAAAAGATAAAGTAGATGTAAATATTGTGACTGTAATTGTTGAATTGTAACTGTTTTGTTATGTGTAATTTTACTATGTTAAAGTTAAACATTCATTTTCACTTATACAGAAAAGGAGAGGTGATGTGGGATTCTCCTCTGTATGCTGTGAATATCACTGGTTAATAAAGGAACTGCTATGGGCCTATAGCAGAGCTTTAGGAAATAGTGCTAGGTGGGGAAAACTAAACAGAATGCTGGACAGAAGAAGGCAGAATCAGAGAGAAGCCATGGAGCTGCTGCCAGAGACAGACATGCTGAAACTTTGCTTACCACAACCTCGTGGTGATGCACAGATTCATGGAGATGGGTTAATTTAAGATGTAAAAGCTAACCAATAAGCAGTTAGAACTAATAGGCCAAACAGTGTTTCAAATGTTACAGTTTCTGTGTGATTATTTCAGTTCTGAGAGGCCGGAACAAAAAAACAGCCTCCTCCAACAGATATGTATATTTCTTGATTAGGAAAATGACTTTATGGACAAATTAATAGGTACACAAAGTATGCTATTTGTTGTGTAACAGTAATATACTGATAAAACTGTTAGAAGTTTGATGGGGAAATGAACAAACAAGTCACAATGTTTTATAAGATTGGCAAGAAATAACTCAGAAGTTTGCAGTTAGGTGCGAATTGGAAACCATATGTGCATATTCCTATCTTGGGCATAAATTTGAGAAAATGCTTTGAACCCTAGAATATATTTTTAGTTATAGAAAGGAAGTAGGTAACTTGTTCTTTCTTGACATATATAATACTCCAAGTACCAAATAGATTTAAAATAAAATAAGGTACTCCCCATATTTTTAAAGAGTAAAGTGAGGTTTATATTTAAAAACTAAGAAAAAATGCATATATTTGATTATGATAAAAAATTTGATCATTCAAAATTTTTTATTTATATTGGAGGCATTGAATATGCTCAAATACATGCTATACTTGAAAAATGTCTACATTTAACTCAATACTATGTACAATGAATATACTTCATAAAGCATTGATAAAAGTTTGATATTTATTATTGAATTATTATTAATATCTCTAACACTCAAGGGGGAAAGTCTCTCTTTGTTTTGTACACCTCAGAGATTAAGAGCATGGCTGCTTCTATATTGCTAGCAGGTATGAATTTGATAATTATTTTTCCTTTAGGGTTCAACTACTGATATAACAAGCCCCCAAGCAGAACAGCAGTTCACAGTCATCTCCTTGTGTGCAAATAGATCAGAATGGAATTTCCACTTAATAATAGAAAATTGGGAGAACATGGGTTAACATTTCTTGATCTCCATAGTTGACGCCTCTTTTTATTCAGCCAAATCCATGAAATCTTAAACCAAGTCAACTCTACTATATTTTTTCAGGATCTTTTGAACTCAGTATTTAATGACCAAATTGTCAGGTAATTTTGTGTGTGTCTGTGTTTGCATGAATATACTTTATAAAACTAACATTAACATCTTACATAACCAGCTACATTTACCCTGTTGATCATATTCAGGTGAGTCACAAAGTTCTACATAGTTTTGATAAAGTATTGATTGTAGTTGAAATTTAACTTTGTAAGATGGCTAACTACTCTTATTATCTAAACTGGTGGAACTATTGTTTACATCCGTTGGCAAAGGAGGCACCATATGCTGCATGGCAGAGAGCACAAAGTATAGTGCATAGAGAACACTACTCCCATGTACTCCGTATCTGCCCTACTCCCAAAGTCTTTGCTTTCTCCCCATTACAAGCCCATTTGTGTTAATAATTATTACCAACAGTGAAATGAACACACAGTGCAGTGCTTGGTGAGGTCAGAAAACCCTTCAACTAAACAGACACTGACATTAATGTGCTTATCCTATCTTTCCAGATAACAACATAGTCCATCTGTAAACTAACACAAATATTCCTAACTTTTAGCACACTAAATAGGCTTTGATACTCAAGGTCTGTAAGGGCACCCTTCTCTACTTACAAAGGAGAATTTGAAGTTCTTTTTTTAAAATTTATTTCTTTTCTTTTTTCTTTCTTTTTTTTTGGTTTTTCAAGACAGGGTTTTGCTGTAGTTTTAGAGACTGTCCTGGAACTAGCTCTTATAGACCAGGCTGGCCTCAAACTCACAGAGATCCGCCTGCCTCTGCCTCCCGAGTGCTGGGATTAGAGGCATGTGCCACCACTGCCGGCTTAATTTATTTATTTTCATTTTATATACATTAATGTTTTTGCCATGATTGTTGGGTCCCCTGGACCTGGAGTTACAGAATGCTTTGAGCTTCCATGTGGATTCTTAAAGTTGATCATGGGTTCTTTAGAAGAGCAGACGGTGATCTCAACCAGTGATCCATCTCTCCAGCCCAGATGTTGATTTCTTAAATATAATCTTAAAAAATAGCAAGTCATTTCAGACAATTTGTAAGACTTCTTTACTCCATATACTTCTTTCTGTACCTTTCTCCCTTGGTTATAATTCTCATATCAAATCAGAGATATTTTAAGCAAAACAACTGGAGATTTGAACATTATCCTGATCCTCATATTACCATCTTCAAACATCTGCATTCCACAGGATTACCATGATCAGTATTCCAAACATATTGAAAAATAGAAATGTACTTTGTATCTAATACCTTGTCAGGAATAGAAAGTCTAAATCATGTTTGTCAGTGGTATGGTCCACATGAAAATATGTTTTTAATACTTACAGAAGTGTTAAACTGGGAATGTGGTATTCATTCAAACTTACTGTTTAAACTGGATGTGAGTGGAAGCCATACAAAGAGAGACTCTGAAGGACGGGGGAAAGAGAACTAGCCAGTGCAGGATATCCTCCTCAACTGTGCTACATACATTTTCTAGAAGCTTCCAGTTCTTTACAAGAAATGCCCAGACTACTACTCTAAACAGACAATCATGGGAAGTAAGTCAAGATGGTAAATACAAAAAAATGGATAGAAGAAAAGAGGGGAGAGGTTTGAAGCATCCTTACTGAGTAACAGAATTAGTGGTAATAGCAGTAAAGCACTGCCAGAATGTTTTTAATAATTTAGTATCTACCTGCCACTGCAGGGATGTCTGCATCCACTCCTTAGCATCAACATTGTTCTGATGATTCAGAAATCACATCCCACACAGACATCTCCCTTGAATTCTAAACTCATATATAGTGTCCTACACAAATATCCATTCAGTCCTATATAACATCAAGCTGAGTATGTTCAAAGCAGAACATACCCCCTAACCCTGCCCTCCAAAAGCATCTTTAATGTGTTTATATCCTGTGTTGAGCAAGCAATGGACTTCTTAAGATCCTACAAGACTTAGATATCATCCATATCAAATGAATCTCAACAGCTTTTCTAATTTACCATGACTGCATTACCAATATTCCGATGCCACATCTTTCTGCATGACAACACCTCTATGTGAGTCCCTAGATACACTCTATGACCCCTTAATGAATATTCTTAACAGAATAAGTAGAACCTAACTGTGGCCCAACATTTTTTGCAGTGGCTTTCACTTCTCTATTCTAAATTACCTGTTTCCGAGTGTATTGATTTCCTCTACTAAAGGTTAGGATTTTTGACAGCCTGATTTTGCCTCATTTGATATTGCAACTATGGGTGTAGAAGCCTCTCAAGAGAATGGAAGGACAAATGAATGGACAATTGCAAAAGTCACAAATTTGGGAAATTTTATATAAATACATGTTAAATGGGAAAAATAATGTTACCTTTGAGCAAAACTAACATTCTCTAGTTTCTCACCTGTGAAACTAACATCTCTCTCTCTCTCCCTCCCTCCCTCTCTTTCTCTCTCCCTCTCTTTCTCTCTCTCTCTCTCTCTCTGTCTCTCTCTCCCTCTCTCTCCCTCTCTCTCATTGTTCTATAGTCTTTTTTTGCATCAAAAGGATCATAAGTGTGCCCTCAGCACACTGCCTGGTACACAGGCACCAATTATCTTGATGTTTTTCTTTTCTCATTTCAATTTTCCTTCAGCAAAAAACAACAACTCACTGCTCACAGACCCTTATATTCCCCCATTCTCTTCACATCTCTATGATCCATGAGTAGCAGCAAGAAAATAATTAATTAAAGACCAGAAACTCAGAGTGTATATAGACAGATTAGAATCAGGGACTGAAGAAGTAAAGTAGAAAGGAAACTCAAGTAGAATCAGTAATGGAGGTTCTGGCCCAAGACATCAGACACAACAGCCAGTGCAGACCCTAGCCTCCAAGTGGAAAACCATCTCTCAGTAGGTGCTACTGGAAGGTGTGTGAATAACAGAGTTATTCTTTTGCAGGGAAAGCTAGAGCTTCATTGGTAGCTTCATGAATTTCACACTTAAATGTCACATGAGGACTATAAAAGAGAAACTCAGTGGGTTTCACTTTACAATGCATGGAATACAAATGAAGCCGAGTGAAGTGTAATCATGATGGTAGGCGGTACTCAAAGAAGGACTGCTAAATTGTTCTGTTTAGATTTAAAAAACAATGTTTCTGTTAAAAAAAAAAACATGTCATTTGTCAAACTGCAAACTGAAAAATACTGCCAACTGGTAATGTTTGCCTCTCTCCATTGACTCGTTCAACTCATGGAAGCTGGGAGGAGAATGAGCCCAGGAAATCACTCTACCTTATTTGTCCTTGGGGGGTTAACAGACAAGCCAGGGCTCCAGATTCCACTCTGTACCCTGTTCCTATTGATCTATGTGGTCTCCTCGTCAGGAAACTTGGGGTTAGTCTTTTTAATCAGGATTAGCTCTCAGCTTCACACACCCATGTATTATTTTCTCAGTAACTTGTCCTTCATAGATCTCTGCTACTCCTCTGTTATAATCCCAAAGATGTTGGTGAACTTTGTATCAGAGAAGAATTCCACAGCCTTTCCTGAGTGCATGACCCAGCTGTTTCTGTTCTCGTTCTTCGGTATTGATGACTCCTACATGCTAACAGTCATGGCATATGATCGTTACGTTGCCATTTGCAACCCCTTGCTCTACAATGTCATCATGTCTCACAGAGTCTGTGTGCTACTATCCACTGCTGTATATGCTATGGGGGCCTTTGGAGCCACCATCCACACCAGCTACATATCCAGCCGTTCCTTCTGTGGAGCTAATGTCATTCACCATTACTTCTGTGACATCCTCCCTCTTCTGAACATAACTTGCTCAAGAAACTATACCAAGGAGTTTTTGCTGATACTGCTGGTTGGACTTAATGTATTTGCAAGTGTGTTTGCCATCTTCATCTCTTATGCCTTCATCCTTGCCAGCATCCTGAGAATTCGCTCAGCAGATGGCAGATCCAAAGCCTTCAGTACATGCAGTTCCCATCTTGTAGCTGTTGGAGTCTTCTATGGTTCCATCATCTTCATGTATTTGAAACCAGCTACAGGTGACACAACCCAGGAGAAAGTGGCTTCTGTCTTTTACACCACCGTGATTCCCATGCTTAATCCCCTTATATACAGTCTTAGGAACAAAGATGTTAAAGAAGCCATAAGAAAACTTGTAAATGGTGGGTTACATTCACAGTCTGCATAGACTAGCTAGCAATTGAAACATTCATTTTATCTTTTAAATTGTTTTGTGTGTAAGAATGCTATTTCAAGTTGAAGAGCCATCTTAAAACAAAATGTGTGTTTTATTTTTGGTGAACCTCACTTCACCATTTTAGTATCACTACTTCCAACACAGTGATTTTCGCTTAGGCTCACTAACCTACTTTCTTACTTACTGGTATACATATAAGTATACATATAGATGTATATGTATATGTGTGTGTGTGTTCTTAGCAAATACCACTAAGAATAAAATGAGACAAAAACTTAGTGATCTCATGTGAAAGAGCTAAGTCTATTTTATAAATTCTACAAATTATATTTATTTGTGTACGGAGAGGTGCCATGAATGGAGTGTCAGAGGGCAAGGTGAGAGATTTGGCCTTCTTTTTTTCCCATTTGGATCCTGAAGATTAGGTCTTCAGGCTTGGTGACAAGCATCCTAACCCACTAAGCCTCCTCAATGGCCTACAGTAGTATTTTAAGTGACAAATCTACAAACACAAGAAGACTGAGGAATAAGAACATGAAAGTGAAATGGAGAATAGATAGAATTCAGTGGCAATGGAAGGAGACAGGATTGTTGATATATCCTGAAGAGAACCTAATATGCACTCATGACTTAGATGTGGATTGCAAGAGAGGGATCATAACAGGAAACCAATTTAATGTTTTTGACCTTGCAACTAGAATGATTGGATGGCAACTTTCAATGACACAGAAAATCGTGTATGTTTTTTTTTTATGTGAGGACTGTGATAGTTTGAAAGTAACTGGTGCCCATAATCTCATAGGGAGTGGCACTATTAAGAAGTGTGGTTTTTTCAGAGTGGGCATGGCCTTTTAGAGGAAGTGTGTCTCTGTGTGGGCAGACTTTGATGTTTCCTATGCTCAGAATACTGCTTAGTGTGTCAGTTGTTTTCTTGATGCCTACAAGATGTAGGACTCTCAACTACTTAGCCAGCACCATGTCTACTTATAGGCTGCCATACTCCCCTTCATGGTAAGAATGGACTGAACCTCTGAAACTGTAAGCAAGCCACCAAAATTAAATGTTTTCTTTACAAGTGTTGTCATGGTGATGGTGTCTCTTCACAGCAATAAAAACTATAGCTAACACAAGGACCCATTCAGTTAACAACAATTAGGTTCATATCTTCATAGAAAGTTCCACATGTATTTCTCTTTTTATTTGTATAGCAGCACTTATTACTGAATCAAATATTTTTTCCAGAGATTCTTCACTGATTTCCCCTCAGACTAGTTAGCATTAAGAAAACAATAGACAATGGGTGTGAGCAGGGCAAAGACAGGCACAATTGAACTCACACCCACACATTTATGAGGGGTACATATTTCCTAAGAAACTTGCATGTTTCACATAGACCCATTCCCCAGCTATGAGATTGGAACCAACACTCAAATAAAACCAAAGAAATGAAACAGAGTTGGAAAGAGCAGGAAGGTGTGAGGTCGAAATAATGGTCTGTCTCCTGTTTTCTTGCCATATATGAAAGTATCAGAAGACAGTAATTATGCTGTGATTTAGAAACATTTACTGCAATATTTTCCAAAATGACCCAATCAACTTTGGCAGGTTTCAATTCAGTTTCTTTGTGGGCATTTCTTTAGTATGTACAAAAAGCTTTCTTGTTTATAGGATCTTAGAAACAAAATAAATGAGGTCATCCAGCATATACCTCCTTATTGGAGAGAGATTATGTACCTACTTCATGACACTCATTTCAAATGAAATTTAACACTTATTCTGATAAGAGTTAGGCATATCTGTCTAGAAAATAAGATCTCTGATAATCATAGGCATAAGTGTCTTTTATATTCTGCCCCCAATTTCTAGAACAAATGATGCAAAGCTGCTCAAACACTGCCATGTGAATGAATAAATAAAGTTATGTCCATAAAAGTATAGACAAATATAAAATGAATAAAAGTGTTTGTAGCCAAGTTTTAGATACATAGATTGCACTTTTGGGGGGATGAATCTGCTTGTACTCTGGTTCTTATGTTTTTATAAATATCCAAATTGTTTTCTCTAGCTTCTTGAAGATTATTCCAAGGCTACAAGACAAGAAGGGCACTAGAATTTTTAGGAGACTGTATATCTCAGCTAATAGGTTTAATTAAGACTAATAACTTCTTAATAAATAACATAAAATGACTTATATGACTCTATAAATGTCCTTTAATTAAAAATATATTCACCTTCTAACTATCTGAATAATATTTCATTGTGTAAACATACCAAATTTTTATTTTCCATTCATTTGTTGATGGACATCAGGTTTTTCCAGTTTCTAAGTATCATGAATAGATTAGCAATGAGAGTCATGACATGGACCTTAGTTCTTCCTCCCCCATGTCCTCAATCATTCCTCCTAACTTTCTTCTCTTTTTCACTTCTAACTAACCCTAGAATACAGTCTTTAAAAAAATTAAAAACAAACCTGTAATGTATACATGTATCTATATATAAATGGAGGTAAATATTGATATGCACTTAGAATGCAAGAAATGAATACGAGAGGGTAAACATGGGTGTTAAAAAAAGGAAGGGTGTATGAAGTAGTTGTCCATTGACAAAAGGTTAGTTCTGAAAATATACTTATGTACAACTGACATTATATGAATTTAAAATGTGATATTTAAGAAAATAGATGTATATATAAACATATGTAGGACTATATGTATATACAAATATATAAAATCTATATGTATATAAATACAATTATAGAAAACACAAACCATGAAGCTAAAAGAGAGCAGGAAGGATTGGAGGGAAGAAAGAGAAGGGATAAATGTTGCAATTATATTATAATTTCAAAAATTAAAACAATAGAAATATAAACTTTAATCAAAATAATATCTACTCATTATAAAGTATGCCACGAACGACTTTTAAGATCATACTAAAATAAAGGCAACTTCTAACAGATAATAGAGACAAACTGTAAAGTGAGATTATGATATAAAGCTTATTCCCCAGGAGTGTGCATCCCTTGTGTCAAGACCTTTCTCAAAGCCAACTTTACCTCCCTGTTTCTAAACGAATATATCAAAGGATTAAGGGAAGGAGTACCAATATTATTCAACACTTGCACCACTGAATTCACCCAAGGACTGGAGGCAGATCTGAGGTAAATGAGGACTACAGGGCCATAAAAGAGCAGGATGGATGTCAGGTGGGCACTGCAGGTGGAGAAGGCTCTGTGTCTGCCTTCAGAAGAATGGATTTTTCAATATGGAGATAACTATGAGACAATATGAAGTAAGAATAAAGAGGAAGCAAATGAGTGCAACAAGACCTACATTGATGAAACTCACAGCTTGTGCCAGATACATATCTCCACAAGCCAGGGCAACACCACAAGGATGTCAAAGAAAAAAGTTGTCTAATTTACTGGGTCCAGAGTAGGGTAACTTGAAGATTAGAAACATGAGAACAGATGGATTCAGGCAGCTCTTCCTATCCAGGTAGCCACTGTCATGGAGGCATAGTCCCGTGAACTCATGATGACTGTATACCTCAAAGGCTGACATATGACTGCAAGGGGAGTGTAGGCCATCAGAACAGCCCAGGAAACAATAGAAGAAGAACCTAGAGCACAGCCTTGATAAGAGATGATGTGGCTATGTCCTGTGAGGTAGAGCATCTTTCTTTGGGAACTCAACAAAGGGCAAAATATATCAAGCACTAACAGGCTTTCCAAGAAGAAATACAAATGTGTGTGAAAGCTGGAAGAGGTGACAATGGTTAGGAGAATGAGTAGGTTTCCTGGAAGTGTGAGCAGGGAGAAGGCCAGAAAGAGAACAAAGAGCAACTTTTCCAGCTCAGTTGTATGTGGGATTCCCATCAGGAGGAATGCAGTTACCAAAGTCCAATTCCTCATTTTTAAGTTTGATTAAAGGATGGACCCACTTAGCTGAACACAGGAGCTAAGAAGGTTTTATAGATGAGATTCACATACTCACATTAGACCAAATGCCATTGTCAGCACTGATGTCAAGAAATAGTCCTAATATTTAGGAGCAATGAAACATTTTTGTTGAATCTAAAACTTACATCACAAAATTTAATGAACTAAAAATAATTTCTGGGGATTCTTAATAAGGAAAGCAAGTTTTTTTTTACATAATACAAAGAAATAAAAAAGGGAGGGGAGAAGGAAGAGAGATGAGAGAGAGAGACAAACACACACACACACGGGGGGGGGGGCAGACAGACAGACATAGACAGAGAGAGAAAGAGATCAACTCCATTCCTTCCTGCCTAAAGAATAAGGAGAGTGTGTGTTGAGCTGCAGCATAAAGCCGCCCTTTTGCAGTCTTCAAACATATTATGGGTTCAGAGGCCAGCAGCTATCTCCATGCATTGTCTTTTATAGCTGATCTCTGCTACCAGAGAAGTGTCTGTGGCAAGGCTCAAACATATACATTGCAGCAACTGAGTAGTAGTTGAAGACTGTTCCTTGGAAAGATACCAACATGCTAGCCGGGCTGTGGTGGTGCACGCCTTTAATCCCAGCACACAGGAGGCAGAGGCAGGCCGATCTCTGTGAGTTCGAGGCCAGCCTGGTCTACAAGAACTAGTGCCAGGACAGGCTCCAAAGCTACAGAGAAACCCTGTCTCGAAAAACAAAACAAAACAAAACAACAAAAAAAAAAAGATACCAACATGCTGTTGCCATCAACAGCAGTAACCATGAGCATTTGTTGACCACACCCACACAGCTATCATCGTCATCATAGTAGTCATTGTTTTCATCATCTCCACCACCACCATCATCATCAATTTCCATCACAACTGTTTTGGATCTTCTCAATTCTGTTCCCAGTTTTTACCACTGCAGGGGGGGAATATGGTCACTGGAAGATATAACCAGTTTTTTGTGGCTCAATAGCACCCTCTCCCAGATATAGCTTCACTTTCTTAAGGAGACCAAACAGAAAAGCAAGATTTGACAACAAAGAATAGAAATCATTTCCCCGAAAAAAAAACAGAAATTATGATCCCTCTAAACACTTTTCCTTCCCAAAGTCATGGACAGATTCTTATAAAAAACTATTCATAGGAACTGGAAAGATGATTGCGCAGTTAAGATGCCTCCCTCTTTAGAAGATTCCTAAGAAGGTTCCCTACTGCCTATAACTGCAGCTCTAGGGGATCTAAAATCTCCTTCTCGCCTCTAGGAGTCCCATTCACACATAGCATATACACACACACTCACAAACGTGTAATTATTTTTAATTTTTTATGTGTGTTGGTGTTTTGCCTATCTGCATATCTAAGTATTACATCCACAGACCAGGAATCTATGGGAAGAAAAATGGATGCCTCATACCTTGATGAGTACAACACAGAATGATGGAGCTCACCTACATCCTTCTGAAAAGGACTTAGACGTATAAACAAACTTAATCGTAAGAGATATTAAGAGATACAATGGTGATCTAGAAAGTGGCATGTCAAACTAAGGCTCAGAAGTGCTCATTGTAGTAGAAAACAGAATAAACATCAGAAATAAATATTTAACAGATTCTTCCTCATATTGAAAATTTGCATTTTTATATAGTTGTATCCAGAATATTTTTTTAAAAAAAATTAAACATTTACATTTTTGTGTATACAGGACAGAGAACCCTGTTTGCTCTTTGTGCTGACGAGGGAGGGGAACTTGATTGGGGGAGGGGAAGGGAAAGGGGAGGCGGCGGTGGGGAAGAGACAGAAGTCTTTAATAAAAAATAAATAAATAAATAAATAAAAATAGTTCATTCAAAAAAAAAATTTGGGTTGCTTATACACCATATATGTTTCTAGTGTATGAACCTAAACAAGGTATTATATGTCCTGAACTCAGAGTTACTGACTGTTGTGAATCACAGTGTGGATGCTGGAAACCAAACCCTGGTACACTGCAATGAGCAAGTACACTTGAGGCTCTACTAGTACTGAATTCTCTGATACCAATACCTCGAATTTAACATTAGACTTAGTGCTGCATCTAAGAAAAAATAATTCTTTTAAATGTGACTAAAATAAGATATATGAAGCACTAATAAAATATGCAGTCTTTTAGTAACTAACTAGTAAAACATTTTTAGAAAAGCCCATGTCATACTAAATTCAGTCTTTATCTTTGTCTTTATTTCTGATACTTCCCACCTCAAAATAGTGTTTTTATTCCATTCTTTTCCAGCTTTCATAGTCCTTTCAGTGATAAACACAAGTGGCTAACTTTTATGCATTACCTACCACTCCACATTTTAACCACATATATGCTATAGAAATGATATTGCATCTGAATTCGATGGATGTCATATAAAAGTCTTGCATAGTATCACTGTTGATTAGCAACAACTTTTTCTTCCTTCATTTATCATCTGCTCCAAGTAAGTACACCAGGAGGAAGCTCCTGCTCATGATACATATAATACAGCTGGATCCCTGTTTCTTTCTGTCTACCTAGGACACTCTCAATCCTTTTCAACTTTGCCAGCAGCACTGGGACAGAAAGGGAGGATGTCAGTCTGGGTCAGGAAGCACAAGACCAACACAGCAGGGCAGTCACAGATTCATTCTCAGCTTCCCAGATGCAAAATAATCACATAGAAACTCTATTAATTAAATCATTGATTGGCCTATTGTCTCTTGCTTCATAATGGCTAGATCTTATATCTCAAAATTAACCCGTTTCTATTAATCTGTGAATTGCCATTTGGCTGTGGCTTACCAGCAAGGTTCCAGCAAATCTGTCTTCAGCAGGCAGCTACATGCCTTCTCCCAGACTACACCTCCTTTCTCCCAGATTTCAGTTTAGTTTTCCCCTCCTAGCTCTGTTGACCTGCAGGAAATTTCAAAGACAGGTCCACCTATATTGGCAGTTTTTCAGTTACTTCTTTCTGTGTCCTGCCGAATGTCTGGCAGACTCTTTCATGAAGCAGACACCGCAAAGGACCATCTCATGTTTAGACAAGTTCAGTAGTCATTTTTCTGTGTATCCTGCATAACAAGTTCATACAGCATAACATCAAGTAGTCCAGGCAAACAAACTTTATAAGGAGGCTCTTTGATGCCCATTAACCTCTTGAAGTAGATTGGTGCTGCCAGGAGCAGATGTGTCTCATTGTCATGAAAAGTCATAAGTTCTTAAAACATTTTAAATGACAAATTCTGTTAGTCTTTGAAAGGTTTGAAGAATAAATATCCATTTGAAATACATCTTTTTACACCTAGAAAACTTACCTAACATGACTACAAACTTGACTGTTAGAGATTACTCTCTATTAACCTATATTTTTAAATATACATTACCTTTTTAAATGAGCTACACAAACACAATACCTTAATCAAGAGCAGAAATATACATATAACAAAACTGACCTTAAATTTGTAAGGATAACCAAGATCCATACCAATGCAAAGTATTGATTTCTACAGCATATACCCTTTAAATGTAAACAAATATTTATAAACAATCATTTGGGGAATTTGGATGTAGTTCTCTCAAAACTGCTTCCTGCTTTTTTAGGGGAAAGTATTTTCTTCTTGGAGGTTTTTACAGTGACCTTTATGGGGTGTCTTGCTCCATCAAACTACATTAGTCTAGAAGGAATCCACAGGTTCGCATCCTTTGTGGAATCAAAAAAAGAACCTCTTTTCCAAACCAGCATGTCCTTAGACCCAAATTTTGAAGTCAAGATCCCTTTAAAATATATATGTTGGTTTAGCTTAGTATCCCATACAATGAAATGTCTCTTTGTACTTAGCTCTTTTACAGCCAAAAATTCAAAGAAAACACAATAATATACATAATCCAGAGTCTCTGTGCATATTCCATCTTTATGTGGCTGATTTTTCTTTTTATTCCTTTAAATTTATGACTGTTTTCTGGCTTTTTAAAGATTATGTTTTACTTTTTAAAACCATTTACTTCTTTTTATAACTGTCTATATTCTTTTTCTTCTCACTCCCAAAATTACATACGCTTTTCAAATACACTATGACCCATTTAGAGGTCTTTTTCATTTAAATTTATCTGTATTGTATATTTGTAATACTTTTTTGACCAGGAGTACTTTAAAGTGATAAGCAGTGTGGTTGCAGCAGCCCTGGATTCTTGCTCTGTCTCTTCCCACCTTTCAATATGGTGGAGGTACCACTACCATTAGCTCTGGGACTGTTGGGTACGAGCTATGCTCACCACTTTAACTCTGAAAAGGAGTGTTCAGCACATAAATCCTTTTTATATGAAAAAAAAAGTTTAATCTGTCATGCAGTGCAAGGCATGGTCTGGAAATATTTCTGTGTATGTCAGCAGCAATCTGCCATGCTCTCCTGCCTGTGAACACCTAGCAGACCTGATTCGACCACCTGCCAAAGTTTGGAAGCACCGAGCCAGGGTCATGGACTCAGCTACTTTCCTCCTGACCCCAAGTGGGTACAAAAGCATCTGGAACCAAAGTGGGTGGCAGGCATCAACCCCAAATGTTTTAGACCATGTTGGCATCAATTTTTTGTCTTAATGTCTGTTTTTTGATTGCTTGCTATTTTTAACTAGTTTATTTTCATGTAAAACTTTTTCACGAAATATATTTTAATCACAAATTTCCCCTCCTTAAACCCCTTAGATCATCTTCCCCACCTACTGCTAACAGAACTTTATGTTCTCTCACTCTGTCTCGCTCTCTAAGAAAAAAAAAGAAAAAACAAGGCTCCATTAAACAAAGATCAGTAAAACAAAACAGGCCAAAACAACAAAATGAAACCTAAAGTCCATGAAAAACAAACAAACCAACAACAGGAAAAAAAAAACAAAATTGAGTTCATTTTGTGTCACCCAAGTCCTCCAGGGAATAGGCCCTGTCCAGAAGTGTGGTTGATACACCTAGTGATATTTCATTTTCCCCTTGCCAGCACCCATCAACTGCTAATAGCTTTAATTTTACTAATCTTACTTAAAGCTTATATAGTAGAATTTAACAGTTTGGAGAAATACCCATTAGAAGAATACTAAAACTCTATTCTACATTCAAAAAATTTAAAGAATTCCAATGTAAGCAAAAATTTATTGCAACTATTTTCTCAAAACTCTACATTAATGAATAGAACATTAAATGTAATTTTTCTTCAACAAATAAGTTAGTACAAAAATAAAATCTACAAAAATAAATTCATCTTGTCTATTCATTAAGAAAGAACTCCTCATCTCTGCCTACTGGTTTTGTTAGAAACTCCTTGAGGGTCTTTGATAATGTCTGAACATTGTAAAGTGGCAGCAAAATGAAGCATTCTTGTGTTCACACCACAGCTGAAAATATCCTAAAAATCATGGTTTCTGCATGTATTATAATATTTAAATAGAGTAAGAGAAGTGAAGTCAATAAAGGTAATTAAAAGCATATAGCTTCTCTGGTTTCCTGTTTTCCTTTTTGGAAAAAGCACATGAGATAATTTTTTAAACATATGTTTTACAATTGTCCTGAAATTTTGACATCTTGAGTGCCTTGGTTTAAGATATCCAAAACTCTAACAATGAGAAATTCCTGTTTTAATTTAGAATCTAACAAGAAAAACAAAATTCTTAGATGATATTAGTCCCTTGACATTGGTTGGGGAAAGGGAACTTCTAATTGCTGACTCTTTTCCTCACAGTTAATACATATGGGATAGGGATCTTCTGAGAGTTTATTATTTTTTGTTTCTAATGAGACTGGGATTGACTCTAACGCATGGATATCAACCCATCTTTGCAGTGAACAAATGACTGAAACATCAGCTTAATCACAGTTCAAGATCAGAAGCTTCAATATCTTCTCACATTATCAAAGACCATTGTCTATCCAGTGAAATGGAGAATAAAAACCTCCAACACTAAATTTCTTGCAAAGAAAGGGTAAGTACAAACTCCCAAGCTTATATTTTAAAACCTCCCAATCTTCTGCTGAAATATCTCTCCTGGTCCACACAGATGTTCATGGCAGTTTATCTGTCTATACCCATGCTTGTTCTAAAGACCACACTCTGCTGAGAAGTCTGTTTCCCCAATGTCTTTGTCAGTACAGACTCCTGTCAGACATGTCATTGTTTACTCATTTTTAACTCAATCAGTGTGAAGATGGTGTTCCCTTCTTATAAATTTGTTTTAACTGAATGTTAAACTTCTGTGAACAGTTTTGTTGAACATATTTTTGACACACTTCCTACACACAAGGCAATATACCAAACACTATTCAGATCTACGATATGAAACAATAGAAAAACTGCTGACTAATTCATGTAGGACATCTCAGAGAGAAATTCAACACATTGCGATGTAAATCACATGGGCATCAATTAAGTTCATACCACAATCTAGAAACTGTGTGCCAGGTAATTTAATTTTTACATGTCACATATATGAATTTCTGCTTTCTAGGTGAATTTAAGAATAGAATTAATTTTCCGGTGGTCATACAGCAAATAGTATTTTGAGAAAAGATTTGAACTTAGATTGCCTAATCTAATGACATTAGCATTATCAAGTCACAAAATACTAGAGTTGGAAAAGATCTCAAAGGTGGCTTAATATGCCTATGTCCTTGAGCAATACCTGAAAAATGACTATACAACACATATTCTAACATTCCTGGCTTTGAAAAAATCAAAGCGTGTCCTACTATTGAGATGTCCTATTTGGTTCAGGAGCAACATACTTCTGCACATGACATTAATTTTACCGTAAACTTTTGGAGACAAATACAGTGAGGACAATACTGACTTAAATAAACCAATAAGTTGAATATTTTGATACACATGTCATGTGATATGTGCATTTTTACTATATTGTCAAATTACTCTCTGTTATTTTAAAAATTCCTCAATTAACAAAAGTTGTTGATTTTTTCTGAAATTATCTGGTTTCCATGTCCCTTTAAAGTACCCCCACTCTAATGTAAAAATAGTAAATAATACAGATGTTGCTTGAATTTTTTTGGTGTTAATATCTACATTTTTACCTTTAAAATATAAATTAAATATGTATCAGTCATTTTGAAAAGCTACATCAAAGTATTAGCTACAGTGGGTTGATAAAAATTTCAAATTGCATTTTGTAAGTATTCTGGTAATCAAAAGCAACCATCAACAAACATTTTAGAGAATACATATAAACCTCATGATCACAGAATCTACCAGTGAATAATGTATCCTGTGTTGGCCTTCCAAACTGCTCTCATAATACAAGTAGTATTTTGGTCTCTGCCAATCTAATAATAGTAGGGTTCAGTCCTGGTCCATTGTTTCTTTTCCACAGTGGTAAAGAATATGAATAAATGTATGCCAATGTATTTCTCCCCAGAAACTATACAGGTTACAAGAAAGCACAGTCCCTCTGCTGTTGAGATATAAGTACAACACCTTGAAGAGCAGCAGGACTACATGATGTTTATGGGATACACAGTGCAGCAGTTTCAATGGGATAGCTACTGTATTAACAAGTCAATTAAAGCATGAAAACTAGTTCTATGATTCCAGTTATAAATAGAAATGAAGGAAAATGCTTATTATTCTTGCCAGTTCTGATTCTGATAAAATTTAATTGCTATGTATTATAAATATTAATATGCATGATATCATACATTACTGAGAATTTGAGAGGGGGAAGAAAATGCTTCAAAAATAAATATAATAAGTCTTTACTTTAAATTGAAGTTAAAAGTATAGACCTTGCACTCTCCTTAAAATGTTATGATTAGTAGTAATTTCAAGTTAAGATGTCTGTTACTCTTCCTTGAATCTTGTAATCATTGATTGTCCCAAGGAAACAGGAGAAACTTAAGAAAAAATTATATGGAATGTCTGCTATAAGGGATAATATTCTCCACAGAATTCCTTAAGTCTTTGTGTCTCCATTTTTCCATCTCTCCAAAATGCACACAAGAGACACAGGGGTGAGGAAGAGAGAAAACAGATGATACAGGAAAGCATACTCAAGTCTCTGTTTTGAATTTAGAACCTTAGACAATATAGTGAGAGCTTGGAAAAATGGGGCCTGGAAACTATTCATTGGTAACTGAGTTCATCTTGGCTGGACTCTCAAGCAAACCAAAGCTGCAGCTTCCCCTGTTCCTCCTCTTCCTTGGAATCTACTTGCTCACAGTGCTGGGGAACCTAGGAATGATCATCCTGATTGTGCTCAGCTCCCACCTGCACACCCCCATGTACTTCTTCCTCAGCAGTCTGTCCTTCATTGACCTATGCCATTCTACTGTTGTTACCCCCAAAATGCTGGTGAACTTTTTGACAAAGAAGAACATCATCTCCTACCCTGAATGCATGACTCAGCTCTACTGTTTCCTTGTTTTTGCTATTGCAGAGTGTCATATGCTGGCCGCAATGGCATATGACCGCTATGTTGCCATCTGCAATCCTTTACTTTACAATGTTGTCATGTCTCATCATCTCTGCTTCTGGCTCACAGTGGGAGTTTATACTTTGGGTATTGTTGGGTCATCAGTTCATACAGGCTTTATGCTAAAGTTGATTTTTTGCAAGACCAATGTGATAAACCATTATTTTTGTGATCTTTTTCCACTCTTGGAGCTATCATGCTCCAGTATATACATCAATGAACTATTGGTTCTTTTCTTGAGTGCATTAAATATCCTGACACCTGCCCTGACCATCCTTATGTCCTACATCTTCATCATTGCCAGCATCCTGCGTATCCGTTCCACTGAGGGCAGGTTCAAAGCCTTCAGCACCTGCAGCTCCCACATCTCTGCTGTTGCTGTCTTCTTTGGTTCTGCTGCATTCATGTACTTACAGCCATCATCAGTCAGCTCCATGGACCAAGGGAAAGTGTCATCAGTATTTTATACTACTGTTGTTCCCATGCTGAACCCATTGATCTACAGCCTGAGAAATAAGGATGTCAAATCAGCCATTAAGAAAATTCTTAACAGGGAAACATTGTAGACTCATAAATTCAATTGTTGCCATATTAGTAAAGGGAGTTTCTTTGCCTGTGCATAATATTTGTTGCCCTTACTTTGTGTATTTTTAGAATACCAGTGGTGTTTTCCTATGTAACACTTCCTCAATTCCCATTTATATCATCTTTAAACCTGCATTGCAATGTCCAAAAGATATATAGAATAAAATATCTTGAGGCTTAAGAGTCCTCTAGTTATATTTTTAAATAATAATGACAATGATAGTGATAATTATGAAACCTATTATGATGATAAGGATAATGATGATAATTGTAATAGTCATCCTTGAGATTTTTAAAAATATAACATGCACCCAAAAACTCAAAAGGTTACCTACATAATTATACCAGTAACTCATAGATCAAGTCTCAGTGGTAGTCACATATTTACAAATTTAAAAAAATGTATTCTCAGAGTCTTGAACATAAGAAGTGAGCATATAGCGTTTAGATGCTAGACCATGATATTACTCAAAATGATTTTTGATTTGGGTAATTATGAATAGATATAAAGCATTGTGTTCGGATGAATTTCCTGATATATAGTATTTAAAAACTGCTCAGTGTTGACTAAAATAATAGAAATAATATTGTTAACAAAACTTATTAGTGAAAAAAGATGATGCTGTAAATCTGTTAGTGACTATATTATTTGAATAATCTGTTGCATATTGGTGCATATGTCAACATTGTCTCTTATTTTGGGGTTCTATTTTCAATACTTTGTCTTCCTATGAACTTTCATATCATTTGTTATGTGGAATATTGACTTAGCTTTATCATTGAGGGATATATTAATATATATACTAAAATCCTATGGGACAATTAGTCCCAAATCCATTCATCTTGCCTGTCCTTTTCAACCAATTGATAGAAACTCAAGCAAATTCTCCACCAAGATGATAATCTCATCATCTAAGTGGGAATGCTACTATACTTTACTATTTGATTCAGCATGAATCAGAGTTGGATAATAACTTCAATTTCTAGTTTGCAATCTATGTCAAATCTGTATCTTACTTTGACAACTTATTCAGAACTTTAAAATTTGAACTACAAGTATAGTTGCTTGCTGGGATTTTAAGAATCAACATATACTCTGCTTTTCTATGTTGTATTTGTCTCTTTATTACCTAGCAGCACTGAAATTAATTGATGAAATATGTCTCTGTCGATGCCTCTAAGTCCTAGAATAGGTCTTGCCAATTTAAGTCTATAATTGTTATTTCCACTTCTGGAAAATTAGATACTATCTTTTAAGATGAGTATCTAAAAACTTTGTAACAATTAATGTATGGTTAAACTCTATAAAGTTTAACTTTCAAAAATTCCTTAAGGAAGCCGGGCGGTGGTGGCGCACGCCTTTAATCCCAGCACTTGGGAGGCAGAGGCAGGCGGATCTCTGTGAGTTCGAGACCAGCCTGGTCTACAAGAGCTAGTTCCAGGACAGGCTCCAAAACCACAGAGAAACCCTGTCTCAAAAAAAACAAAAAAAAATTCCTTAAGGATTCTCAAGATAATGAAGACATTCATATTAATTATGGATTATGTACAAAAATATAAAAGACTTATACCACAATCTGTGACAATTCCCAGTAAAGGAGTAACATGACTTTTATATTCTATCAACAACCAATAAGAACCTGATTCAATATTTATTTTTTAATATTTTAATTCATGTGTCATGGGAATACAGAAATATAATATAATAGATATAATTTATTGAGGGTTAGATTTAATAAATATGATGACAGGATGTATGGTATCTATATAATCCAACAAATGCCATTTCTATGATGGAGAAGTAAAATCATAAACAAAAATCAGTATTCATTCTAAGAATCAGAATGTCTCAGTAGTTGCAATTCAGCAGAGGGCCTGGAAGCTCCCTGGAGAGTCACTAACACTATGCCAAAGTTCTAAGGAGCTGGTTCTGAAATATAGAGAAGATAGTCAGCAAGACATAATCAGAAGAAAAAGCAACTAAAATGTTGCCCTCCTCTCTTCCAATTGTTTTCCACCTGGAAGAGCACCTTTGGTTTGTGCCTCCCATTTCAGAGGGGACTTTTCTCTACCTTCTGCTAATGTCCCCCATAAATCATCTCTGGAAATGTGCCATGTATACTCCCAGAGGCATGCCTAACTATTCCTGGACCTCTCTTAATCCAGTCAAGTTGTTGGTCAGATAGTGCAGTCCACTTTATCTGTATGTTTTACTCACAGTCTCCTCACCATATAAACTGTAGTTTGAGCATGACCTTAGTTGAATGGAAGACAGGTGAATGGCCCATAGCTCAACAAAACTGTCTCCAGAAATCTCTCAAATTCACAGCCTCTTTTTGTACATGCATATGTACATACATACATATACATAAAAATCTTCACTGTATAAATATGAGCTGTTCAGTGTATGTGTTACTTAACATTATACTTATTTTCATATTATAATGATCACCATCATTTTCACTCTGACCCTAAATCTTATTTAAATGCATCTTGAAATCTTCTAATTCTATTGATACTTCTCAACTATTAATTTAAAACCCGTCAGCTTTCACTGTCATTAGTGAACCCTCAAGATGAATTTTCTTTAACATAACTAATTTTTATTATACCTTTTATCATATTATAGCATAGTATAGCATAGTATAGAATCTATTTGTCTGGAGTATGGCCATATGTGTGCCATGATGAGCATGTCTGGTAGGGGTGAAGATCAGAAGAGAGTGTTGCATTACCTGTTACTGAATTCACCAATAGTGATGAGCTGCTATGTGGATCCTGTGAACTGAACTCATCTTCAGAAGAATAGAGCATGCACTTAATCACTGAGTCATTTCTCCAGTCCTTGAACAGCTATTTAACCCAGTCATTAAATTAAAATTCTTTTTTATTCTTCTTTCATACAATACATTCCAACCACAGCTCCCCCTCCCTCCCCTCCTCCAACAACACCCCACACACATACATAGACACCTTTCCTATACCCCAAATCCATTGCTCCTCCATGTTCCTTCAGAAAAGAATAGATCACAGAAAATAGCAACCAAACAGAATAACAAAACGAAATAAGACTAGGCAAATACCTTCATATTAAGAGTGAACGAGGCAACCCAGTAAGAGAAAATAGGTCCACTACAGGCTAAATAGTCAGGGCCACACTGTCTCCCATTATTAGGAGTCTGGCAAAAATTACAAGTTAAAGAACAATAGTATGTATGTAGAGGGCATGGTGCAGACCCATGTAGTCTCCATGATTGCTGCTTCAGTTTTGGAGTCCCCATGATCCCTGCCTAATTGATTCTGTGGGCCACGTCTTCTGGTGTCCTTGACCCCTCTGACTCTGACTCATACTATCCTTCCTCCTCACCCTCTTCCTCAGGGTTCCCAATCTCCACTTACCTAATGTTTGTCTGTGAATCTCTTTATCTGCTTTCATCAGTTTCTGGAGAAAGATTCTCTCATGATGAATGAGAATTCTTAACCTCTAATATAATATTTTCTTAGAACCATTTGAGAAGGGAGACAAAATATAACATTAAGTTTCTGACTCCTAGCTTTGTTCTTTTTAGATACATTTTATTCCTGTTGTAGATTCTGAAATTCAAAATGAATGACATTTTATTAATGTGTCAATATTTTTATGTGTTCATTTCTTGGATTTTAAGTACTATTCCATGACCTTGTTGCTCTGTGTTGTTGGCCATCTGTTTAGCTCATTTTGTGTTGGGCATCTACTGCTGGGCATGGGACCGCCCTTAAGTGTGGATTGTGTACCCAGTAAAACTCCATTGGAGAGAATTCTATTCCCCTTGAAAGCATTTGTCAAACGGAGACAGATTGTGGATAAGGGATGGGGATCCATGTCTAGTTTGCCTCCGCATGTGACTTAGACAAGTACAAATCTGTTTTCTTGTGTGTTCATTTTTTTTTAATTTTTATTCAATACATTTCTATCATGTGTTTCCTCCTTTCCCAGCTCCTCAAAGAAACTTCCAGAAAGCTTACCCAAGCCCATTTCAGCTGTGCTATGCTACCGTTTGAGAACTTATCACTCATTTCCCTTTCCAGGCATTTTGAAAAGCAATCTAGGTAGAGGCAGGACTAACATTCACTGGAAAGTCTGTGAGTAAGTTTCCTTTTCTCCAAATTTGCAAATGCTCTTTGAGCTAAAAGTGGTATGGGAAACCAAGCCTTCCTCCAGAACAGCCCTGTGTTCTTACTGTAGAATCACAGTAGCCTGAGGAAGGTAAACTACACTGGTTGCCTTTTGGGTAGATGTTTCTACCTTTGTATCTACTATGCTATTTTCTCTTTCTTTAATTCATTTGTGGGCACTTTTATAATTTGGAACGCTGATTCTATATATATGATTTCACAGTAAAGGCTTGTCCTTTATACATAAAATGTTTTGTTATGCAGATTTTTATATAGTTATATTCTTAGTCAACTTCTTCAATGATTATTTTATCTAAGGTCGTTATAGTCCTCAGAATTTAATTTTTATATTGCAATCATTTATAATTATTATTGATAGGAAAGGTAACAGGGCTAATCATACAATTCAATGAGTTTGGATAACTATATTTACCAAAAAATCTAGCAAGCTCAACCATCCTAGTGCAGAGAAGAAAGCTAAACTCATTGGTCAAATCTAATTCAAATCAAATTTGGTATTATTCATGAGCAAATATTTTATATGTTCCAAATGCTTTAAGAAAAAAAAACATTAAATTCAAATTTCAGTGTTTAGAAATAGAATTTTACTCAACACAGTAAACAGTCACACACCTTCACTGCAATATCATTTGAAGCCATTGCCTCTAAAGGTTGACAACTGACTGACTGCAACAGAGACTTTGTGATCTATACAACCTAAAGGATTCTCTAACAGGCTCTTTATGGAACATTGTGAGCTATTTCCTGCCATATACCCTCTCCGTGTTTTCTCTTACCATATGTACTTAAAGACAAACATTATGAATGCTGTTTTCATAAAGTCATTTTTGAAGTAATTTGTATCAAACAGAACACACAAATTGTTCTTCTGATGAGGCTAAAACCTAATAACACTTTCAAAGTGGAAAACACTATGTGTTGAAAATGCACTTAATATCCCTGTATTACAGAATATCAAAAGATAGACTGACTTATCTTAAACATGTTCCAAATTTTCATTAATTTATACTTGGGAAAGAATCATCTAACACTAAGATTATTTTGTATTAAACCATTAACTTTTTCATGGAAGTTATTGCATTCCATGTCCACAAGAAGTAGAGAATAAAGCACGGGTAAAGAGTCGACTGTTGCACTTGTGATCATGTGACTAGGAGCTGCAGTTAGCTGCTGTTGCCTAGCAACACAAAGAACATTATGACATTATTAACCCAGGATCATACAAAAATTTTATGTTTGAAATAAAATCTCTACTAAATGAACATTGCCTTTGAAGTGTATAAAAATCAAATCATCAGAGGACCTATCTCATGTGTAAGGTTCATTTGACAGACATGTTGGTCAATGGCTTTTATCATCTGTCATTTTTTTTTCTATTATGAATGCAATCACAACAGTCAAGTTTGTATTTTTATTCATACAGCACTGCGATGATTATATACTCTCATGAATAATACTTGAGAGGTATCACTGCTGTAAAATCTCACTACTATTTGTGTTTTCATCTTTCTGGTGCATGCACAATGATATCTCCCTGTGATGAAAAATAACTTTTCCTTGTGAATACTGATACGCAGAATAGCTTAATCCTTTGTTAATCCTTGTATATTCTTTCTCTAAAGCAGTATTCTATTTATTTCCATTGTCTTTTATTCTTTATTGTATTAATTGCTTGCAATAAATGGCAGAAGTACTTTATTAGGCACTTTGGTTTGGCATTTATGTGTATACATATTTTCAGCCCACATCACTTTTTTTTATTTATTTTTTTGTTGAAAAGATTTCCGCCTCCTCCCTGCCTCCCATTTTCCTCCCCCTCTCCTCACTCCTCTCCTCCTCTCCCCACTTTTCTCCCCCTCCCCCACACTCCATTCCCCCTCTCTCTAGAGTCTGAAGAGCAGTCCAGATTCCCTGCCCTGTGGGATGTCCAAGGACCTGCCCCCTCCATCCAGGTCCAGAAAGGTGAGCATCCAATCTGAACACATTGAACCTGATAGAAGAGAAAGTTGGAAGTACCCCACATCACACTTTATCCTTTAAAGATGATGTCTTTCAATAATCTGATGTGCTAAATCTTAATAGATCATACTTATCATTTTCATGTATTCTACTTAATAAAAGTTTCCTTCCTCCCAGACACAATAATATGTTCTTCTAATTTTCTTTAGTTGACTTCTAGTTTTGTGTGGTGGTGATAGAGGTTGTGGTGGTAGTGGTGCTGGGTATATGTGTGTGTGTACATGCATGCACACACGCTTTGTTAATGAGTGGGATCAGGTTCAGCTTTTGTAATGAGAAATTCATCCAGTCACTTCCAAGTATGGGAATGTCACTTCACACTATGAACATGGTGCACACCTTTTATTTATATATTTCCTTTCATTTTTCTCAAGGATGTTCTAGAATTTTCAGTGAAGAGGTTTTATATATATATATATTTGGAAAAAATATTTTAAGTAGTCTGTAATTTTATGCTGTCTGTTTTCTTTTCACATTGCGGTGATGACATATTTAATCAAAACAATTTAATAAGGAAAGTATTTTAATTCAAGGGACAATCTATCATTGTGGGAGTCAAGTCAGCAGGAGTCCAAGGGAGCTGATAACATGGCCACACTGCATCCATCACAAGAGTCAGAGAGCAGCAAGAGAGTACATACTCGTCCCCAGCTCTGTTCTCCACTGCATACAGTCAGGACAGCCACCCAGGAAAGGAACAGGTCACAGATAAAGTGAGTCTTCCCATATCAGTTGGTGTAATCCCCCACAGACATGCCCAAAGCTTATTTCTCAGACGTTGCTAGAGTCTGACAGGTTGACAAATAACACTAGCCTTCACAGGTAAATTTATATTGTACTTGATTTCATTTGTTATACAATTTTTTCACATATTGAGTTTTAAACTTTACTCTTGCTAAATTCATTAATTAATTTAAGTGGATTTTGGAGAAATGACTTTTAATGTATCATGCGTATAACAGTAGTAACTGTAAAACGGGGTAATATTTATGTTTGCTTTCCCTTTGCTTTTCTTTTTGGTTTTTTTGAGGCAGAAATTCTCTGTGTAGCTGACAGTCCTGGAAATCACCCTGTAGACCAGGCTGGCCTCGAACTCAGAAATCCACCTGCCTCTTCCTGCCAAGTGCTGAAATTAAAGGTGTGTGTCACCACCACCACTAGGCTCATTTACTCTTTACCAGCAAAAAATTCCTGATATAATATTATCTATTATTAGAAAAGTATGTATGCTTGCTTTTTCCCTAATACTCATATAAAAATTTTCAATGTTCCCATAACATTAAGCATATAGCTATAAGCTGGCATTTCATATTCTTCCTTTAGTTGAAGAAATCCACCCTAGTTATTGTGGGGTCATGAATAAGGGAAATGGTTTGGTAACTACGTGGACTATGTCTATTAAGACTCTTACTGGTTTCTGCCTTTTTATTCTGTTGATATCAGTGCCTTTGATTATTTTCAAATATTAAATAGAATTTCCAGTACCTTGATACATCTTAAATCATAATGGTGTACAATTTCTTCTGAGTATTGTTGGAATCAGTCGATGATATTTTGTTAAAGGTGTTTGTTTTTAAGTGCACAAAACACATCAACCTACAATGGTTGTTTTGGCACTATTCTTGTCTGTTTCTAAGGCTGGCTGTGTTATTTACATAAACTTAACTGACCCTTGATTTTCTTTCTTTAAACAGTTAGCTTGATATTTGGCATTGTTGCTTCTTATAATGATTAAAAGAATACGTAAAGCCATTTAAAGTAGAATATTATTTAAGTGTTATTTGCATTTTTCAGATTATTTATGAGACTTAGGCTATCAATTCACCATTCATTAAATTGCATTTGTTTTGCAATTACTGTCATCATGGGAAACCACAGTGGTCAGTCCCAAGAAGCACCACAGTTGAAAGAGTTAGGCAAATCAGAGGAAAGCTCGACTTCCTTACATTTACAACTTAGTTACTGAAAGATTAACACTTGCTGAAATCTTTGAAATTTCTCCTCACTTTTGCTGGGTTATACAGGACAGAGTGCTATAGTCTGGTGTATATGGTAGACATATTCTCCAGTCTCTGCTTCTCTGCTACAAGATGTCAGATATGTCTCATTTAAAGTGTATGTGTGTTGAAGCATTGGACTGAGCTCCCAAGGCCCAGATGAAGAGAAGAAGGAGGGAGAACATGAGCAAGGAAGTCAGAACCGCGAGGGCTGCATCCACCCATGGAGACGGTGGGACTAATCTAATGAGAGCTCACCAAGGCCAGCTGGAATGGGACTGAATGAGCATGTGATCAAACCAGACTCCCTGAATGTGGCTGACAATGAGGGCTGGACTGGCATTGGTTAGCCATTTGAGCAAGAAACTGCTCTTGCCAGGACTGCTTGATGTTATACTGTATGAATTGGACATTGAGAACGCACAGATAAATGACTACTAAACTCGCCTAAAAGTGAGACAGTCCTTCAGGATTCTTGCTTCATAAAAAAGTCTGCCAGACATTCTGAAGGACACAGAAGAATGTGACTTACAAACTGCCAATATAGGTGGAACTGTCTTTGAAATTTGCTGCTTCATAGAAAAGTCTGCCAGATACTATGGTCTGTAGATGTATGTCATAATGACACAGAAGAACTTTGGGTGACTGTTCAGGCATTGAGATGTCTCTGTCAATTCTAGAATTTTGGAAGTTGCTTACTATGCACTTCCTGTTTGCTTGGTAATATTATATCCTTCTGGGGTCTTTGATGGAGTGAAGAATAGATCATTTTAATTGTAGTTTTCCTTAGTTATGATTAAAGATAAAGTAGATATAAATATTGCAACTATAGTTCTTGCTTAATACCTGTTTCATTATATGTAATTTTACTATGTTATAGTTAAAACCTTCCTTTTATTTGAATAGAAAGGGGGAGATAATGTAGGAAGTCTTTTTGTATATGTGTTGATTTTAATGGATAATGAATAAAGAAGCTGCGTTGCCCTATGGCATGGCAGAGTAGACCTAAGCAGGAAACCTAAACTGAATGCTGGTAAAACAAAGGCAGAGTCAGGAGAAGTCATGTAGCCACCACTGGAGACAGACATGCAGGAGCCTTTCTGGTAGGCCACGAACTTCGTGGTAAAATAATGGAAATGGGTTCATTTAAGATAAAAGAACTAGCTATCAATACACTTAAGTGATTGGACAACCAGTGATTTAATTAATATAGTTTCTGAGTGATTCTTTCAGGTCTGAGTGGCTGGGAATGAATGAACAGCCTCTGAGTACAAAAATCACCACAAATTCTTTAATGTGAAAAGCAATTAATTAAAACAACTGTGGGTTTCACATTGCCTAGGGATGCAATTTTTAAAAAAGGATTACAAGATGCTTAATAAACATCATTGACAGGGAGAGAAATCTGTTTCTTTGTCTGGAAAATGTCTTCATGGACAAATTATCTAATAGGTACTCAAAATGTGCTATATGTGTGTAACAATGACATATGGAAAAAAACTGTTAAAATTTTGATGGAGAAATGAACAAATAAGTCACAATGTTTTAAAAGATTTAAAAGATAACAGAAGTTTGAATTTATGTGTGAATTGAAAACCACATGTACATTTTTCTAACACAAGCATACATTTGAGAAAATGCATTGAACCTCAGAACATTCCTTTTGATCATAGAAAGGAAGTAGGTAGCTTCTTCTTTCTCACCATAGATAATATTCTAAGTATCAAATATATTAAGAATAAAATAGGATGCGCCTCAAATTTGTAAAGAATGAAGTGGGGCTTATATTTAAAAAAATACTGAAGACAAATGCTTATTGAGCCTAGGCAGTTTGGATGCTCACCTTACTAGACCTGGATGGAGATGGGTGGTCCTTGGACTTCCCACAGGGCAGGGAACCCTGATTGCTCTTTGGGCTGACGAGGGAGGGGGACTTGATTGGGGGAGGGGGAGGGAAATGGGAGGCAGTGGCGAGGAAGAGACAGAAATCTTTAATAAATAAATTAAAAAAATCTTGATCATCCAAATGATTTTTATTTATATTATAGACAATGAATATGCTCAAAATACATGCTATATTTGAAATAAATTGTCTGCATTTATCTCAATACTATGTACAATGAATATATCTTATGAAATATTGATTAAAAACTTGACATTTATTATTGAATTATTATTAATATCCCCAACACTCAAGGGGCAAAGTCCTTCTGTTTTATACACCTCAGAGGTTAAGAGGATGACGCTTCTATACTGCTAGCAGGAATGAACTTGACAATTATTTTCCCTTTAGGGTTCAACTACTGGCATTAGAAGCCCCTAAGGAGAACAGTGGTTCACAATCATCTCCTTGGGTGCAAATAGATCCAAATGGAATTAGCACTTAATAATCAAAGATTGAGAGGCCACTGGATCACTCTTCTTGCTCTTCTTAGTTGACTCCTCTTTTTATTCAGCCAAATCCATAAACTCTTACACCAGGTCAACTCCACTGTTTTTCAGGATCGCCATTGGAATCTATATTTGATGACCAAGTTATCTGGTAATTGTGTGTGTGTGTTTGCATGCGTATACTTTAAAAAACTAAAATTAAAATCATATATAACCAGCTACACTTACCCTGTTGATAATATTCAGGTGAGTCACAAATTTCTACTTGGTTTGATAAAGTATTGTAGCTGAAATATAACTTTGGGAGATGGTTAAACAGTCTTATTATCTAAACTGGCAGAGCTATTGTTTATATCAGTTGGGGAAGGAGGCACGATATGCTGCATGACAGAGGACACAAAGTATAGTGCATAGAGAACACTACTCCCATGTACTCCATATCTGCTCCAATCCCAAAGTCTTTGCTTTCTCCCCATTACAAGCCCATTTGTGTTAATAATTATTACCCAACAGTGAAATGAACACACAGTGCAGTGCTTGGTGAGATCAGAAAACCCTTCAACTAAACAGACACTGACATTAATGTACTTATCCTATCTTTCCAGATAACAACATAGTCCATCTGTAAACTAACACAAATATTTCTAACTCTTAGCACACATAATAAGCTGTGATACTCAATATCAGAAAGGACACCCTTCTCTACTGACAATGGAGAATTTGGAGTTATAGTAATTTATTCATTTTTATTTTATGTACATTGATTGTTTGGGCCATGAATGGGTCCACTGGAGCTGGAGTTGCAGAGAGCTGTGAGCTGCCATGTGGTTCTGTAATCTGATTATGGGTCCTCTGGAAGAGCAATAGATGATCTCAACCACTGAGCCATATCTCCAGCCTGGAATTTGGTGTTACTAAAGATAATCTTAAAAAATTAGCAAATCATTTCTGACATTGTGTAAGAATCCTTTATTCCACATATTTTCCTATAATTACCTTTCTCCCTTGATTTTAATTCTCATATCAAATCACAGATGTTTTAGGAAAAAAACTATTAAACATTTTCAGCCTTGTACACTATCCTGAACCTCATATTTCCTTTCTGCAGGATTACTATGATCAGTGTTGCAAATATATTGAAAAAGTCAAATGATATTTTTACCTAATACCTTGTCAGGAACAGAAAGTCTAAATCATGTTTGTCAGTGGCACAGGCCACATGAAAGTATGTTTTTAATACTTACAGAAGTGTTAAACTGGGAATGTGGTATTAATTCAAACTTACTGTTTAAACTGGATGTGAGTGGAAGCCATACACAGAGAGACACTGAAGAAGAAAGAGAACAAGTCAGTGCAGGACATCCTCCTCCACTGTGCTGCATACTTTTTCTGGAGGCTTCCAGTTCTTTACAAAAAATGCCAAACTACCAGTAACTATATTGATAGTGAAAAAAAATGCCAAACTACTACTCTAGACAAACAGCCATGGGGAGTAAGTCAAGATGGTAAATACATAAAATGAATAGAAGAAAAAAGAGAAGAGGTTTGAAACATCCTTACTGTCCATCAGAATTTATGTTAATAGCTGTTAAAAGCACTGGCAAAATGATATTGATAATTTAGTATCTACCTGCCACTGCAGGAATGTCTCTATCCAGTCCCTAAGCCCCAAGTTTGTTCTGATGATTCACTCAATCACATCCCCTCAGACATCTCCTTTGAATTCTAAACTCATATATAATTTCCTACTCAAATATCCATTCAGTCTATGATAATCATCAAGCTAAGTATGTTCAAAGCAGAAAAATTGTTCCCTAACCCCACCCTCCAATAGCATCTTTAATGTGTGTATATCCTGTATTGAGCAAGTGATGACTTCTTGAGCTCATACAAGTCATATATATCATACACATCAAAGGAATCTCACCTCTTTTCTAGTTAACCATGTCTGCATTACCAATATACTGAAGTCACACCTTTCTGCATGCCAAAACCTCTATGTGAGTCCCTAGAAATACTCTGTGGCCCCTTAATGGATATTAATTAATTGTGGAAGTATTCCTGTTCTCATATCCATCCAATTACCAGGCAAAAGTTTATCTTTCTTTAAGCAACTTAAAACGTCTCAGCCGCCAGGTAATTTGTGATTTCATAAAATTTCTTTTCTTTTGACTTTTACATACCCCAAGTCTACTTTGAACTCTTTAATAACATGCATTCTATACTTTCTTATGCTATCATATTTTAGCAATGCTGTTAGTAATAGGCTCAAGATTTAAAGTCAAATGGAACTGCGTTCACTTTCAGGCTTGGTCACCTATATTTCTGTGATCACCTTCCCCTTTATGATGCTGAAATTGTCACTTCGCTTGTGTAAACTTCAGGGTTTTTTATATACAAGGAAGAGTAATTCTACAATTTGTGCATTTTGCAATTTTCTATTCATTTGTCCTCTCTTTCTCTTGAGAGGCTTCTACACCCATAGTTGCAATATCAAGTGAGGCAGAATCAGGCTGTCAAAAATCCTACCCTTGAGTAGAGGAAATCAGTATAGTCAGAAGCAGGTAATTTAGAATGGAGAAGTGAAAGCCCCTGTAAAAAATTAAAACACTGTTGGGACACAGCTAAGAAGGTTAGTGGAGGAAGACTCTGGAAGAAGTGAGATTTGAGTATAGTTCTTTTTTTTCAGTAAATTAGAATATATATTTTTAATCTTGAAAAAATTAAGTCCTAAATCTGACAAATAATTTGAAAAAAAAAATGGTGTATTTAATTACATGAATAAAAGACTTTAGAATTAGCAAACTAACTGAACAGGATTATAGCAAATCCTACCCCAAGTCCTTCATTAATTTTCTTGATTAAAATATTTAGTGATATGAAATCTACTGTTAATGACAAGTAATTCATCACTTCTTTAAAGTTATAACTTTCTTCATCCTAAAAAGCTTAGAACTTTAGTGAATCTATTCTCCTATATGTTCTTCTCTAAACTTCATCGTTTCATAGTTACATTTGTGTTTCTGACTTTTCTCAAATTAATTTTCACAGGATTCAAGTTGGCATTCATTTACATTAAACACATTATTTATTATGCCCCTATTTTCTGAAAATGTTCTCTCCCTCTGGACTGCTTTGGCAGGCATGCAAAAAATCAAATGCTCACATAAAGTAGTTTTGTATGTGGTTACACATTCTGTTCCATTGATTCCTTGTCAACTCTCAGACACTATCAATGATTGTAGCTTTACAGTGTGCCTTCAAGTTGAATAGAGTTCTAAATGAAGTGAAGGAGGCGACCATGGGAATATCTTGGAACAGTTTGCTTTGGAGAGCACATCCAATTCAAAAGTTCCCAGAGGCCATTCCTGGTATGTTTGAAAGAGAGCAAATGGGAGAATGGCAGCAGTGGGGCTGTATACCAGAATCTGATAGCCACTGTGTGGAAGTTAACAGTGCTATTTCACTTCCTGTGACATTTTACAAGGATCTCTTAGGTTCTGCTTATTCTGTCAAAAATGTTAGGAACCAAGGAACTTCTTGCCCCAGGTTAACTTCAGTATGGAAATGTATCCATGGGTCTTCTCCACTACTGCTTTTTCCTACCTTAAGGTGATATAAGGGTCAATGCAATCTTATTTAAACAAACATGAGCTCAATATGTTTTTGGTACTTAGCAAAGTGTCCAGTAAGCTAACATAATGTTGTCAGAGATCCCAAGAAAAGCAGTATCAGAGAGAATTGTTGAGAATTATAATAATGAGCATAACGCAGAAGTTTCCATCCATTCTGGGCTCAGACTCAAAAGAAAATTGTTGTAGCAGAGGTACATTGTTTTTTAAATAAAACATGCAAAGATATAGGAACTGAACTTAAGATTTGATAGATTTGAGAAATTTTATATAAATACATGTAAAGTGGGAAAAATAAGGTTACCTTCAAACAACATTAACATTCTCTAGTTTCTCACCTGTGAAACTGACTTACCTTTCTCTCTCTCTCTCTCTCTCTCTCTCTCTCTCTCTCTCTCTCTCTCTTACATGTGTTGTTCTTTCTACTTTTTTCACATCAATAATGTTCACATGTGTGTCCTCAGCACACTGCCTGGCACACAAGCACCAATTGTGGTGGTGTTTTTCTTTTTTCTTTCTCACTTTCCTTCAGCAAAAGACACAGCACTTTTTATCCCCCATTCTTCTCACATCTCTATGACCCATGAGTAGCAGCAAGAAAAACTAATTCAAGACCAGAAACTCAGATTGTATATAGACAGATTAGAAGGAAGCAAAGTCTTTGTGATTAGAACTGAATAAGCTAGGTAGAAGGGAAACTCAAGCAACATCAGTAAAAAAAAGTTCAAGTCCAAGACATCAGACACAACAGCTGTTGGAGACCCAACCCACCAAATGGAAGACCATCTCTCAGTAGGTGCTCCTGGAAGATGTATGAATAACAGTTATTCTTCTTTTGCAGGGAAATCTAGAGCTTCGTTGGTAGCAACATGACTTTCACACTTAAATGTCACATGAGGACTATAAAAGAGAAACCTAGTGGGTTTTACTTCTCAATGCATGGAATACAAATGAAGCCGAGTGAAGTGTAATCTTGATGGTAGGCGGTACTCAAAGAAGGACTGCTAAATTGTTCTGTTTAGATTTAAAAAACAATGTTTCTGTTAAAAAAAAAAAACATGTCATTTGTCAAACTGCAAACTGAAAAATACTGCCAACTGGTAATGTTTGCCTCTCTCCATTGACTCGTTCAACTCATGGAAGCTGGGAGGAGAATGAGCCCAGGAAATCACTCTACCTTATTTGTCCTTGGGGGGTTAACAGATTCCACTCTGTACCCTGTTCCTATTGATCTATGTGGTCTCCGCGTCAGGAAACTTGGGGTTAGTCTTTTTAATCAGGATTAGCTCTCAGCTTCACACACCCATGTATTATTTTCTCAGTAACTTGTCCTTCATAGATCTCTGCTACTCCTCTGTTATAATCCCAAAGATGTTGGTGAACTTTGTATCAGAGAAGAATTCCACAGCCTTTCCTGAGTGCATGACCCAGCTGTTTCTGTTCTCGTTCTTCGGTATTGATGACTCCTACATGCTAACAGTCATGGCATATGATCGTTACGTTGCCATTTGCAACCCCTTGCTCTACAATGTCATCATGTCTCACAGAGTCTGTGTGCTACTATCCACTGCTGTATATGCTATGGGGGCCTTTGGAGCCACCATCCACACCAGCTACATATCCAGCCGTTCCTTCTGTGGAGCTAATGTCATTCACCATTACTTCTGTGACATCCTCCCTCTTCTGAACATAGCTTGCTCAAGAGACTATACCAAGGAGTTTTGGGTGATGCTGCTGGTGGGATTTAATGTATTTGCAAGTGTGTTTGCCATCTTCATCTCTTATGCCTTCATCCTTGCCAGCATCCTGAGAATGCGCTCAGCAGATGGCAGATCCAAAGCCTTCAGTACATGCAGTTCCCATCTTGTAGCTGTTGGAGTCTTCTATGGTTCCATCATCTTCATGTATTTGAAACCAGCTACAGGTGACACAACCCAGGAGAAAGTGGCTTCTGTCTTTTACACCACCGTGATTCCCATGCTTAATCCCCTTATATACAGTCTTAGGAACAAAGATGTTAAAGAAGCCATTAGAAAACTTATGAATGGTGGGTTACACTCTCGGTCTCTATAGAAGACGTCTTATCCCATGCTTCTTCCGTCACAGTCCAGCTGGCCTTGGTGAGCTCCCAATAGATCAGTCACATTGTCTCAGTGGTTGGGTGCACCCCTCGTGGTCCTGACTTCCTTGCTCATGTTCTCCCTCCTTCCGCTCCTCATTGGGAACTTGGGAGCTCAGTCCGGTGCTCCAGTGTGGGTCTCTGTGACTATCTCCATCCATCACCAGCTGTGGGAGCTCACCAAGGCCAGCTGGACTGTGACGGAAGAAGCATGGGATAAAACCAGACTGTCTGAACATGGCGAACAATGGGGGCTGATGAGAAGCCAAGGACAATGGCCCGGGGTTTTGATCCTACTTCAAGTTCGGGCTTTGTGGGAGCCTAGCCACCTTGGATGTTCACCTTCCTAGACATGGACAGAGGGGGGAGGGCCTTGGACTTTCCACAGGACAGGGAACCCTGACTGCTCTTTGGACTGGAGAGGGAGGGGGAGAGGAGCGGGGGGAGGGGGAGAAGGGTGGGACGAGGGGGAGGGAAATGGGAGGCCGGGAGGAGGCGGAAACTTTTTTTTCTTTTCTTTTTCTCAATAAAAAAAAAAAGAAGACATCTTAAAGCTAGTAATTTAAACATTCATTTTATATTTTAAATTGTCCTGTGTAAGAATGCTATTTAAACAAGACGAGTCATCTTCAATTAAAATGTCTGTGTGGTTTATTTTGGTAAACCTCACTCCACCCTTTAATATCGCTACTCCCAGCACAGTGGATTTTACTTTCCTTAGTATCTATAGCCTACTTTCTTACTTACTGGTAGACAGATAAGTACACATATAAATGTATATGTATACATGTGTGTGTATTTGTATTCTTACCAAATACTACTAAGAAAAAATAAGACAAATAAATATTTAGCAGTCTCATGTGAAATAGCTAGGTCTATTTTGTAAATTCTAAAAATTATATTTATTGATTTGTGGATGATGGGGTGCCATGAAAGGAGCATCAGAGGACAATATGAGAGCATTGGCTCTCTCCTTTTCCTGGAGATTAAGTCTTCAGTGACAAGCATCCTAACCCACTAAGCCTCCTCAATGGCCTATAGCTCTATTTTAAATACAAATATACAAACATATGAAGAATGAGGAATACAATTATGAAAATGAAATGGAGAAGAGATAGAATTCAACAACAGTGAGGGGAGACAAGGTTGTGAATATATACTGAAGAGAACCTAATATGTACTCATTACTTTGATGAGGATTGCAAGAGGGGGATCATAATAGGAAACCATTTAAATATTTTTGAGTTTGCAGCTGGAATTTTGGGATGGTAATTTTCGATGACACAGAAACTTGTGAATGAGCTTTTTCTTATGAGGATTGTGGTAGTTTGAATGTAATTTGCCCCTTAATCTTTATAGGGAGTGGCACTGTTAGGAAGTGTGGCTTCGTTAGAGTGGGCATGGCCTTGTTAGAGGAAGTGTGTCCCTGTGAGGGCAGGCTTTGATATTTCCTATGCTCACAGTACTGCTCAGTGTCTCAGTTGATTTCCTGTTGCCTGCAAGATATAGGACTCTTAGCTACTTAGCCAGCATCATGTCTGCCTATAGACTGTAACATTCCCCTTCACAATAAGAATGGACTGAACCTCTGAAACTGTAAGTGAGCCACCCCAATTAAATGTTTTCTTTTCAAGAGTTTTCATGATCATTGTGTCTTTTCACAGCAATAAAAACCCTAACTAACTCTCAGACACATTCAATTAACAACAATTATGGTCATTATCTTCACCAAAATTTCCTCTTTGGGATATAACAAGTATTTCATTTTTATTTGTATAGCAACATTTATTATTGAAGAAAATATTTTCCAGGAAACTCACAATACTTCATGGATTTCACCTGAAACTAGTTAGCATTAAGAAAACTACTGACTGTGGGTGTGATCAGGGCAGGCACAGGCATAATTGAACTCACACTCACACAATTCTGAGGGGTACATATTTCCTAAGTAACTGTCATGTTTCACATAGATCCATTCCCCAGCAATGTGATTGGAACCAACAATCAGATAAAGCCAAAGCAATGAGCCAGAGTTGGAAAGAGCAGGAAGATGTGAAGGAGAAATAATGTGTTGTCCCCTGTTTTCAAGCGATATCTGAAAGTATCAGAAGACAGTAATTATACTGGTGTTAAAGGAGGCTGCTTGTTAGTTCCTGGCTGCCCAGACATGAAATGATCACACAGAAATTATATTAACTAAAACACTGCTTTACCAATTAACTTATGCATATTTCTAGCTAGCTCTTACATCTTAAATCAGTCCATCTCTATTAATCTGTGCATCAACACAAGGTCGTGGCCTACCAACAAATTTCTGCTAGACCCTGGTAGGCATCTTCCTCCTTCAGCAGTAACATGATTTCTCTCTGACTCTGCCTACTCTCTCTCTTTCTACATCTCTGGTCAAATTTCCCACCTGGATTTATTCTGTTAAGCCATTGACCAAAAGCAGCTTCTTTATTAACCAATGGCAATAAAGCATATTCACAGCATACTGAGGGGAATCCAACATCATACTGAAATTTAGAAAAATTCACAGGAATATTTTCCAAAACAGCCCCATCAAATTTATCAGGTTTCTGTTTAGTCTCTTTGTGGCCATTTCTTTAGGACATACAAAAAGTTTTCTTGTTTATAGGATTTTAGAAGCAAAATAAACAAGGCCAGTCAGCATATACCTCCTTATTGGAGAGAGACTATGTACCTCCTTCATGACACTCATTTCAAATCTAATTTAACAATCTGGTAAGAGCTAGAAAGTAAGATCTCTAATAGTCATGGGCTTGTGTGAATTTTATATTCTGCCCCCAATTTCTAGAACAACAAAGATGCAAAGCTGCTCAAACACTGCCAGGTGAATGAATAAATGAATTTATGTGCATAAAATATAAACAAAAATAAAATCGAAAGAGTTATTTGCAGCCAATTTCTTGGATACATAGATTGCACTCCTTTGGGAATGAATCTGTTTGTACACCATCTGGTTCTTATGTTTTTATTATTATTATCCAAATGGTTTTCTTTAGCTTCTTAAAGATTATTCCAAGGCTATAAGAAAAGAAGGGCACTAAAATAAAAAGGAGACTGTGTAACTCAGCTACTAGGTTTCATTAAGATTAATAACTTCTTAAAAAGACATAAAATCACTTACGTCACCCTATAAAAGATCTTTAATTAAAAATATATTCAAGTTCTACTTATCTGAATAATATTTCATTGTGTAAATGCACCATATATCCATTATCCGTTCATCTGTTGATGGATATCTAGGTTGTTTCCAGTTTCTGGATGTCATGAATAGATTAGCAATGAGAGTGAATGACACAGACCTTAGTTCTTCCTCCACCAGTGACCTCAACCATTTCTCCCACCTCCCTTCTCTTTTTTGCTTCTCACTGATCCTAGACCCACAGTCTTTAAAAAAATAGAAACAAATTAGAGGTTCAAAGTCCTTTAAAATATAAAAAGTATGGAATCCTGAACTTAATAAAAATCAAAGACAAAAAAATCAAAGACTACAAAGATAGTTTTTTATTCCACGTGAGAAGAATCAGAGCCAAGTTACAAAAAAAAAATCCGAGACAAAAAACAACCAGCAATGTAAAACAAATCTTGGAGCCCAAAGACTAGTATCCTGGTCTCACACATGGTCTTCTGTGTTCCAAAAGGCATGGGTGCACACAGTTTATCTCATAGACTCCTACTGACTCAACTCCACACCTGCCACTGACCTTGGTGTTCACTCTACATGCCTGGCATCCCCCATACCCTGAGTTTCCACTGGAACTGAAGCTGTGCCTTTAAGAACAGGGGGTCCTCTCTTCAGGAAATCCAACAGTGCCACATGGTGCCAAGCCCCTTCTGCTCTCCATGAATCCTTCATATCTTCAATACCAGTGTTAAGTGGGAGACTTCTTCATATTATTCTGTTCAGGCACCAGCTGCAGATACAGCCTTAGCCTCATCCTAGACTACATCCTGTGAGCTGACAGTGAAGAAATATTTCCAAAAGAGCTTGCCCAAATGGTGCAAGTCTCCTTGTAACTGGAGATTTAGATCTGTTTTCCCATAATGGATCTAGTTAACCATTTTATCTGTCTTACAGAAGTGAAAATGGTTTATGGCTTTGTTTTGGTTGTTTTTTTTAATGTACCTTCAGTCTTGGTTAATTTCTTTTTGATCTAATTTTTTTCCTTTTTTCCTTTTATCTTATTTTTTAATTTTTTCCTTTTTATTGATTTTCATTGAGCTCTACATTTTTCTCTGCTCCTCTCCCTGCCTCTTCCCTCCTTCTTCAACCCTCCCACAAAGTCCCCATGCTCCCAATTTACTCAGGAGATCTTGTCTGTTTCTACTTCCCATGTAGATTAGATCTATGTAAGTCTCTCTTAGTGTCTTCATTGTTGTCTAAGTTCTTTGGGATTGTGATTTTAGGCTTTTTTTTGTTTTATGTTTAAAAAACACCTATGAGTGAGTACATGTGATAATCAGCTTTCTATGTCTGGGTTACCTCACTCAAAATAATGTTTTCTAGCTCCATCCATTTTCCTGCAAAATTCATGATGTGGTTATTTTTTTCTGCTGTGTAGTACTCCATTGTTGAAGATAAAACGCCAAGAGGACAAGATACAGTTACAATGCAAAGATAGCTCTCCCTTTGCTTTGCATATGACACTAATTTAAATTAAGCCTAATATGCATGATGACATATGATCGTAATATGATCACTAAAGAGGTTGAAGCAGGATAATTGCAGAAGTTCAAGGCCAGTCTGGCTGTGGAACAAGAACCTGTCTCAAACAAAACAAAAATGAATGCATAAGGAAATATTAGTTATAATTTTGTTAATTTTTTTATACAATTTTGTTTCCATCCTTATAGTTTTATTTATTTTTATTGACATGTGCAAATATTAATATTTCGAAATTAAAATGTATTTTGTGGGTTGTTATGCCTTATTTAAATAGTACTGTGAGTCTGTAAAGCTAGAGAAATAGCACTGTCTTATATCTAAATATTTATACAGTCTCCAAGGTCTTACTACACAAATAACCCAGATATGAAATTTTCATATTGTTTGAGCAACAACTTCTGGATAAGACTAAAATAATAAAAAACTTCTACATCAAAAAGTACTTAACAGGGCTGGAGAGACAGAGCTGCAGATAAGGGCACTTGTTTGTAAGGCTAACAACATGAAATCAATCCCTAGAACCCCAACCCTGAATCCATATAGTGGAAGGAGAGGACCAGCTCACTCAAGATAGCCTCCACATGTATTCATGCACACATACACACACACTAATAGCAACAATAATAATAATAATAAATGTAAAGAATGTTAAAAGTATTGTTAGATACTGTTGAATTCCTCTATGTCACTTGTAACAATGGGTATTCTGAACTAATTGTGTATAAGAGCATTTTTACTTACAGTCTTATTAATGTTTTATTTTTTATTACACATGAAATACCTGGGATCCTTTTTCTTCACTTAATTAAAATATAAACTCTGGACAGAGTATATGGCACAACATTTGAAGACTCTTCACAGATAACATAAGCAAGCAGAAAGGGAAGAATAGCACAAGGGGGACCAAAGTCAGTTACACTGAGTGCTTATGTTATAGCTAGTACTGTTTTCATCTTAATAACTAATTAAATAGATAAAGTTTTTTTCACTGGTCTGGAATATAGTACAGCTTTATCAGAACTCTATCTACAGTCATTTATAGATAATCCCCTTGCTTTTTGTCATTTATTGTTTGCTAATTTGTTGGGTGTCCTCTTAATATTTAGTGTTCAAGCATATTTTTGTGTGTGGTGTGGTTATAAACTCCATCTTTTTCTTCTTTATCAAACAGTAACCTGACTGGTAGTCTCCTGCATTAAAAGACACCTTGTTGGGGCTGGAGAGATGGCTTAGAGGTTAAGAGCATTGCCTGCTCTTCCAAAGGTCCTGAGTTCAATTCCCAGCAACCACATGGTGGCTCACAGCCATTTATAATGGGGTCTGGTGCCCTCTTCTGGCCCGCAGGCATACACACAGACAGAATATTGTATAAATAATAAATAAATAAATAAATAAATATTAAAAAAAAGACACCTTGTTTTCTCAGATAATTTAGATTCTGTTTATGTATTTCAATTCTATACAATGTGATTGTAATTTGGGATGTCATATTCCACTACATATCTATATTTGATGCCTTTTCTAAAATTTTGGAATGCTTGCATTTTAATATCAATTAATTCTTATTTATTCTGTATTTTTTTCTACTTTCAAGTATTTACTAACTACTTTTGTCTTTTAAAAAATAATTCTTAGCATTAAATAACCTCGGTGTACTGCAATTCTGCTATAACAACATAAGCTCAATATGAACTTCTCAGTAATTATGAGCAGAAATCTGGACAACATACAACGTGTTAGAATCATATCAGGACCATAAAGTAAATGAGCATAGAGTTCAAGTTTATTCCAAATGGACCACAAACATAACTAAAACTAAATTGAAGACATCTAAACTCATTCTATCTGGATCAGTCCAATACTAAAAACAAACCTGTAATGTACGAATTCATATATGTGAAATGGAAGTGAATATTAATATGTCCTTAAAAAAACAAGAAAATAATACAATAGAGGGTAAAAATGGGTTTTGATAATGGAAGAGAGGAACTCAAAAGGAGGTCTCCCCAGGATAGGGTGCACCAAGTAGTTGTCCATGGATAAAAGGTCAGTCCTGAAAACATACATAAAACTAATATTATATGAATTCAAATGGTTATATTTAAGAAAATGATTGCATATACAAACATACATAGGATTATATGAATGTACATATGCATATTACATATATTTGCAATACAATAAGTAGAAAAAGAGACCATGAAGCTGACAAAAAGCAGGAAGGTTTGAAGGGAGAAAAGGAAGGGATAAATGTTGTAATTATATTAAAAGTTTAAGATTTTAGGCAATAGAAATATATGGTTCAATCAAAATAATATCTACTCATTATAAAGTATGCCACAACCAACTTTTAAGATCATATAAAAATAAGAGCAACTTCTATGAGATAATAAAGACAAACTGTAAAGTGATATTATGACATAAAGGTTATTTCCCCAGGACTGTGCATCCCTTGTGTCAAGACCTTTCTCAAAGCCACCTTTACCTCCTTGTTTCTCAACGAATATATCAAAGGATTAAGGGAAGGAGTAACAATATTATTCAACACTTGAACCACTGAATCCAGCCAAGGACTGGAGGCAGGTCTGAGGTAAATGAGGACTACAAGGCCATAAAAGAGCAGGATGGATGTCAGGTGGGCACTGCAGGTGGAGAAGGCTCTGCGTCTGCATTCAGAAGAACGGATTTTCAATGTGGAGATAACTATGCGAGAGTATGAAGTAAGAATAAGGAGAAAGCACACCAGTGCAACAAGACCTACATTGATGAAACTCACAGCCCGCGCCATATGTGTCACCACAGGCCAGGGGCAACACCACAGGGATGTCACAGAAAAAGTTGTCCACTTCATTGGGTCCACAGTAGGGTAACTTGAAGATTAGAAACGCGAGAACAGAAGCATGCAGACAGCTCCCTATCCAGGTAGCCATTGTCATGGAGGCACACACCCATGAACTCATGATGACTGTGTATCTCAGGGGGTGACAGATGGCTGCAAAGCGGTCGTAAGCCATCACAGTATACAGGAAGCATTCAGCACAGCCCAGGAAATGATAGAAGAAGAGCTGGGAGGCACAGCCCTGGTAAGAGATGGTGTGGCTGTGTCCAGTGAGGTAGAGCATCATCTTTGGGGAACTTACCGAAGGAAAAAATATATCAAGCACTGACAGGTTTCCCAAGAAGAAGTACATGGGTGTGTGAAGGTTGGAAGGGGTGAGGATGGCCAGGAGAATGAATAGGTTTCCTGGGAGTGTGAGCAGGTAGAGGGCCAAAAAGAGAACAAAGAGAATCTTTTCCAACCCAACCGTATGTGGGAGGAATTCAGTTACCAAAGTGCAATTCCTCATTTTCAAGTTTACTTACTCCTGAAAGACAAAAGGATGGACCTACTTAGCTGAACTTCCCAAAGAAATTAAAGCCTTTGCAGATCACACTGGGACCCTTTGTATTGGAAAGAACTTTCAATATGAGATTTCATCTAATTTGTCTAATTAATATTTAATAACAAATTGGCCATTTATTTATTTTTAACTCTCCCCTAAAACTTAAAGAGGTCAACTTGAATTAAGAATATAGCATCAAATTGACAATATAGAATAGAAGTTCTCAACCTTCCTAATGCTGTGTCCCTTTAACACTGTTTCTCATATGTGGTGACCCCCAACCATTAAATTATATCCATTGCTACTTCATACCTGTAATTTTGATACTGTTATGAATCATAAGTATCTGGTATGAAAGATATCTAAAATGTGACCACTAGAAAGGGTTGCTTGGCTTTTTTCAGGTTGAGTATCACTGGCATAGAGTAACACTCACAATTACATACATCAGAGTTCAAATGTCACATCGACTCCTTATTCTGAATCCAGAGAGTTTCGTCAAATATCTCTGATTTTAATTTTATTCTCTGTGAAGAAACTATTAATTTAAATTTCTTGAAGGCACAAAGCTCTAATGTGCATGAAATATCTTAGCAACTTTGTCCAAAAACATAGTATTTTCTTAAATAATTCAAAGTTCTAATATTCTAAATAATGAGACTTCAACTAAGCCACAATCACAGTGACTAGGAGCTATTAGTTCATAAAACCTCTTTCTTGTCTTCAGAGTCAGTACAACTGAAAACTGAAATCCATATGGTGGGTGCATGAAAGAACAGAAGACAAAACATAATACACAATATAGGGAAAAGCCATTTACAGATGCCATTGTTATGAATTGATTGAATACAGAGTTTGTGTTCCCAAAAGCCATGATCCAAGCTATGGTTGTGTGCTATCCACATGAGTGTTGGTAAGACACACTGTCATAATTCATATCATAAATAGTACATAAAGTGACATGAATATCCAAACTCAAGTTGAGCTAAGTAAGCACAGGCTCTTACCCTTTCAAGAGGACATACACCATAGAAGAGAGGTGCTAAGAGAAGAATGCATTCCAGTAAACCAGCACTTACACGCCGAAGCAGATGATGGAAAAATTGGGGCTAAAACCCAAGGCAACATCTGCCCTCTGATGTGGGAGTGTCATATATCAATCTGTTGATTTCATTGGTTAAGTAATAAAGGAACTGCTTGGCCCTCATAGGTTAAAACATAGGTGGGAGGAATAAACAGAATAGCATACTGGGAGGAAGAGGAAGTGAGCTCAGACTCCTCAGCTCTGCGCTCTGGAGCAGAGACGCCATGCAGCTCTCTCCAGGGCAGACATGCAGCCAGCCACCAGGTCAGACATGCTGAATCTTTCCCGGTAAGACCGGTGCTACACTTTATTAGAGATGGGTTGATCGGGATATCAGAATTAGCCAGTAAGGACTAAAGCTAATGGGCCAAGCAGTATTTAAATGAATACAGTTTGTGTGTTGTTATTTCGGGGCATAAGCTAGCCGAGCAGGCGGCTGGGGTGCTGGGGACGCAGCCCCGGCCGCCCCTATTTCAACAAATGGCGCCCAAACGTGTGGACAACTGAATCCACAAAAAGCCTGAGAAAGCTTGGGAAAGAATGGAGTGAAGCATGTTTTCTTGGTAGCAGCGATTTCTCGGGTCTGCTCTGCTTGCTAGAAGCAAGCAAGCGCTCTCACTAAGAGAGGCTTCCTGACTCAGCTTCAGCTGCAAAACCCTGCAGCTCATTAAGAGGTCCCGCCACGAAACACTTAAACGTTGTTGACAAAAAGCTGAAACGCATGCTTGTTGGTTTTCAGCCGTAGCAGGAAAAAAGCTGCGCCGTTTAAAAATGCTGGCTTTCTGGGCTGTCCTGCCAGGGCAAACTCTGACTCTTTTACGCAGGCGGTTACTGTGGTTTACAAGCACAGGCTGCTGAAGCTCGTTTGCTGGCAGGGACCTTGAAACGCCATAGAGTTGTGGCAGTAAACACGGCTACAGCCAGTACCTCAGCCATGAGGCTGGAAAGCTAAGGAATGAGCTGGATCCAGCCATCAAAGCCACGGCTTTAGTCCTACTGATATTGCTTGGCAATTTAAAGGCGCGTGTGGTCAGAAAAAGAGAGATATACAGTAAAGAGGGATTCAAAGACAAAGAAAATTTCTAAATGGTTTACAGTGTGTTAAAAATATATGCAAGCTAAAAGTTAAAAGTTCTTAAAAGTAAAAAAAGGAAGAAAGTAATTGGGTGTGGTAGTACACACCTTTAATCCCAACACTTGGAAGGCAGAGGGAGATTGACCTCTGTGACTTCAAGGTGTGGTAGCATACACCTTTAATCCCAATGCCTGGGAGGCAGAGACAGGCGGATCTCTGAGAGTTCAAGGATAGCCTGGTCTACAGAGTTATTCCAGGACAAAGATACAGAGAATATAAAATAAAAGTAAAAATTAACAAAATAGAGGTTAAAATAAAGCGCACAAAGATGGAAAATACACATAGAATTTTGATACTGTTTGCTATTATGCTCTCTTTGAATTGTTTAAATGCTGAGGAAGGAGCAACAGCTGCTAAAAGATATTTGTTTATAAATGCTGCTGAACTAATTCAACATAGATATTTTATAAATGCTTTGAAATTTGGATCTAAGGACATGATACTTTGGAAAGGAGTTTCTTATTTTGTTTTCACAGAGGATGAGAGTCTGTGGATTTCTTCTATTCCAATGTGGTATGATCAACCACGCCCTCCCGAAGGCTTGCTGTAAAACATCTTCAGAAAATTGCTTCGCTCAACTGCCAACTGAGATGAAACTAGCACACAGGTTATACCATGAAAGACCTAATTAACGACGCCCCCATTCAGCAGGAAGCAGTTTGGAGAGAAAAAACTGTGCCCATGTTCCAAATATTGTTTATAACGGTTCTTTTACATTTAAAGGGGGATATGATATAGATATGAATTTGCATTGGTATGGATTTTAAGGTCAATTTTGTTATATGTATATGTATTTCTGATCTTGATTAAGGTATTATGATTGTGTAGTTCATTTAAAAATGTAATATATATATGTTCTTAATGAATAATCATTAATAATAGTCAAGTTTGTAGTCATGTTAATTAAGATTTTCTAGATGTACATAGATATATTTTAGATAGGCATTCTTCATATCTTTCAAAGATTATAGAATATGGCATTTTAAATGTTTTAATAACTTAGGGTTTTTCATGACAATGAGACACGTCTGCTCCTGGCAGCACCAATCTACTTCGAGAGGAAGATGGGCATCGAAGAGGATCCTTATGGAGTTTGATAGCCATTTGGGCAAGAAACTGCTCTTGCCTGGACTATTGCATAAACTGGACACAGAGAACCCGCAGAGAGAGGACTACTGAACTTGCCTAAAGGTGAGATGATCTTTCGGGGTTCCTGATTCATGAAGGAGTCTGCAAGACATTCTTCAGGACAAGCAGATAGTGACTGCCTTTGAAATTTCCTGCTTTGTGGAAATGTCTGCTGGAAACTATGGGCCTGTAGGCCGAAGATGGATGCCCCAACGGTACAGAGGAACTTTGGGTGACTGTCCAGGCAGCAAGATGTCTATGTCATTTCTAGAGTTTAAAACTTGCCTTTTTCTTGTTTGCTTAGGTAATATTGTATCTTTCTGGAGTCTTTGATGGAATTAAGAATAGTTAGTTATAGCTATACTTTTCCTTAGTTATGATAAAGATTATGGTAACTTTTACTTGATAACCGTTTTGTTATATGTAATTTTGCTATGTTGAAGTTAAAGCCTTTCCTTTTTTGTTTAAACAGAAAAAGGGGAAGTGATGTGGGAGTGTCATATATCAATCTGTTGATTTCATTGGTTAAGTAATAAAGGAACTGCTTGGCCCTCATAGGTTAAAACATAGGTGGGAGGAATAAACAGAATAGCATACTGGGAGGAAGAGGAAGTGAGCTCAGACTCCTCAGCTCTGCGCTCTGGAGCAGAGACGCCATGCAGCTCTCTCCAGGGCAGACATGCAGCCAGCCACCAGGTCAGACGTGCTGAATCTTTCCCGGTAAGACCGGTGCTACACTTTATTAGAGATGGGTTGGTCGGGATATCAGAATTAGCCAGTAAGGACTAAAGCTAATGGGCCAAGCAGTATTTAAATTAATACAGTTTGTGTGTTGTTATTTCAGGGCATAAGCTAGCCGAGCAGGCGGCTGGGGTGCTGGGGACGCAGCCCCGGCCGCCCCTATTTCAACAGCCCTCTGTGGTTGGAAGGGATGAAACAGAACAGCCTTGCTATGAAGCTGAGGGGAGGAGGAGGCTGCATCTTCTTAGCCTAAGACCCAGCTGATGATGCCTAGAATCTGTGATGCAGGAGGGCTCATGCCCTGAGTGTAAGAGCATCAACTAGCCAGCCACTTAGGAGGAATAGATGTTTCCTTTGGGTCTCTTTTGGGATTCTTTTCCACAATGACCCTGACCAGAAAGAGTAGAATGGAGAGATCAGTTAGCTATGAAGATCTCTGCTTCTGTTTTTTCACTCCTTCTCATCTCTGCATTGCTTCCTATGCTCCCTAGAGTAGGATGTATTCACCTAGTAGTTTTCAAGCCACTCAAGTAAAGCTCCTTTATCACAGATACTGAGCTTTCCCTGGAGGAGTGCCATCCCTTGGGTTCAAATGCTGCAATTACTCTGTTCTTTGGGGATCAAGATTAGAGAAAAGTGGAAAACATCTAAAATTGTACTGGTTTCAAGAAGAAAAAATATAACCTATCATGTTTCAATGAGAAATATCCCCATGAACTCATACATTTGCGTAGTGGGTCCCCAGATCATGAAGTCTTTGGGAGATGTAGACAATCTGGAAAAAGTGCTTCACTGGGAGAAGACTTTGAATTTTTATAGCCTCAATCTCCTTCCTGTTTTCTCTCTGCTGTTGCTTTCTTTGTGGGAATGAAATGTGTGGAAATGAAATACCCATCCATTATGAATTCAATCTCTTGGGAACTATAAATTAAAATAAAGCCTTTTCATCTCTAATTTACTTTTTACCAGAATATTATCAAAACATCAGAAAAGCTACTAGTTCATTTTACTCTGCAAACAAATGTTTTCTATAATATCCCATTATTAATATTTCTTTAAATGCTTGGGTTTATACCTTATTTCTTACCTGAAAACATTTTTATTTTCCCTTAAGACAACTATTAATGTTTACTTAGGTATATTTTAATCATTTAAATGGACTTTATGGATACTCTGATCAAACTATGAAATAGATATATAACTGTTATGTGGCTAACTAGTTGCCTTCTGATTCGATATGAACCCTACTTTACAAAATGGTATCATGCCAGGTTCCTTAAACCTAGTTAAAAACTCATGGCTGAGAAGAACATAAACCCCTAGTGGGAACATACTGCTGTTCTTTGCCAATATCTAAAAAACTGCCTGCTAAATCTGTGTCGCTGTTCACAGATTTCTACTATTTGCAGCCTTGTTCAGACCTCTTTTTGCAGTAGACAGTAGTTAATGAAAAGAATGAATAAATTATGAAAGCACTGAAAAAATTGACTGAATGTTCAGACATAGAAAGAACATCGTTACCAATTCTCCTCGGATTCAGGGAACATCATGGAAGAAGAAGCAGAATGGATGGAACAGACAGTGGATGTCAAAGCATACTGAAATCCTGTCTTCTGGAC
>JABTXL010000888.1:10625581-10654006 GCA_025134845.1 Neodon shergylaensis | reverse complement strand
AAGGAAGGAAGGAGAAGGGAAGGAGGGAGGAAGGAAGGAAGGAAGGAGGGAGGGAGGGAGGGAGGGAGGGAGGGAGGGAGGGAGGAAGGAAGGAAGGAGAAGGGAAGGAGGGAGGAAGGAAGGAAGGAAGGAAGGAAGGGAGGGAGGGAGGGAGGAAGGGAGGAAGGGAGGAAGGGAGGAAGGGAGGAAGGGAGGAAGGGAGGAAGGGAGGAAGGGGGATCAACTCCATCCCTTCCTGCCTAAGAAATAAGGATAGTGTGTGTGTTGAAGATGGCCTGAGCTGCAGCATAAAGCCGCCCTTTCGCAGTCTTCAAACATAATATGCGTTCGGAGGCCAGAAACTATCTCCACACATTGTGTCTTGCAGCTGATCTCTGCTACAAGAGAAGTGTCTGTGGCAAGGCTCAAACGTATACACTGCAGCAACTGAGTAGTAGTTGAAGACTGCTCCTTGCAAAGATACCAACATGCTGTTGCCATCAGCAGCAGTAACCATGAGCATTTGTTGACCACACCCACAGATATCATCATCATCATCATTTCCACCACCACCATCATCATCAATATCCATCACAACTGTTTTGGGTCCTCTCAGTTCTGTTCCCGGTTTTTACCACTGCAGGGGGTAATATGGTCACTGGAAGATAACCAGTTTCTTGTGGCTCAGTAGCACCCTCTCCCAGATACAGCTTCACTTTCTTGAGGAGACTAAACAGAAGAGCAAGATTTGACAACAAAGAAGGAAAATCATTTCCCCTACAAAACCAGACATTAGAATCCCTCTAGACACTTTTCCATTTCCAAGTCATGAACAGATCCTTATAAAAAATTATTCATGGGAACTGGAAAGATGATTGTGCAGTTAAAATGCCTTTCTCTAAGAATATTCCTAAGAGGGTTCCCTACTGCCTGTAACTCCAGCTCTTGGGGATCTGACATATTCTTCTAGCCTCTAGGAGTCCCATTCATACAAAGCATGCACACACACATATACACACACACTCACAAATTTGTTATTATTTTAATGTTTTTATGTGTATTGGTGTTTTGCCTGTCTGAATGCCTGAACATCACATCCATGATGTGGCTGCAGAGACCAGAAAATGGTATGGGATCCCCTGAAACCAAAATCACAGATGGCTGCCTGTTGTCATTGCATGCTGGGAATCTAATCCAGGTCCTTTAGAAGGTCAACTATTGCTCTAAACCACAGGACCATCTCACAGCACTTTTTTAAAAAGATTAAATTAAAAGTAGTCATTTTTAGTTCATTCAGAATGATTTTTTTCCTAGTTTCATCTGTGTGTCTTCAAATTTACTGATGCCATTGTTTTTAGTGGGTGAGTAGTACTCTATTGTGTAAATGCACCACAATTTCTTTATCCATGCTTTGGTTGAGTGGTATCTAGGCTATTTGCAGAATCTAGCTATTATGAATAAAGCTTCTATGAAAATAGTTGAGCAACTGTACTTGTGGTATGACTGAGCGTCCTTTAGGTATATGTCTAAGAATGGTATAGCTGCATCTTGAGGTAGATTGAGTCCCAGTTTTCTGGAAAACTGCTGTATTGATTTGCAAAGCGGCTGTGCAAGTTTGCACTCCCACTAGCAGTGGAAGAGAGTTCCCCTTGCTCTACATTCTCTATAGCATGAGAAGTCACTTGTGTTTTTTGTCTTAGGCATTCTGATAGGTGTAAGATGGAATCTCAGAGTCATTTTGACTTGCATTTCCATAATGGCTAAGGATGTTGAAAAATTCTGTAAGTGATTGTCAGCCATTTGAGATTCTACTGTCGAGAATTCTCTGTTTAAGTCTGCATCCTATTTTTAATTGTATTGTTCATTTTTTGATGTCTAATTTCTTTAGTTCTTTATATATTTTGGAGATCAGAATCTGTTGGAAATGAAGTTGGTGAAAATCCTTTCCCATTCTGTAGGCTGTTGTTTTGTCCTATTGACAGTGTCCTTTGCCTTACTGAAACTTTTCACTTTCATGAGGTCCCATTTATTAATTGTCAATCTTAATGTCTTTTCTACTGAGGTTCTATTTAGGAAATTGTCTCCCATGCCAATGCATTTAAGGCTATATCCAAATACTAATTCACAAGTGGATGTTAGTTGTAAAGTAAAGGGTATTCATGCTACAATCCACAGACCCAAAGAAGCTAGGTAGCAAGGAGGGCACAAGTGGGGGAGTAGCAAGGATCTCCCTGAAAAGGGAAAAAGGAAGAGATCTCTTGAATGTACTTGGGGCAGGTGGGAATGGGAACTTGAGATATCAGATTGTGGCTGGATGGAAGGAGCGGTAACTTAAAGAGATGACTGGAAAGGGTAGGACATTTCGGGGTCAATTCAGAAACCTGATGCAAAGAAAACTCCCACTAATCTACAAGGATGACCCCAGCTAAGAGTCCTAGAAATAGTGGATATGTACTCTGAACTGGCCATCTCCTGTGACCAGATTGATGATTACCCCAACTGTATTCAGAGAGCCTTTATCCATATGAAAACTGATGAAAACAAATGCAGAGAATGACAACCTAACGTCAGGCCAAGCTTGGGGAATCCTGTTGAAGAGAGGGAGGACGGATTATAAGAGCCAGAGGGGTCAAGGACATCACAAGAAACAACTAATCTGGCTCATAGGAACTCACAGAGTCTGAACAACAACCAAGAAGTCTGCATGGGACCAACCTAGTTCCTCTACAAATATATGTAGCTTGGTCTATTTGTGGGACTCCTAACAATGGGAGCAAAGGCTGTCCCTGATGCTTTGGCTGGCTCTTGGGAACCTATCCCTCATCCTGGATTGCCTTGCCCAGTCTTTATACAAGGGGAGGTGCTTAGTCTTGCTTCAATTTGATATGCAAATTTTGTTTATACCCATGGAAGACCAGCCCTTTTCAGAATAGAGAGAAAGGATTGAATTTATGGGGTAGGGAGGTAGAAGTGAAGTAGAGGGAAGGAATGGGAAAAGATGAGAGAGAGGAAGCTGCAGTCAGGATGTAAAATAAATAAATATATTAAATAAAGATATAAATCAATAGAATTTTAGGAAATTTTTTAAAGTATTTGTAATGATTATAGTGTAATGATTATTGTTTAGGATAGCAAGTTCAGCCTCTTCATGTTCAGTGTGTGGAACCAAAGCTAAGTAGGTGAATTTACTTGTTATGAAGACACAGTCTTGTAAGGAGTGCCACCCCTGAAGCACTGGGGTCTTGTTGATTCCTAAGCCAGGATTTCTTACATTGTATTGAACGGGCTAATGGCATTTTCATTCTTTCCTGCCCCTCATCTAAGGTACAGTGAAGACACTGATATGACTTTCCTCTGTCTGCAATTTGAGAGTCAGGAGAAACATTCCATATGTATAAGGGGAGTTTGGGGTGTTTTCAGAGGGTTCAGCATTTCTTTCACACTGAGAGTTTTTTTTTTCTTTTTATTTTAATTAAAGATTTCTGTCTCTTCCCCACCTCCGCCTCCCCCCTCCCTCCCCCTCCCCCAATCAAGTCCCCCGTCCCTCGTAAGCCCAAAGAGCAGTCAGGGTTGCCTGCCCTGTGGTAAGTCCAAGGTCCACCCACCTCCATCCAGGTCTAGTAAGGTGATCATCCAAACTGCCTAGGCTCCCACAAAGCCAATAGGTGCGTTTTTATTGCCATCAAAGTATAAATAAACCAGAACAAAAGCACATAGACACACTACTTACACTAGTCACTAGGGGGAGCTCTGCTTGTACTAAGCTATCCTCTGGAACTAATTCAACATTTTGAATTGAAAATCTAGAAAAAAAAATTATTAAAACTGATTGTTGTCCTGTTTGAATCTTTTCCATTCTTTTAATAAAACCAACCCAAAATTTTAGCAAATATTTTAACAACTAAACAGGAGAAAAATGAGAAAAACTCAAAGCAACTAGTAAATAAAATTTCACTGTTCTTATGACAAAGAAAGGAGACACGTTGGAAGAGATGGATGTGCTAATGGCCCTGGTTTGACCATTAACACAATGCAGCTGTGGTGTTTCCAATGAGACTCTCCTCCAAAGGCTTGCTCAACCGAACACTTGGTCCATAATTTGTGTCGCTGTCTGTGGATGTTTGGGAGGTGGGCTGTGCCACTAAAGCAGAGATGAAAGTTTCAGGGCTCATCCCATTTCTAGTCTGCTCTTTCTGCTTTGTACTTGTAGTTCCAAATAAGAAATCTCAGCCTCTGCTCCTGCTCCCATCCCTCCCCACCATGACACACTCATCCCTCTGGAACCATAACACAAATAAACTCTTTCTTCCCTAACTTGCATTTTGTCATGTTGTTTTATCACAACAACAGAAAAACAACACAGCATCTATATTTATGCTTCATGATTCCATAGTCATGTGCAATCGTTTACATATCAACTCAAAGCAATAAGCTATAAAAGAGTAATTGTGTCTAATTCTTTGTATAATCAAATATATTCATTTAGCGCTCTTTTTGTTTCACAATTGAAATTTGTTTGTATGTATTTAAGGGTATTTTGGCCAATTTATCGTTGCAGTAAAGTTGCTCCAGTAGAGAGCTCTCTTTCTCCAGACAGCAAGAATCCTCAACAAGAAGCCATTGCAATATACTGTTATAATACTCTAGAAGCCACAGTGACATACTGTAAGAATACTCAAGAAGTCACTGCGACACACTAAAAGAACACTCAGTATAAGGCACTGTGATATACTAAGTATTTTGAACTGTTTTACAACCATTTACATCAGGGATCAGTTCTTTTGTGCTAAATTTACCATACCTGGCATTATGCCTATCAAGCAGGCCTTAAGTCTAATTAGACAGTTGTTCGTTACTGTCAAGCTGTAAATGCCACAATACTGCACCTTTAGGGATAACTTGTCATACTGGTTGGTGATTAATGTGGTTCATAGGTGTTTATTGCTCTTCTCCCTTGAAAGCTTGCACAACACCTTCTGATACTGTCAAAGATAGTCTTCAGGGAAGATATTTGTGCAGTTAGATCAACTTGTTTCTTTTGAGATAGATGTCAACCATGTGTGATTCAGCAAGAGACTCTGACCTTCAACCTCTGGGAGGTGATCAAAGGCAATGACATATTGATTAGGGAGTCGCTTGGACTTCAATAACTTGAGAGAAAATTTCTTATTCACAGAACAGGGATTTATTTGCACAACTCTCAATCTAAGTGGGGTAACCTCATTTGTGTGTGTATTTATATATTGTATGTAATTTTAGATAAATATAATTTTCCTTATGGCTTTTCCAAACACCCTTAGCGTCATAATGTTTTTAATGTGTCATTTCTTTCGTTTCGAAACTGTGATTTAACTCATTTTCCAGTGCCACCTTGGAAGAGTTAGAGAGTCTAAGCACAGTAGACTGGCATTATAGAGGCTGAAAGTGAGGTTATAAAGCTCCAACACATGGACTTCCTCTTTTGCTCATTTTCTAGGATCCTTTCTTCCTAAGCATTGCAGCTGATTCTGAATTCTAGGTTGTACAGCATTTGTCCTACGTTTTCATTCTGTGTCTGTTGTGGCTTTCTTTCTACACGCTACATGCTGGGATCAAGTCTGTCTTATCCTATGTCCTCTCTCACGAGCACTATGTTTTATACACAGCAAGCTTCCAATAAACATCTGGCTACTCTAATGGCTAATGACAAATTGATTAATAAATAGCAAAAAAAAAATGGAATGGTAGGTAGCAAAAGTTTTCCGCAAATGAAAAAAAGCTGATAAAATCTAAAATGCATGTTTTTTTTTTCACAGTCAGAGTGCTGTATTTATTTGTTCACGTTTTTGGATAAAGTTTAATACAGCTCAGGCTGGCTTCATGCTCACTGTCTAGACAGGGACAACCTTGAGTATCTCCATCTTCTTGCCTACACTACCTATGTGTTGGAATCACAAGCATACGATACCATGCCCGGTAAAGAAAAGTATAACTTTTAAATCAAGAAATTTATTTAAAACATGTGTTACCATAGCAAATAGCCCTAACTAGAAATGTATCCAGCAGGGAAGCATTCGTGTAAAGTAGAACTGTGGTGATTCGAAATGTGACTACAGTTTTGGATGTCCCTTCACAATATGGGGCGTAGTCCTCCCCACCTGAGGATATACTTCATGTGTCTACTCTCCATGACAACAAGAGTGACTGTATATGACCCTGAAGACAAGGCTATAAAAGCTTCTGCTTAAACCTTCCTGGAGCACACTCTGGGGAAAGCAGTTTCCAAGACGAGAGTGAGTAGCTGAAAATGGGTAAATGGAAACACCCACATAGTGGGTGAAGAGCTGAGGCCTCCTCACAAGAGGCCAGCACTGAGCCACTATACCCATTCAAGCCTCATCAGAACACTGCTGCTCAGTTCACAATGTAGATACCGGCTAAAAACCCCATCTAAGCCACCTCCAGTGTCCCTGACCATCTTTGACCACCTAAAATATTCAATTCTGTTCTAAACTGCCAGGTTCTATAATAAATGATTGGAGCAGAATAAGCATCAAGTATCATAGTATTTATAATATATAATACAATATAATATAATTTATTATATATTAATTTATTATGTTTATTATTTTATTTAATTTATTACTAAATAATATAATTATAATTTAGTAATAAATTAAATAAAATAATAATATAATTTAGTAAGTATGCTTCCTAGCTCCTCATTAGAGCAATTGGGTGGAGGTTTTAAGCTAATCAATCAATTTGCATCAGAGTGAATGAGTGAATATCATTTCAAAGTGGCAATGACCTGAAGTGACTGTCGCGAGATTGCCTCTCTCTTAGATATTACCTAAAGTCTTTCCCTGCCCTACTTTCCATGGTGCTGTTGCTATGCCAGCTGCCCTGTGCTCAGCTCTCTTGTAAATACACAGATACTGTGAAGATTATACTAGATACTACACAAAAGTAATGAGGACAATGAATGATATATAGAGAATGTTAACTTAAAACCTCCTCCATTATATGAAACTGGCTATTCTGCAGTTCTCCTAATGAGACAGACTATCATAAAAAATGGTGGGGGTTTAGTTACAGGTGCACAAACATCAGCAGTGAATAGCTCCTTGTTCACAGTCTCTCCCATTGTAAGATGCGTGTTCATAGAATCTATCATTTATGACACTGTGATTAATTTAGTCAATAAATGAAAAATACTTCCAACACTGTTATGTACAAATTAAGAGAGATTTCAATGTCAACTGTTATTCTAAGTGTTTGAGTAGATGGATCCAAAATAAAAACTACGATTTTGAAATTAATTTAATGTGAAACGCTAAATGATGAATCAGCCCCAAAATAAAGAACAAATGTTGTTATTGTTGTCATTTTAACTAGTTATACATATAGTGCTTTTCCAGAACAAAGAATTTCTAGAATGTGTACAAAATCTAGCTCAACAACATTTTACAAATTTACAGTCTCTGTTCTGACACTTTGAAACATAGTTCAATGCCCACTTTCTCTCTTGAGAGATAAAGGCCCATGAACAAAACACAATTTCTCTGAATGCAAAAGAAAGAAGAGAATGAAACTAGAACGAAAGAAAAAGCAATGTTTAGGCTCCATTAAATACACGAAGTAGAAACAGACCATTTCGTGATAGCCAATTGAAATGGTTCAAACAGGCACAGAGTACATGGAGCAGAAAAGACATAAAGGTTTAGCAGACCAAAAATGGAGAAAGTACAGGCATAATTTGAAGAGAATTGCTGAAAATGCAAATCTGAAACTCAGTACATCCACACAAATTTATTGACTTAACTGTTAATACTCTTCTGAAGGAAGACACATATAGGCAGTGGGCCTGAAGCAGCTCCAAACAAACTCAGAGAGGAATTTCTCCTACTCCTTATCCCCTAAAGGCTGTGCCGCTTGATTCCGCACTTTCTTCAGAGCTAATTTCACATCTTTGTTTCTCAAAGTATAGATCAAAGGATTCAAGGAGGGAGTGATAACATTGTTAAACACCTGGACAACAGAATCCAACCAGGGGCTAGAAGCAGGTCTGAGATAAACCAGAATCACAGGACCATAGACCAAGATGATGGATGTCAGGTGGGCACTGCAGGTGGAGAAGGCTCTGTGCCTGCCTTCTGAGGAACGGATTTTCAAGATGGAAATGACGATACGAGTGTAGGAAGTGAGAATGAGAAGAAAACACATGAGGGCAACAATGCCGACATTGGTAAAACTCACGGTCTGTGCTAGAGAGGTGTCTGCACATGCCAGGGACAGTACTACAGGAATGTCACAGAAGAAACTGTCCACCTCATTGGGTCCACAGTAGGGTAACTTAAAGATAAGAAATGTGAGGATGCTCCCATGTACAAAGCCCCCCAGCCACATGCCCACTGTGAGGCAAGTACACACCCTGTGGTTCATGATGACTGTGTATCTCATAGGGTGACAAATGGCCACAAAGCGATCGTAGGCCATCACTGTATATAGGAAGCATTCAGTGCCACCCAGAGTGTGATAAAAGAAGACCTGGGAGACACAGCCCTGGTATGAGATAGTGCAACTCTGCAACGTTAGGCAGTCCATCATCTTGGGAGAATTCACAGAAGGGAAGAATATGTCAAACACTGCCAGGTTCCCCAGGAAGAAATACATGGGGCTGTGGAGGTTGGGGGAAGCCAGGATGGTGAGGAAGATGAGCAGGTTCCCCAGCAAGGCAAAGACATAGAAGACCAGGAACAGAACAAAGAGCATGTTCTCTAGCCCTTCGCTGTTGGAAATTCCCAACAGGATGAACTCTGTCACAAAGGTGTAGTTCCTCATGTTCATGACACAGGTAGTCCTGGAGAAGTAAAGCAATGTTGTCCGTGAGTAACTGAGAACAGCTTCCTGACCAAGGGATTCCTATCTAAGGCAAGTGGCTAAAATCTAAATAAAGTCAATGAGGGAAAAGAAGACCAGAGATGAATTTGCTCTTGACATTCAGTTAAGTGTTGTGCCACCTTTGGCTTCAGTATCCTCATGTGTTAGGTTATATAAGGGAATAGCTCATCTTTGTATTTTAAACTGTCTTAAAGTCATCAACACCTGTCACCAGTTCTGTTTACTGTCTTCAAATCTGGCCTAACCTCAAATAAACTGGCACAATTCAGATCTTACTATCTTATCAAGGAAAACTTTGTTCCCAGAGATAATCCCATATTAACATCAGCCAACTCAGTCTGTAATTAGACTAGTTACTCAAGTATGTGTGCATAAAACTTTGAGGTAAAAGATGAACCACACTTCCCTTCTTAAGATAGTTTAAATTTTTATTTGAAGATTTCATCCCTTAGCCTTGTGCATACATCATTGCCAGTCCTTATCTCCCCCTCTGGCTCTTTTTGTGTCTGTCCACTATCTTGTAGCTTTGCTTTTAGTTGTTCTATTTTTCATTTACATCTGAAAGAAAAGCCTACAATTCACATTCCAACTCACTAGTACACAGATAGGAATTGTACTGAGTCAAAAGCATTACATGGTGCAAGTAATCCCAATGTACTAATATTCTCTCTCCCTCAAGGTTTCTTTCTATAGAATGCCAGATAATTTCTATATTGTTGTTTTATTGATAGAAATATGTACTTCATAAGCCTAAATAACAAATTTCATCACATTTTCTGAAATCTCACTTTCTTTCATGTTTCTGATTAGATCTTACCCTTCAATAGGTTGGACAAAAACCAACTTCTTGTACCTGCTACCATGAGTGTAATTGAGGAAAAGTAACCTAATAAAACATCTTTGTTGCTTCATTGTGTTCTAATCTATATTATTACAAGTTTAACACTAGTAAAAGTTTGTGTTTTACAGTGTGCAGAAATCTATAATTATTATAATTACTGTCAATAATGAAGGGGGCAGATACTTGAACCACTGATGATCTCAATGAGGAACCAAGTCCTGGCTGAAGCTACAGCTTATCAACCTGTTGGAATAAACTGGCATTCTACCAAAAACACAGACAGTTAGTATATAGAATTATTGCACAAACAAGATGCTATTCATATGAACACTGGCAAGCATTAGTCTACAGAAAGGAAACAAATCATTTGCAACTCTCCACCTTAGAGGTGCTTAAAATCTAGAATATTTATTGCATTCATACAATCAAACCATACAATATCCAAAAAAATGAATTGAATAGGCAGCTCTCGGAATAACAAAAATGACCAATAAATGAATAAGTAACTAACATCTTTACGTATCAAGGATATGCCAATCAAAACTGCATTGAGATTCCCACTCAGCATACCTATGGATAAGAATACAATTGACAATGAACGCTAGTGAGGGTGTGAAGGAAGGGGACCCTTATACCCTGCTGCAGGAAATGTAAATTGGCTTGACCACTATGGGGACTCCTCAAAAGACTGAAAATAATCTACCATGTAATATAAAGACAAACAGGGAACTATTTGGAGGAATGAACAGTGGGAAGGGGGAGGGAACAAAGATGAGCAGTGTATCATAGTGGGGGTGGAGGTATGAAAACATCATATAACAAAGTTAATTATACAATAAAACATATTTGACTCTGGAATACAGTAATCAACTCAATTTCACACATAGTATGTCTTCCAATTAGAAAAAAGTAAATTACGTATCTTCTTCTAAAGAATTCATCGTGGATCTATATAAAATGAATATTTGGTTTGATATCATAAACCCTACCTGTAATCCCAGCCCGCAGGGTGCTGAAGTAATAAGACTGCTAGTTTGGAGTCAGCCTGAGCTACATAGTAACACCTGTTTTGAATAAATAAACAACGAATCCTTTATTTATCATTCAGTTTGCTGTCCAGCCTTGACCTGGGAGCTATCTGTTACCTCTAGAACTTTTAAGCTCCTTCCTTCGGATAGTAGAAAAATGAATTTTTTAAAACTATAAGCTTCTTTGCATTAATTTTTCTCACTAATGAGTGTATATACAAGAAAGTTACTTTAAACAACTAAGTCTTGTACATGCAACACTGAGTAATATGGTAAAAACAGAAAAGCTGCATATGTTATAAAAATATAATTAGAAATTGATGTTTAAGTATTTGTAGCATTTAAAAGTGTTTATTTATGTAAGAGTGTTATTTCATCAATCTAGCTTTTCAAAATAGATATTGTTATGTCCTCAGATCTATCACTGCATTAGCCTTCCCAGTAGCTGGGGCAACAGACATGTGCTTCCTAGGAACCTAGTCTTCAGAGAGCCTTAAGGGATTTAGCCTTTAGGACTCCCATACAGTATTCAACTAAAGAAGCCACAAATAGCTATGGGGGGGGGGTAGAAATCTGAGAGTGGAGAAGTCTACTCACAGCAGGAATCATCTGTCTGTGTTTCTTTATTCTTCTCTCAATCCTTATTCTTTCTTGCTCTCTCTAGTTCTATGTTGCTTTGAGTTCTACATCATTCTTCCTTGTCCTTAGTTCTACCTTTTACAAATGTTCCCAGTCCTTAAAACCAGCAATTCCCTAACCCTAGCAAGTTACAGGGCCAGAATCCTTTTGCCCCATAGAAAATCAGATAAGAGTTTTCACACAGAGAGAGAGACACACATACACAGATCTCTGGGAGTTACTAGGACATGTCCTGTGTACTCCTTAATGGAGAAAGTTAGTTAAGAAAGAAATTAAATCATTGTGGAATTCTAGAGAAGAAGGATAGTGTGCTCTATACTACATTTTTAGTAAATGTAGCACACCACTTTTTTCCTCTCCCAGCATGCATAGAATCAGATAACCAAGCAACCTACATAAACAGTCAGGTAGAAGCTATGGCTCTGGATCAGATAGCACACACACCAGATGCTGCAGTTCCTAAGGGCCTAGGTCTGGAGTTAGACTTAATGCTCTAAGTGAAGAAGAGATCCAGGCCTCTAAATTATCAGTCCTCGAGCTATGTTGTTATCAGTCGTTCTCATCGTGGGGTGAAACCAGAACAGCAGCTTGGGCAGGTAGTAATTCTATGTCCTAGGAGATCTGTTAATGCCTTAAATGTGATGCTCTTTGCCTAGACCCTAAACTGACCAAATGCCTGCTGATAAAGATAATTGCAGAAAGGCAGATCTCTGCACTTACCTAGGAGAGAGAAATGAAGGCCTGGCAGTGGGAAACTGTTTTCAGTAACAGTTCTGAACTGTGGGAATTAATCCCTAAATATGTAACAAAAAGTGAGTCAGCTACAGCAAAAAATTGATCGCAAAAGACAACCACTTTACTCACAAAGCAATAACACTAAAAAGTCTTGCCTTTTGGTTTAGCCTTTACCAGATCCCTTGGTTCTGATAAGTCACCTGTAAAAATATGGCTGAGAAATTACTGTATAATGTTATGACTTGGAGCACCAATCTACTTAGGTATTTGGTAAACTGAAACATCAAAACTGTGTGTTTGTTGGGCCTGGTTATTATTGAAGGTCATAGGATAAGGTGCACAAAGTCAGGAAAAATGCTATTTCCCTCAGACTCTAAACATTAGTTGTTAGTATGCCAGCAGAAATAGAAGGTCACCGTATGTGCTAAAAGTTCAGAAACTCTCTTTAACCTGATCCTTTCTGTTTCTAATTCAATGGTCAAATCCACAATGTCGAATGACATGGGTATCTCCTGCACATTGCATTGAGCAAGAGCAATTACCAAATTAAACATCCCATGACTTCACTAAATCCTCATCTCCTGAAGTCTGACTCAATACTGCACCCCCATGCACACCCTTCCCAAGAAAGAATCTGATGTCCTTCCACTAGAAACACATCCCAGACCTGCTCTCCCTGAGCTTGAGAGAGTCAATTGAAAATGTACTGGGTATCCATCTCGGATGACTCAGACTTGCTAGGCTATCTCAGGGAAACAGAAGAGTTTGGCATTTTCTACAAAGAGGGTAAGCAAGAATAACTTAGAAAGGTTGTGAGTTTCACTCTCACCAAGTTGGACTTGTTCTCTTGGTATTTGTTGGCTGTGAACAGACTCATGTAAGATGAATATGTTCTGTAAGATGAGCACATGCATAAGGATACCTACTTATGTAAGATGAATAGAAGTTAACGGGAGAAATAATTTCTAATTTTATAATTGAAAACTCAGATTCTCAAACGAAGAATCTACCTTATCTCCTTCTTTGTCTCCCACTTTTCCCTACTAGCCATTCTATACACACACACACACACACACACACACATACACACACCACTTTATTCCCAACATGTCTTCCTTCGATGCTTTGCCTATGAGGGCTTGATAATCATCATAAAATCTGTCCATATGTAGGAGTTCTCTGTGGTCCTCTGTTTCTCGTCCTTCCATTGTTTACACAGGTCAAATGACCAGACATATGCTGTGTTCCTGTATTGCAGAGGAGAATAAAGAAAGAGCCAAGTAAACAAAGCAAGAGTAACAATCAGAAACCGGAAGAATTCTAACCACGTACCAGCTTACTGCAAGCAAATAGAGATGTTCTTCCTACAGTCGTTAGGGTAGAAAAATAGGTTTCTAATCAAAAGCTTTATTTTGTATAAGATAAAATAGCATAGAGGCAAGAGGTTACATCTTCTCCTCTTGAACTCAAGACATTGATTACACACAAACCTGCTATTAATATGGTCTCAAATGTCTGACTTTATAATGCCTTCAAGTTGCAGAGTATTATAGTACATGATTTCTTTTGAGACAATGTCCCCAATGGCTCTATCCCTAGATGAAAGAAGCTTGGAAAAACAAAGGGCATAATTATAGGTTTTCATCTTTTGCCTTATACTCTTTCCATTCCCCTTTTCATAATTTTATAATCTAATACATTAATCATGGAAGTACTATGAAAATATATGTTTTTTACAGAAATATACAGTGAGTTAGTATATAGTCATCCTGCCACCAATAGCATAGCCTAACTCATCTAATTATAATATTTCAGTTGTTGACAGAGGTTTCTGTCCCACCAGGTCACACATCCATTTAGTCCCAAATAATCACACAGAGGTCCACATTAATTATAAATTGATTGGCCTGTTATTCAGGCTTCTTCTTAACTCTTATAACTTATATTAGTCCAAAATTCTTGTCTGTGTTAGCCACATGACTTGGTACCTTTTTTGGCAAGGCAGTCACATCTTGTGTCCTCTGCATCTGGGTCACGACCGCAGACTGAAACTTCCTTATTTCCAGAATTCTCATGGCCCCGCCCTGCCTATACTTTCTGCCTGGCTAATGGCCAAACAGCATTTTATCAAAAATAATACAAGGGACAGGATAAAAGATCATTGTCCCCCTTTTTAAAATAAGAAAACAAGAACTCTGAATCTAATATCTTTTGTTTAGCTTTTCTCGTGACCATTATCCATAACAACTTGTAACAAATATTCTAAACAAAGGCAAATATCCATAAGCCATTTTTTAGGAATGTGGGCAAAGTTTTCCAGGCTACATCCTACTGATTTGGGGCACTGATAATCTTATGGGGACCTAAGGAAAATTTAGAATTGTGATCAAGTCCTGACTGAAGTATCCTGTGAGGCTTGATCATCTCAGGCAGCAGTCTTTGAACTGTTCTGGATGTAGAACTCAAACAATCTGGGCCATCTGCTCCTACTGGAGATTTCTCAGGGGGGTCTTCCTTGATCAAACCTTATTTTTCTTAATCCGAAATGAATCCACAGCCTCTCAGTTCCTGTGGAAACAAAAACAAAACCTCTTCTCCAAAGTAACATATCTTTTGACTTCAATTTTGAAGTCAAGGTATTTCCAAAATACCTATCTTGGATTAATTCAGAGGATTTGTAAACAAAAGGCTTTTAACAGCTGTTGGTCCTTCCTCAGCCATCAAACAATTCAAAGACAACTCAATAATATACAGTATCCAGACTCCCTGTGTATTTTATATCTTTATGTGGCTTTATTTTAAACTCTATTTCTTTTATTTTTAATTTTTGGGTTTTTGAGACTAGGTTTCTCTGTGTATCTTTGTCTGTCCTGGAATTCACTCTGTAGACCAGGCTGTCCTTGAATTCACAGATATCTGCCTATTTCTGCCTCCCAAGTGTTAAGATTAGAGGTGTGTGCCACCACACCCAACTACTCTCTTTCTTATTTTAAGGACTTCATCCTTTTGCTTTGTCTTCCAAGCCTACATATATTTTTAAACACACTGTAAACTATTTAGAGGTTTTCTTTGCTTTTGAATCTGTCTTTCCTATATAGCTCTCTTTTTCTGACTACACAAGTCTTTAATTTGCTATGAAACACGGCTAGGATCAAAGCCTTGGCTTTGATTGCTGGATCCAGTCCATTCCTTAGCTTTCTGAGATTGCAGCCTCATAGTAGACAAAACTCACTCCCATTAACAATCCTTCCCACCTCCAGTTTTAGGTAATCATCAACATAATCTGACTTTCTTTGGAGTGCCAACTCCTAAATAATGACACAGAGACCTTTTATCAAACGTGAAATCTTGGCCTTATCTTAGGCTTGTTCTCAACTAGTTCCTAAAACTTAAATTATCCTATTTATATTGACCTACATTTTGCCATATGGCTCATTACCTCTCTTCAGGACGAAATGTGAGATTTCTTTCATGTCTGGCTTGTAAATCCTCCATGACAGATTCTTCCCAGAGTTCCTATCTCTGTCTGGAAGACTTACCTATCCTCTCCTGCCTAGCTATTGCTCATTCAGTTCTTTATTAAACCAATCAGAAAGTGCCTTAGGGAGGCAAGGAAGGACAGAGAGACATCTTTACACAGTGTGATCAAATACCCCACAACACAAAAATTCGTTCTCAACCTCTACATACTTGCATTTTCAGGGAATTATTTTATGTGGAATTATAAAATATGTGCTTCTTTGAGGTGACTTCTTTAAGCTTGTTTTGCCTATGTGGAACCAATATGTTGTTTTGTACTTGATGATGAATAATTTCCATTTCTGTTTCCTAGACTATATGCTAACACTATAATTCCATTTCTAGGTCCCTAGAAAATTCTTGGTACAAACTTAAAACCACTTGCTAATTTCAAAATCATTAACAACATCTAGTCAGAAAAAAATTATTTTGGATTGTTGTATTAGATATTAAACATTACATGAGTGATTGCAGAAAAAAAAAGCATGTGTGTCACTGATTATGCAGTTCCACTAATCATCTCAATTTCTTCCCTCTGGATCACTATAAAAAACAACATTGAGTTAGGAAAAATCAGCCCAACACTAATATAATTTATAATTTATAATTTATAAACATCTCTTTTTCAGTTGCTTTTATTATAATTATAATTATGTTTCAAAATTTTCCTCTAAGCAGTTCTAAGAAACTGATTCAGATATAATAATTACTGCCTCAAACATGTTTATGTAATTTCAGAGAGAGAGAGAGTGAGAGATGAGAGAGAGACAGAGAGAGAGAGACAGAGAGAGAGAGAGAGAGGACACAAGCAACTATGTTTATCTGTTTTGTCTTTACTATTTCCCAGAACCAGAGTTGTTGGCAAAACACAGAGCCATTAAATAATGTGGCCCAACAGCTGGAAATGGTATCGCTTGTTACAATTTTGCTTCTTAGTCTCAAATCCTTCACACATTAAGCAAGTTTCCTCTGCAAATGTTTTATTTGTCAGTCAGCCAAGATGAAGCAGGGTTATAGCCCAAGACCATTGCTTACCAAGACTTCTATGTAGTTCATGCTAAGAATTAATGACGATGTCATTTGTGAATTATATAGATTGAAACAAATAATGAATTTCCAAGGATGAATATGATACTGTGCTCTCAAGAACACAAATGTTAGTGAGGCCCTATAATTTATTTTGTGCAAACATGAAATGTAGAATTGATTCCTGGGAGACTTCTTTGAGGATATAGTTAAGGCCAAATGAAATGGATTATTATATTCAAATATTACCTTCCTAATCCGCTTTCAGCTTAGTCTTTCCTTCACCATCTTAGTGTGCTTTCCATGAGGGAGCATGCACAAGGCCTGCATGTGTCTGCACCAGGTCCTTTGCGTACACATTACAGTTTTCAGTTTAGTGCTTTTATGAGACTTCTGGGTATGTGAAAGAGTGGGTCTCTGATTCTTATGCCTTCTTCTAGTCTCTTTTCTTCTATTGGTTGTCTTTGTCTAATTTTGATGTGATGGGTTTTTTTTAATCTGAGTATTTTTGTTTTAGGATTATCTGTTAGAAGGCTGTTCTTTCCTAAGGAGAGACAGAAAGGGAGTGGGGCCCAAATGACAAGGGAGGTGAAGAGAAACAAGTAGGAGTGGAAGGAAAAACAATTTTATTCAGGATATATTATATGAGAAAATAATCTATTTTCAATAAAAATTGGGGGGAAAAGAAATTTATCATGCATCTCTCCCTAGAACAATAGTTATGTACTCTCTGTTCAGTACCAACTTATATTTATTACTAGCGTATTTTAAAGAATAATTTATAAGTAATAAAATTTACCTACTTTAAATGGAAAGTTGAATTGTGTTTAGAACATTTATAGTTTCCTGAAAACATTGCCCAGCCCCAGAGCATTTACAACACCATCAGGCTTCCTGATACCTGCCAGCAGTCAGTTCTTGCTCCCACTATCTTCCCCAAAAAGCAATAGCCTGCCTAAGTCAACACAGGCATCCATATAAGCTAAATAGTATAGCACCAGTTGAACAGAGGCTTTGAGGGTGTTATATCAATTATGATTTCTGATCCAATTTCTTCTCAGTTTTATCTTAATCCTTCATGTGGTGCTCCAATAAATAAATGGCCGTCTATTTCTGTAATCAGATTTTCTACAAGAAATAATTAGATAAGTCTATTCACATTGTGTTATAAATTGTTACTCTTATCATTTCCTGCTTTATTTCACTTTGACCTGGATAATAGCTTTTTCCCTGAATAAAAATCTCAGTGTAATTACTGGCAAGTTTGAAGAAGTGGTGGAAGCAGAAATTCTTACACATGGCAAATTCCAAGACCTATCAGTAAGTCCTCACTGAAGACACAATAGAGTAAAATGGATACATGCTGGGGATAAAACTATATATGTGTGTATTAAGGGAGGTGTGTGTGTGAGTGTGTGTGTGTGTGCACATGTGTGTTCACAAAACAGGTTTCTAGAGGGAAGGATGAAGACATGGAATCAAAAGGATTCTTTGTTTGGAAATTCAGTCTTCCAGTTATAAAAATCAGAAATTATCTTCCTCTGTAACTCTCTACCACGGGAGAGTTTTTTTCAAGAGGCATATACATGCACATGCATTTCTATTTTCTCATTATTTAGTTTCCCAAGTTTCATGTGTAGAAGATTTCATTCTCAGCCAATGACACGATGCAGATGTAGACTTTTTAGGCGACAGGGCCTAGTTTCAAGGAGAAGGTCACTAAGGGTGTGCCCAGAAAGGGTATATTAATATTGAATCACTCTTTTGCCTTCCTGCCATTTGAGGAGAGCAGTCACAATTGCTATGTCTGACCACAGAGATCAGTCATGCCACTATCACAAAGCAATGAAATCATATGACCATAAAATAAAATGTCTGAAATAATAAACAAAAGTAAATCTTCCCTCTTTTGCAGTTTATCATCTTAGCTATTTTGTTTCAGCAACAGAACACTAATTCAATATATCAGTGTATAAATGTCTTCAAAATACAATGTCAAGTGACAGAAACTGTGTGTTTTAATGTTGCCTTATGATACCACTTAATTAAATTTCAAAAATGCACATTTTAACTACATGAAATAGCAAAGCCTTGAAAAGTATTTGGGAATCACGATAAAGAAATCCTAAGAATGGATGAACAAAGGCAAGTGAGATCAAAATGAAATTAAAACAAAGTGGAAATGAGATGTCCAATGATAGCTGGCAATGTATTAACATTCTAATGTCAATGATAATTACGAGAGTGCTTAGTTCATAATAAATATGAATTATCTAGTTCATAGTTCCATATAAGTAACCTTATAAAATTTTATCCATATGCTTTTATGTGATTATATAAAGGAAATGACAAAAATAGATATGCTATAGCTTTTATATCCTGTCCACACATTAACAGGGTTTAGATTTAATCAAGAAACCCACATAAATAATTGCTGACTGAGTTTTGTGTCCTGCCCAGTTCCCATAGTCATTAAGTCCCCAAAAAATCACACAGAGGTCTATATTAATTATAAACTGATTGGCCTAGTATCTCAGGTTTCTTATTAACGCTTATAACTTATATTAGACCATAATTCTTGTCTGTGTTAGCCACGTGGCTTGGTACCTTTTTCGGTAAGGCAGTCACATCTTGCTATCTTTCTTCCTCTGTGGCTGGGTCACAACTGCAGACTGCGCTTCCCTCTCCCAAGCATTTTCATTGCCCCACCTCTACTTCCTGCCTGGCTACTGGCCAATTAGCATTTCTTTAAAATATAAGTGACAGGGTACAGACCATTGTCCCACAGCAATAAACTGGACCAAATACATACAAACAAGTGCTTTCAGATATGAGATGAGTGCAGATAGCTGAAATTTCTAAAGGAAAATTTAGAATCTGAACAGTTTTGTTTCGGGGAATTTTCTGGATTGTGGTGTCAGAGGTCCCAGACAGAGACCAAGCAGACATCATGATCAGTTAAGTAAGAAGGGAATCTGATGCAATATCTGAAATCAGTGAGTTTAACTGAACTGATATAGCACTGAGATAAAACATCTATCATCCTTCTACCTATAAAAATTATCACTTAAAATATCAAGTCAGGAAATACTTAATGATAAATCTGGGAAGCTGAGCCGGGTCTGAGCACTGAAATCACAAGCATTGTTGAGAGATATGAAAGACATATGTGGTATCCATGAATCAGATATGGTGCTTCCAAAATGTCAGTTCCCCCACAATCACTCTATATGTTCAATGCAATGCTCACTAAAACCTAATCAAATCTTTCTGTAGAAATTAGAAAGTTGATTCAAAATTAACAAGGAAGTACAAAGAATGTTGAACAGCAAAAACTGTTGTTTAAAAAAAATAAATATTCAAGGAGAAACACTGGCAGAGCAAGCCCAATGTTGAATATGATTGCTAAATACATGCAAATAGAACCCTGCCCTTATATAGTCATTTGCAGAGCATCAGAGGAGGGCACCATCACATGGAAATGGTCTGTGGGTATGGAACATTACCTTATATAAAATCTTTAAGTGAAGAATTATACATAATTTTAATTTTATCTATTATTGTCATCATTATTGTGTATGCTGTGCACACATCATGGTGGACTTGTGGACATCAGAGGATAATCTTGGAGGCCGGTTCTCTTCACTCTGTTCACCAAGGTTGTTCAACAAGCACATTACCTACTGAGTCATCTCACCTGCCTGAGTGCACAACTCTTACTGATGCTGGAAATTCTAGTTTGTGTATCATATAGATTCTTGCCATATTGTAAAGGCAAGTCTAAAATAATTGAAAAATTCCTTTCTTTTTACTAAAAAAGATCAAACTCATCCAATGCCATCGTTGAGATCCTCTGGCTAGAAAACCTATACTGAACAAGATATACATCTCTCATGAGAATCAAATACCAAAACTGTGTGCATTTCCTAAAGTAATATTGAGATATGCTAAGTAGAACTAAACTGTCAATGATTATTAAAATAAACATTCTAAAAAATGTGATGGTCTTATGTAGATCAAATATGTCTTCATTTAAGTAGACACCCAGTGTTAGAAAATTGAGTGTTGTGATAGGCTAATTTGGGGAATGATAACTTAAAGGGCTTTGGGTATTCAAATCTCTTGCAGAGAGAAGAATCTAGTCCATCTATAGTTGTTGGTATTGCTTTTAGGACAGTGTAGGCTTTAGATTGCCTTTTAGTTTATGAGAACTTTTGTCCTAGTAGTTAAGACATGCATTAATTCCAGAAGGAAACACTTTCTTTTTCTTTAGTTTCATTAATTCATGTGAAAACAAACAAGGAAAAACACTTTCACATAAAATACAAACATTTTTAAATGTAAGGAAGAAATAAAGGCAGCAGTTTCAGAGAAATCTGTGAGTGTGAAAATGTGAGATAACATCATTCCAGGACCAAAGCCCTGGGGAGGAGGGGCTTAATTAGTAAGATGTGTCTTCAGGAATAACCATCTGAGGATCCCTGGAGCACAAAAAGTTAAAGATTCATCAAAGAGACTTGGAGCCACAACAGAGAATTGCCCCTAGGGCATGAAATCCCTTATTTTCCACTTGTGAAATCACAGAAGAAATCAAGACTAGTATTAATCATTCCCTGCAGAAGTCTTAAAGATGACTTTGATGGTTATTCATTACATTTTGGCAAAATTGAAAGGTTAAAAGAATGATGGCCCATCAAAGCAGAACCAACTTACACATATGCATTTTTCTAGAATTCTCAATGTTTATAATAGTGCTGAAATATGTTTGCCTATGGAGAATCTAGGACCAACATATTGTCTCCTGAGATATCAACCCAATTTTAATTTCTACTTCAAGAGGATATTGTTTCTGTAGTTTTTTCTTCTGTGTTTTTAAACATGCAGGGGAATAACTGCTACTACTCATCAAGGACATGGAACTTCTTAAAGCCATAATATCTGCCTTGTGATCCAAAACAGAGATCCACGATTGGCAAGCAGTTGAAACTGTCTAAACTCAACACACCATTCCTGGAAAGTCTACAAAGTATTTAATACGTAAACTCTTAGTCGTCTTTAAAATCAGTTCATATTGCCTTAATTGTGCCTTAGTTAATTAACACTGTGTAGTTTAATAAAGGTCTTTTATATAATACATCAGTCAATTAATTACTTTCTCTATATCCACAGCATTATACCTCGGAACATCCAACTGAGCTCCCGCTGACTTCCACACAGGAAAAGGCTATTTCTGACAGAGAGGCAAAGATGAAAAGGGCAGAAGTGCCCTAATAATTGGGTAAGTGATGCTCCTTTTTAATTGACTAGCTCTAGATTTATGACCTGCTTTCCATTGTGGTTCCATGACTTTTCACTATTTTTTAAATTTAACTATATTGCTTAAAAGACATGCAGTCTTCTCTTTGAAGAAAAAAATATTTTCTTATCTCTGAAATAATAGACATCTTTCAAGCAAATAAAAGTGGTTTTAGACTGTGTATACGGATTGTATGTTGAGATTTCACAACAAAATATATGATTATATTTAATTCAGACCTGATACTCAAAGATGAAAGTGTTTACTTCTCTTTACAATTTAAGCACAATTTTTCAGGAGCATCTCAAAATGCACAGAGATCGTATGGCTACACTTCAGTAGAATAAATATGAGCTTAAAGTCCTGGCGAAATAACCGGATGGAGTAAATGTGCTCTGAACATTACTGTAGTAGTTTCCAGCTCTTCATATGATCAGGAATACAGGACACAGAAAATAAACAGGCTCTCTGTAATACAAAAATATTGCAGCCACACTCAGTCCCAGCATGTGACCAGACAGGAGGAACGTCGTTATGTAATATTCATTTAAATGAAATTATTTAATGATCAAAGGGGAAATGAATGACTGAAGATCTCTCTCTCTCTCTCTCTCTCTCTCTCTCTCTTCCTCTGTGTATGTGTGTATGTGTGTGCACATGAACATGTTAAAAGAAACAAGAAAAGGCATTAGAATGAAGGCTGGTTGAGGGAGAAGTTATCAGCACTAGTTATTACTTGAGCATAGTTTTATGATTTTAGAAAACAAAGAATACTAAATTTGACCCTTTTGTTAAAAGTCAACTATTTCATATAAATTTCACACTCTTGCAGGGTATGGCTGGAATAAGGAAGCAACCATTTCTTTGTATGGGTGACTATATAAAAATATTTTAAAAATCATGTTTTGTGTTCTCCATCAGTGGAAATTCAGTGAGCATATTTCATATGAAGAAATGTCAAATGGGACCCTAGTGACCACGTTCTTCCTCTCAGGTATTCCCCATGCACCAGCCCTGGACACCATGCTCTTTGTAATCTTCCTGGTCATTTACATTCTCACTGTGCTGGGCAACTTCCTCATCCTGATGGTGATCAGGGTGGATTCCCACCTCCACACGCCCATGTACTACTTTCTCACCAACCTTTCCTTTATTGACATGTGGTTCTCCACAGTCACAGTGCCCAAAATGCTGATGACCTTGGTGTCCCCAGGAGGTGGGACTATCTCCTTCTACAGTTGTGTGGCACAATTCTATTCCTTCCACTTCCTGGGTAGCACTGAATGTTTCCTCTACACAGTCATGTCCTATGATCGCTACCTGGCCATCAGTTACCCACTCAGGTACAGCAGCCTGATGAGTGGAAGAGTGTGTGCCCTCCTGGCTGCTGGCACCTGGCTCACTGGTTCCCTGCACTCTGCTGTCCAGACTACACTGACCTTCCATTTGCCCTACTGTGGACCCAACCAGATCCAGCATTATTTCTGTGATGCTCCTCCCATCCTCAAGCTGGCCTGTGCAGACACCTCGGCCAATGAGATGGTCATCTTTGTGAATATCGGGGTGGTGGCCTCAAGCTGCTTTATGCTGATTGTGTTGTCCTATGTGTCCATTGTCTGCTCGATCCTGAGGATCCGCACTTCAGAGGGCCGACACAGGGCTTTCCAGACCTGTGCCTCGCACTGCATCGTGGTCCTCTGTTTCTTTGGTCCTGGTCTCTTCATCTACCTGAGGCCAGGCTCCAGGGATGCTGTGGATGGAGTTGTGGCCGTTTTCTACACCGTGCTGACGCCTCTGCTCAACCCTGTTGTGTACACCTTAAGGAACAAAGAGGTGAAAAAAGCCCTGATGAAATTAAAATATGGGTCAGTGTTTACTCGGGGTAAATAATCAAGTAAAGAAGAAAATGTTTAACATCTTCAAAATCTCTGATTAGATCATGCTTCCAATGTCACCATGAGACTTTCAAAGACCACTTCAAACATCAAGCCCTAATTTCTAATGAAGGGACTTATAATTTGTTCGTTCCTTGGTAAACAGATATAAGAATCCCAAAGAAAACTCCCTGTGAACATAATAATCTCAGCAGAAGGGTTATACTGCTGCTTTGTTTTTGTGTTTTGAGGAAATCATTAGAAAAACAATTTAATTTTACTACCTATACAAATACGTTCCAGAATTGCAATTCAGAGTCATATTCTTACAGTATGCTTTATTCAACTGAAGCGAGACTTTAAGGAATCTCCTTCTTTTTATACTTTATACATTTCATATTAAAATTACATATAATACAGTCCACTAAAAGACATGGTATGTTTATGAAGAAATGAACATTTCAGAAAACACTTAATAAAACAGTTTTATTTCTCAAACTATTGTAGGTCTTTACTTTTTTAATACTCTGGCAAGGCCTTGAGAGTTGCAATCATGAATGCATGTGTACATCACATGTTTCCTATTGGTTACTCATGACAGCTATCAGCTGTCCAATGGAAAAGTCCTGACATCTTGTCCAAACTCAAAGTGTCCATTTCAGAATTATTAACTTTAATTCTGTATAAAAGGACAGACGTTAAGTGTAAAAAATAAAACAAATGTCCTTAGAGGAAAAGAATCAAAAGTATTCATTGAGTTTATTCTCGAATCTAAGCTTATTCTGTAAGCCATGTTTATTTGACTTGTTATAAAATGCATTATAGATACTTCCTAAGAGGTAAGATTTGTACCCTAAGCCTCACAATTAGTCCACACATATACTAAGACGAAAGGTATGAATTATATTTCCTAAAAAGACATTTCACTTACATGTCACACATCCTCTTAATGCATTACATGCCGCCCTTTCTAGCGGATGAAGGAGCTGGAGCTAGGAAACTAATATGAAGTAACAAGGCTCCTGATATTTGTTCTAACTGCATTTCAGAGGTGTTGGGAAAGAGCATCCTTTGTGCTAGCCTGCCACAGCTTCCTTGAGGAAGCTGTGACACTATACTGAGAAGAAAATCCTCCTAACTGTGGAAGCCCAGCACACAATATTCATTAAGTCGTGACCTATGCAGAAGGTTGTGCAATGGTCCATCATATAACTCATCTCATTTCGCAAAGTCAAAAGTCAGTGTGTAAAAGTATTTAACCACTGGCCCGACTTTGATTCTAATCCAAAATTTCTAGCATCAATCTGTTTTGCTTTGTTCTTCATTTATTTATCTGTTTGCTTGTGAGATAGCATCTCACGATATGTCTCAAGTTGGCTTTGAACGTTCAGTTCTCCTGCCTTTGTTTTTAAGTTTTTAAGTACCACCACAGTGTGCCCAGTGAGAACTATTAATTAGTATAAAGCATACTCTCGGAAATTTCTCCCTTCTTTACCAGGAACAGAATTAGGAATGCTTTTGTTTTATATATAACTTTTGCCACAGTGTAAATAGTATTACATCACATTGTAAATTCTATGCTAAACCTCTTTTTTAATTTTAAATTTTTTATTCATGTTACATACCAACCACAATTCCCTCTCCCTTCCTTCCTCCTGATTCCCCCCAACCTCCCCACAACCCACTCCTTCATCCACTTCTCAGAAAAGGTAAGGCCTCCCATGGGGAGTCAACAAAGCCTGGAACATTAATTTGAAGCAGGACCAAGGCCCTCCCCACTAAATCAAGGCTAAGCAAGGCTTCCCACCACAGGGAATGGGCTCCAAAAGGCCAGATCATGCACCAGGGACAGATACTGAGCCCACTGCCAGGGGTCCCACAAACCGACCAGGCTACACAACTGTTGCCCACATGCAGAGGGCCTAATTCAGTCTCATACAGGCTCCCCAGCTGTTGCTCTGGAGTCCACGAGCTCCCACAAGCTCAGGTTAGTTATCTCTGTGTGTTTCTCAATGATCTTAACCCCCCCCCCCGCCATTGGACAAATAATACCTCCTCTCTTTCTTTGACTGGACTCTGGAGCTCAGCCCAGTGCCTAGCTGTGGATCTCTGCATCTGCTTCCATCAGTTACTAGATGAAGGCATCACCAGTTCAGGCACCCTCTCCACTATTACTAGGAGTCTTACCTGGGGTCATTCTTGTGGATTCCTGGGGATTTCCCTAGCATCATGTTTCTCCCAAACCCATAATGACTCCTTCTATTAAGATATCTCTGCCATCTCTCTCTCATTCCTTCCTGCTCCTTAACTAGGTCATCCTGCTCCCTCATGTTCTCATCCCCCATCCCCACCTCCACCCTGCAAGCCCCCTGCCTCCAGTTTACCCAGGAGCTCTCCCCTATTTCCCCTTCCCAAGGCAATCCATGTCACCCTCTTAGGGTCCTCCCTGTTACTTAACTTCTCTGGAGCTGTGAATTGTAAGCTGGTTATCCTTTGCTTTATATCTAGTATCCACTTAAGAGTGAGTACATACTGTGTTCTGTGTTTGTCTTTCTGGGTCTGGATTGTATCACTCAGGATGATTTTTTTTTCTAGTTCCATCCATTTGCCTGCAAATGTCTGATGTTCACTAAAGCACCTGTCTGATGTACTAGACCTCTTGAAGCAGCCCAGCTGGAGCCACCCTCTAGTCCAACCACAGGGACAAGCAACCTTATCTTCTGCCCAGTTAGATGCAAGTCCTTTCAACTAATATGGCTAGCCTGGACATTGACATTATTAAGGAATAAAAAGAAATGTTGAATGCTTTAGTCTGGGTCTCTAGTAATCTATTTTTCTCTCCTTAGAGTTAAAGGATTCGTGCAAAATATAATTTGGCATACAAATCAAAAGCTCTGTGAGTTTAGGACATACTACATAAACTTTAGGCATGGTGTGTGAAATTTTCATTAAAAACCATACGGTTAACATATGTCTTTGTTACTTATAAGTGCAAATAATCACCTTTCCTGGCTGTGGATGACTAACTGCCTCACCTCTTCTTTGCAGGATGCCATGGGTTTATCATACCATCTCATACGTGCTTTCTAACATCCTAAAATCTACCATTTTTTATTGCACTCAGGAACTTCAGAACATGCCTTAAATCAATGCGTCATCTATTCCTGTGATTTAGGTTTCACTTAATTAAAATAATTAAAGAAAATGCTGCATTTATTAATTACTGAGAAAATAGGGCTGAACTGATCAACTCAAGCATCAACATTGGGATTATTATAAAACTTACCCTAACCTTTAAGGATTTGAAGCCTTGTATGTTATCCAGTTACGACTTACAACTTCAAATCCTTTTCTATTCTTTATTAGCTCAGAAAATACAGTTTCCAAAAAATCCATCGGATATATTTTAAACACACTCATATTGTATTTTAGAAATACAAATTTACCTGGAAATGATATCCCTGGTCACGGGCATCTGCGGCTACTTTCAAAGTGTGGTGCTTCAAGGGATGTTAAATTGAGAAGAAAGTCCAAAGAACTAGATCAGGATATGATATGCTATGGTCAAAGAACTAGATCAGGATATGATATGATCTGGTCAAGGGTTATCTGAAGTCTCAGCATTGCCTATGTGGAGTGTGAGCAAACATCAGCTGTTCTGTTTTTGTTAAATTTTCTTCTAGAACTTTTCTTTGAAAACAATGCTGACAGCTCTTTAGAGCACTAATAAGAGCACAGATATCTGCAAAATTAAGTTTTCCTGATAATGTAAATACTTTATTATTAGTTTAACAAATCAGTAGTTTTGTTTTCCAGAACTTTACCGATGGTTTATGCCCTCTTAGCTCCATCCTCTCCTTGTTATTTTTTAATCCCTTACTCTATTTTCAATCATATGATGATAACACATCTGAACAGGGCTGTAGACAGAAATTATACATTTCAGACTATGTTTTCTTGAGACAATACAAGAGAACATTAAATTACTATGTGTACAAATACATACATGCAGAAATAATAATCACATATATAAGCGCAACTATAAAAAAAATAGGTTCTTTAGGTCACTGATTACTGTTGTTCACTGATATTACCCTGACATGGAAGAAAAGAGTAACCTGAAGGTTGTCTAAAAGCAGCATAGCAAAAAAGAAAATATTGCTGAATTTGGTACCAGATAGTGTGGGATCAAAGTTTGGCCATAGTCTCTACCCATCATATCCATTTGGATGACAGCACCTATAAGAATTCCTCCTAAACATTAAATTGAGATAATCCAGGTAAAGTAGATAATATATCACAATTTCAATACTGTCTATGGTTTTCTTTTTTAAATGTTAATTTGATATATTTTAATGTTCCATAAATTTTATAGTTAAATTTTTGTGCAGTTAATAAATATGGATACATAAAATAAATATAGGTAACTGGCCATAAAATGACTAAATTTAGTCAGGTGTGGTGATACATGCCTTTAATCCCAGAACTTGGGAGGCAGAGGCCGGTGGATTTCTGTGAGTTTCAGGTCATCCTGGTCTACAAATCAAGTTCCAGCACAGAAAGGAAAGGAAAGGAAAGGAAAGGAAAGGAAAGGAAAGGAAAGGA
>JABTXL010000888.1:10611637-10625571 GCA_025134845.1 Neodon shergylaensis | reverse complement strand
GAAAGGAAAGGAAAGGAAAGGAAAGGAAAGGAAAGGAAAGGAAAGGAAAGGAAAGGAAAGGAAAGGAAAGGAAAATGTAAATAGATGAAATGTAAATATGTTATTTATTAAGGAAGTTTATCAGTAATTTTTTGAAAAAAATACTGTTCAACTGTCAGGAAGTGTAAACAGACAACTGTGACAAAAAGTTTTACACACCAAAGGAAACACTGCCCAAAATGAAATGACAGCCATGGGCTGAAAGAAGTATTTGCAGATTATTTGTTTGATACAGAGTTAATATCCAAAACAGATCACTCAAAATACTTACTGCCATATATGTATGAGTACATAAATACTGCATGCACATGTGAGGAATCTCCAAAGATGGGTCAAAATACTTGAATATTTTCCAAACAATTCACATGAATTGCTAGGATGTATGCCTTCAATAGCACTTGATCATCAGAGAAATGCCAATCAAGCCATAAATGTGAAACAGTGGATATTGCCAAAAGTCAAAAATGTAGTCCCTTACATGGAGGTGGCTACAAGGACAAGCTTTGTCCAGTCTGCTTTTAATGCATTTTTATCACATTTTATCCTGTGTATAGCATTACTTTCCTATTTTTAAAATTTAACTTTAGGCATTTTTGATCATACAATACTGTATATACTTCACTTATACCCTTTCTTTCCCCACCAAATCCTCCCATTCCTTCTTAACACTCTTTCTAATTAAGGACCTCTTTTTCATTATGATTACATATAATATAAAGAAGTTTTGCCGGGCGGTGGTGGCGCACGCCTTTAATCCCAGCACTCCGGAGGCAGAGGCAGGAGGATCTCTGTGAGTTCGAGGCCAGCCTGGTCTACAAGAGCTAGTTCCAGGACAGGAACCAAAAAAACTACGGAGAAACCCTGCCTCGAAAAAATCAAAAAAAAAAAAGAAGTTTTATGATATTTCTTTTTCAGTGCTCCTCATATGTACATGTTTAACACTGACCTCTTGAGATTGGGTAACTTTTCATGGAGCTCATCCCTAGAAAAAACAAAATCTCTCCATCTCAGTAAACACTGATTCCCCATAGCTCTTCATCTGAGGGGGAAAGTTCCTCTCCACATTGGCATGCCAACTGCAATTATCATTGTAATGATTTTGTTTAAGCAACTATATTGCTGAGATCTGTGGTAGCATTTGGCCTGCTATATTCAATGAACACTAACTAGCTTGTCAATTGCTGGTCTTAATTCCTGAGTAAATGGAACTTTATACAGAAAGTCCTTTCCTACACCTATGTCTTTTACGGTACTGCATGTGGACATGTGTATCTATAAAATTTTTAAGATTATAATATAATTACATCAATTAATCCTTCCCTTTCTTTCCTCCAACTCCTCCCATGTGTAACTGCTTCTCTCTCTCTCTCAAATCTATGACTTCCTTTTCTTTAATTGTTGCTTCCTGTATCACATATATTTACATACATATGTATATACATATATGTAAATATGTATATATTTGTCTCAGTCCATATAATAATATGTGTGTAACCATTTGGTATTGGAAAACCAACTAGTGTGCTCTTTCCTGGGGAGGACTAGTTCTCCTACTCCCAGCTTTCCTTATTTACCTGTACCTCTTTATGTGGAGCTGCGGCCTTATGCACTTTCCCTCTTCCACATTAATAAGTTTATTGGTCTCATCTTACTTAATGTTGGATGTCAGTTCACCATGCATGTCCTTTATTGTGTTGAGATAGAGTCCCTCACTCTTTAGAAATTTTATCATCTTAAAGGCATGTTGAATTTTGTCAAAGGCTTTTTATGCATCTATTGAAAAGATATGGAAGCTTTTACTTTAAATTCATTTATAGGATTTATAATATGATTTATCTATGTTGAACTATCGCTGCATATCTAGAATAAAGAAACTTTTATTATGTTGGATGATCTTTTTATATATGCCTAAATTCTGTTTGAATTCATATTCAAAGGAATATTGTACTATAGCTTTTTTTCTTTACTTTTTTAATGTATTTTACCTGCTTTGGGTATAACTGCAGCACTAGATTTTCAGGAAGAATTCTTCTGATTCGTGTCTTTTTAATGATTTAAGAAGTATTTGTCATAGAGCTCTTTGGAGTCTGGCAGAATATTGCTAAGAGTCCAGCCAAGCTTAAGGATTTCTTAGCCCAATAAATTTTATTGCTGTTTAGAGCTCCTTCTTTGTTATGGGTTCTGTTTAAATTGTTGGTCTCTCCTTGGTACAACTTTGGTAGTTTGAATGTTTCTTGAAATTTATCCATTTCTTTTAGATTTTTTTAACTTATTGAAGTATAGGTTTGTTAAGTACTCACAATATTTTAAATTTCTTTGGTGTCTGTCATAATATTTCTTTGATTATTCTGATTTTGTTAATTTGGATTGTGTTTTTCATTAGCTGGGCCAAGGGTCTGTCAATATTCTTTATCTTTTCGTTGAATCACCTCTTAGATTTGCTGATTCTTTGTGTTGCTTTCTTTGTTAGTTCTCATTAAGCTTTTATTTCTGTTATGTCATTCTACCTGCTCGGTTTAGGTTTGGTTTCTTCTTGCTTTTCCAAATTCTTAAGTTGTATCATTAAATCATTTATTCGTCCCTCTGATGTTTTTCTTTTTAAAATTATTTATGTTTTCTTTCTTTCTCTGACTTTTCTCTGACTCTACTTATTCCTTCTCTTCCCTCAACTCCTCCCAAGTATTTTTAGTTTTTTTTTTTTTATGTAGGTACTTAGAGTTATAAACTTCCCTCATAGGAAAGCTTTTAAAGGGTCTCAAAGGTATTGTCTTTTGATTTTCATTCATTTCCATGATTTTTGATATCTTATTTTACCTATTAATCATTCAGTAATATGGCATTAAGTCTTTCCTTATTAAGTATAAATATTTATATAACTGTTAGAGAGTCTTTTGATTCTCTGCTATTAATAACTATTGATCCTAATCCTTATTGTATTGTGAGCAGAGAGAATATATGGAGTTAATTAATTTACCTGTATTTGTTGAGATTTGTTTTGTGCTCCAGTATATGGAAGTTTTGAGGAACTCATCAGTCTGTGTCTGTGCATGATCTGTCTGATCTGAACAAGGCCTGGGAATGTGGGGATCCATTTTTCTAATTTTTAGAAAAAGCATGTTGAAATCTTTTAATTATATTTTTACTTTTCTGCTTTCTAAATAAAGCACCATTGGCACACCTTTGACTTAGGGATGACTCTACACCAGGGGCGCTGTAGTTTTTTGTATTTCCAAGTATAATTAATAAAGTAAAACTTTGAGTATTCAGCAGAAGGAATCCAGCAAGCATGCCAGTTTCAACTCTGTAGGAGGAAACCTGCTGCAGAATGTACAAGACAAAGTTTTAGTTTTCTGTAACAGGGAACTAAGTGAGTTTCTGCTACACAGTCATACCCTATGATCATTCCTTCCTCATCATTGCCTGCTCAGATATGATGAGCCTAAGAGCATGTGCTTCCTGAACTCTGTTATCCAGACCACACTGATTTTCCATTGGTCCAACTATGAACCTAGCCAGATCCAAGGTTCTGTGATGTGCTTCCCATCCTCAAGATGTTCTATACAGACATAGACACCTAGACTTCTTTCCTTAAGGCAATACAAATTCACTAGCTTGATAATTCTGGGGAACAGAAACATAAGTAAACCAGGCATTCATCAGTTGATATACAGAATTAATGTCTTCTGGAGACTTTAGAAGACCATTTCTTGACTTGCTTTTCCTATATTCTAACATTGATATAGAGTCCTTAATTTTAGACCCTTTGATTTTTCTGAGTTTCTCTCTGTATCTTCTGTCTTATTTTTTATATCTCTTGCTTGTGACTTTAAACTTTTCTCTTATGCTTTTTGATGACATTGGGCCATTATGATTACTATATGGGTACCTTTATGATTAATCCAGCGCAGTCTCTTCATTTAAGAAACTTGTTCACATTAACAAAACCCCTTTTGCCTGTAAGGTAAAGCATTCAAAGGTTTTGATAATTAGGAAACAGACCAATCTTCACAGTAAAAGAATTGTAGTAGCATTATCATCTACACTTTTTACATGGATGAAATGGGGAAGTTCACAAAAACCTTGGTAGCACTGTGAAGTGATCAATTAATGCTAATATTCTGAATTAAACTTCTTAAATTTAATATTTTACCCATTCTTTGAGACTTTGATATATGAATCAAGGTATTTGGATCATGCTTACTCATTTGCTCTAAAATCTCTAAAACCTCCTGGGTACCCAATACATACATCCCTTCCCCAACTTCATAACTTCTTATTCACATCATTATTAATGACCCATCAAATCTAATTAGCATTATCCAGTACCCATCTACTGGAGCATGGTCAAGTTATTAGAAACAACAGCCCTAGAGAAAAATGACACCACTTCCTCTAGCAGGCATCAATTATCATTAGCACCTCAGCTTCTGGGCTTTTATTCCCTGCCTCTCTCCATGCTCCAGTAGTGGAGTAGATGGATCTTGTATGGATAACCACTGCTGTTGTGAGTTTATGAGTGCTCCCTCCTGTCATCTCCAAAAGGACTGATTCATCCCAAACATCCATAAGCTCCCATTCCATTCTAGGTGTATGCATTCTTGTCTGAGAATTAGCAATCTTAAAATGTTGAATCTCCCAGTCCTTTATAATTCTTCCTGGATAATCACATTTCTACAATATGTATTGAACTGTGAACATAAGTGGAGATCATTTACCACACTGACTGTCTTACACTGTATCACACTTTGTCTTATCAATGAGAAAGTGCCTCTCCTGGAGATGGAAAACATACCTGCCATGTTAAAGGAGACAAGGTGACTAGGATTTTTTTTTCCTATATTTTTCATGATTCAACATATGTGTGTATTTAATATATTTTGATTTGTAGGTGTTGAATCATAACAAATAGAGTCAAAATTGATAGCTCTATAATGCATGTTATAAAGAGTTGTATATCATCATGACCATTGCTTTGTAACACTCCACTATAAATATACAAGAATATCATCTCATTTAAATGCTATATATTTAATTAGCTAAATTTTGCCCACTATAAGTGGAGCATTTCTAGAAATTATTTTTTATAAAAATATTACATACATATATTCATAACACATAAATTAGATGTGGAATTTTCCTTAGAATACTGCATACTATATATGATGAAAATTGTTTTGAATATGTTTTCATAGCTATACACACAGAAAAACACAGAACCACTGAAAGAGTAAAAAATGCATTTGAAGAACTAAAGAACAGAAAAACTTGACTTCTACTAACTAAAATAATGTCATGATTATGACTTCTGAGTACATGCACAAGAGAAATGAAGACAAAAGAATCATTCTGTATCAGCCAAAGGACAATTTTAACTTCATAAAGCAACTGAGATAGCATCACAGTTCTTTATCAGTATTTTTTTGATTTTTGGTTTTTCAAGACAGGGTTTCTCTGTTCATTTCTGACTGTTCTGGAACTCACTTTATAGACCAGGCTAGCCTCGAACTCACAGAGGTCTGCCTGCCTCTGCCATCTTGAGTGCCAGGATAAAAAGCATGCACCATCACTTCCCAGCTTAGTGTTATTTTTTAAAGATAAAGCAAAGCATTTGGAAAGGGATGAAATATCAAACTATGAGCACATTTATCACATGTCAGAGATGTAATTGCAACTTGCAAATCCTTAGCAAATATAAGAATTGAATATTCCTGAGAAGTTGGCTTGGTTCAAAGATAAATTATAATTAGATTGTATTGCAGATGTTGGAAAAATGAATTATCTTTGTACCAATAGTTATTGGCTCTGAGAAAATGTTGCTTTGTCTTTGAGTTTTACCAGTGCTTTCTTCACCTCCTTGTTCCTGAGGGTGTACACAACAGGGTTGAGTAAGGGTGTCAGCACTGTGTAGAAAACAGCCACAACTCCATCCACAGCATCTCTGGAGTCTGGCCTCAGGTAGATGAATACACAAGGCACAAAGAAACAGAGGACCACGATGCAGTGCGAGGCACAGGTCTGGAAAGCCCTGTGTCGGCCCTCTGAAGTGCGGATCCTCAGGATCGAGCAGACAATGGACACATAGGACAACACAATCAGCATGAAGCAGCCTGAGGCCACCACCCCAATATTCACAAAGATGACCATCTCATTGGCCGAGGTGTCTGCACAGGCCAGCTTGAGGATGGGAGGAGCATCACAGAAATAATGCTGGATCTGGTTGGGTCCACAGTAGGGCAAACGAAAGGTCAGTGTAGTCTGGACAGCAGAGTGCAGGGAACCAGTGAGCCAGGTGCCAGCAGCCAGGAGGGCACACACTCTTCCACTCATCAGGCTGCTGTACCTGAGTGGGTAACTGATGGCCAGGTAGCGATCATAGGACATGACTGTGTAGAGGAAACACTCAGTGCTACCCAGGAAGTGGAAGGAGTAGAGTTGTGCCACACAGCTATAGAAGGAGATAGCCCCACCCTCTGGGGACACCAAGGTCATCAGCATTTTGGGCACTGTGACTGTAGAGAACCACATGTCAATAAAGGAAAGGTTGGTGAGAAAGTAGTACATGGGTGTGTGGAGGTGGGAATCCACCCTGATCACCATCAGGATGAGAAGGTTTCCTAACACAGTGAGAATGTAAATGACCAGGAAGATTACAAAGAGCATGGTGTCCAGGGCTGGTGCATGGGGAATACCTGAGAGGAAGAACGTGGTCACTAGGGTCCCATTTGACATTTCTTACACCCTGGATCATTCTCCCTATAGAGATATAAGGATAATTCAGACATTAACAAATACTTATCTGTGTTTCATAATATTAGACTTTATGTTGCTTCATTTGGGTCTAATATAGTGATAGTGATGAAACTATTAAGCACCTGGGTCACACATGGGCCTAGGAATACACACAGTAGCATACACAAAATGTATAAGAAAAAACTTGTAAGAAGGTGTCTCTGTTTTATTTATATTTGGGCTCATCATAAATTCCCACAGCTACATAAGACATATAAATGTGTTATTCTCAACATTTTCTGGATCATACCTGCTGTGGTATAACTCACAGATCTTAAAACTCAAGGTTCTAGAACCTTCTTCCAGCAACTGATGGAAACAGAGGCATAGACCCATAGCAGAGTGTCCAGTTGAAGAATGGGAGGAGTTAGAATATGAGAAAAGAGGTCAAGACCATAACAGGAATACCCACTGAAACAGTTTACCTGAGCTAATGGGACCTCATCAACTCCAGTCGAACAAAGAAGGAACCAGCATAGGTCCAAACTAGTCCCTCTGAATGTGGGTGATAGTTGTATGGCTGGGGCAGACTGCAGGATCACTGGCAGTGACACCAGGACTTATCCCTGCTGCTTGTCAGGAATAAGGAACCTTTTAAGGAACCTATTCTGTTAGGATGGATGTGTTGCTCAGCCTAGATATAGTAGGAAGGGCCTTGAACCTTCCCCAAAGCAATATGCCTTACCCTCTTTGAGGAATGAATGGGATCTGGGGTGGGAGCAGATAGGTGAAGGGAAGGAGAAGGAACTCAGACTGGTATGTAAAATGAAAAAAAAAACAGTTTGTTTTATTTTAAAAAATAATAAAAGAAATGAAAAGTAAAAAGTAAAAAACAACTTTTAAAATGACTTATTGTGACATTAAAAAAAAACTTCAAAGTGAAACCAGTTATAATCTCACCTGGGAGTCAGAATTTTATTCTAACCTAATACAGCTATTGATAGAACTTAGTTTTGTAAAGTTTTAGATTTGATGTTCTCGTGTGTTTAACGGGTCTGGACGATTCCATCACTCAAAGTTTCTGGACGTCACCTAGGACCTATACAGTCCTATGTACCTGGCCATGTCACAAAATGGCATGTACTTTTTCCGACCCCTGGAGAGACAAAGCGTGATGCAAGACAATCTCAGTGAAGTAAGTAATCTCCAGCAATGTTCATAGCTGGGTTCATATTTGGGGAAACATGATTATTCGGGGAGAATGTCGAAATTTGTAGTGATCTTGGAGTATATTTAGAGTCCTACCTAACAGAATCAGTTTTCTCCTTTGGATTCCCACAGAAACTTTAAGAATCAAAAAAATTGCTGACATTGATAAGTATCATTGAAGTCCATGGTATACTTCAATCATTTGATATTAAATGTGCTATTTAACAACACCAATACTGTCTTCTTGACTGAAAAGAGAGAAGCAAAGACTGGCATGTGATCTCTGCTCAGCGACTGACAGTAGACCGTACAGTACTGAGCCTTGCTAAAGTACTGCAGAATTGCCTCTTCTGGATCTTAGAAAGGGGATGTATCAGTTCTTTTGGAATTCCAGAGACTCACCAGTTTGAGAGAAACCTATTAACAGCGTTGTTCCTGACCATTTAGTGGTGTCCATTACTGCCTGCTTCTCAGAGTCTCCCTAGAGTCTCCAAGTCACATAAAAATACCAGATGCCCCACTACACAATAAAATTACATATAGCATCCCCTCTGTCCAGAAAAGAAAAAGCTTCCTATGTATCAAATCCCCAATTCCTCTTTATTTATGTATCATTGAGAAGATCAAATTCATATGTGCTCTCTCAACCTCAAAATGCTGAGTAAGGAAGGGCTTTCTCTCATGCACACTTTTTACTAGGATTCTGGTTATTTCTGATACTGGCTTTGATAGATCATATGTTACCATGCCCTCTTTCCTCATAACCCTCAAATAAAAACAGTGCTCTCACAGAAAATGAATCTGTCAAATCTGTGTTGCTTATTCAACACCTATGGCTTAAAACTGAAACCAATGCCAACAGAGAGGCCCTCTCTCACTCAACTGTGGTAATATTGTGTATGGAGAAGACTGAAATGATTATTTTTACTTAATAAAAAATATTATCTATCACTAACAATTTTTGTTTTAATTGTTTTAACTTTATTATGCTGTGCACTGACTTGTTAAACCATTTTTCACTAGGAGAAAATAAAGGATCTGTTCCTATAAGATTCCAGATAAAATACTTCTTCTTGGCAAGAAGTGTGGCTTCAGCTACAAGAAAGTTGGCTTTTTACAAGTTTGAAAGAAATGGTAGACTCTAGATATTTGAAGTTATCAGAAAGATCATGAGGACCCCCTCCAATCAGGGAAATGGAGCTATGGAATGTCTACTGCAACAACAGAACTCAAACACAGAGAAAATATATTTAGAGCTGATAAAAATGAAAACACCCATGAAGAGACGTTCAGAATAGCCTTAGTCTCCAGCAAGAAACTCAGTCAAGAAGCTCAGTGTTTAGGGTACATGGCTACTATAACATCAATATTACTTGAAATAATACAGTCATTGCATTTATCTATGGACCATCTATTCATGTTCCTACATACCTGTCTATCTAGTGAGAGAAACTAGACAAAGTTAGGATAAAGTCTAAGAATTTACAAATATCATTGATGAATGTGAACATTTACACTAAAAGAAAAAAGGGAACTGATTGTAAAACATGTTACATTCACTCAAGAACATCTATGGTGTGTGATTCGTTTTAGTAGCAAAACATACCTGAGCTTTTCCAAAAATGTTTCACCTCCTACATGCTATGAACAAGCACTAATTTTCAGGTTCTCATATAAAGAGTTACTCTGAGATGAGAAAAAGATGCCTCATCTTCTTTTAGATATCTCATCTTTTCTAATTAAAATTCAAGCTAATTAGTTCAGAGACTAGAAACCAGCATGACTAAATGTGGAGGAGCTTAACTTGGTTTCATGTCTCACGGGATGGTATTCCTCTTGGGTTTCCAGACTCCCTTGATGAACAAAGATACATCAGCAAGACATGAAAGAAAGGCTTTCATATCTTTCCTCAGAATATCCCATATCTTACTGGATCTTTCCAGTGCCTGTTCTCCGCTTAAAATTTCCCAAAGTCCAAGTAACTTGACTGCTGTCTGTAGCTGCAGGCCATTGTTTCTTACACCATCTATGCTCCATCAACTCAAAATCCCACATTCCTAACATGTGTGTGGTTTTTAATCCTTCAAATTTTACCAGATGATTCCAATATGGATACTCATCCTGACACTTGAGACATACTAACTTCCAGGTAGTTAACAGTTTAAAGTTTTAGCTTCTTCCAGGCATAACAGAGATCATACACTTAAGAATTCTCAGAGCCCGTACAGCATGCACAATAAAGACCTCCTGAGAAGAAGTGGACACAAAATCTTACCCTTAACCAGGAAGCTATTTACAATTGATAGCTTCGGTGATAAAGAATATCAGTTTTCTCTAATGAAGTGTCACTGTATATATCAGCAACGTAGCAGGGCAGGTCCCATATCCAGAGTAGTTCATTAATACAAAATGTACTGCTTAGGTTTTTTTGTGTGCATGTTTCCTTTTGATATATTTTTTTGTCTTATTGAGGCTTTTTATTTTAGGTATCTGTTTCCTTCTGGTTTTGTTTTTATTTTTGCTTTAAGAGAGAGAACTTAGGGTTGGATGGGTAAGTTAGATAGGAAAGATTTGGAAGAGAAGAAAGAATATAATTAAAATATATTGTTTGTATAAAATTTTTAATAAATTTTAAATTAAATAAAATTTAATGTAGTTTGATGTTGCAAGTTATTCTCCCTTTTAGATTTTTATCATACCAAGAATGAGTATCTTTTCTATGTAATTAAAATTGCAGTTAAAATTACATCAAATGATTTTTGATAAGATATATTCACATATATTCTTGTTTATTTTAGATTTATTGCATTCTGACTGATGAAAATGAATTCAAAAATTTGCATGATATGGCATAATAGATTTCTGATGCGTAATTTATCTGATTAGCCTCTTTTGATTGTTTGCTTCAAAATATAACTATCTAAACAAATGTAATAGAGATTACCAATATATCCAATCAAACTAAACCGGGTGTATTTTATGACTACATTTTGAGATGTAGTCAAAATGCATTCATTTTTTATACGAATACCTCAAAATAACTTATTTGTAGATGCCCATCTCTCTCTGCTGCAAAACAGGTTATCTGTGTCATGTGAACATAAACCTGTATCTTTATTCTCCTTTTCTTGTATTTTTTCAAAACGCATAGACGTCCTTCTCTGAATTGTTAGCAATCTTTAATGAGTTCCCTTTGAATTTGTTGGATGTAGTGAATCATCTCATTTCTTCTTTTCTTTAAGGTTACCATGACAACCTAAGATCTTTTAAATGCACAGATGGAGGCCACTTATCTTAATCAGTGGAGAATATATGAGAATTTAATATTGAATCCTCCAGCCTATAAGCACAATCAATCAATCCTCTGTTTCTTCAGAAAATGTGTGTGTGTGCATGTGGTGTGTGTGTGTGTGTGTGTGTGTGTGTGTGTGTGTGTGTGTGTGTGTAATATGTAATATCTGGGCAATGTAAATCTTATTCTGGGGATATTCCATGATTTCTAGGGTGTTTACCTGAATTCTTGCCATACAACCACTGGGTGCCAGTACATATAACAGTAAACAAGATCCTCACACAATGCCAAATCATCCTAGTGAAGCAAAACTACCCCTAGCTGGAAGTTATTAATCTACATATTTAATAGATACTTGATTTTTAAAATATTTTAAATTTAATTTTTATTTTGATGTGTATAACTGTTTATATACATATGTGTCTGTATGCATGTCTGATGCTTGTGAAGGCGGGAATAGGGAGTCAGGGCTGCTGAAACTGAAGCTATAGACTGTTGGAAGATACTGTATACTGGAAACCTACCCAGGTTCTCTGCAAAAAGAGAAAGTGATTTTAACTAAGGACCACTTCTCCCACCTAAATGCTTGGGATTTTATTATATTGATTCTTAACAAACATAGTCAAAATATGTTTCATAATACATTTTATAAATATTTCTAGATCATCATTAAACCATTGATTTAAAACATATATTATTTGTTTGCACAGAACAACTGTTTCATTTAATTGCTATATGTTTGAACAGCTTCTTGTTTTGCCTAACTATTCTAGAGATATACATTTGTACAAGTATATAATAATCTCACATATGCACAGTATATTATATATTATGAGCTTTTTTACTACATTTGCTTTACTGTAAATACAAAGAGAATTAGTAAAAGAATATAATATATATACTTGAAAAACCACAACTTCAGGATAATTTGAACTTTCATCATTGCTGCTACTTCTGAACAGCAGCACAAGAATTGCATATTCTTAACTCATTTGCATGACAAATAAACCTTGAAAACGCAACATATGAGCTCAATCTAAAGAAAAACAATTCAGCCTTCACATTCTATCTTGATCACATCATAATTTTACTTCTTGTTTGTTTGTTTGATTGTTTCTTGACAGGGTTTCTCTATGTGGCCCTGATAGTCCTAGAACTTGCTCTGTAGACATGGCTGGCCTCAAACTTAGACATCCATCTGCCTCTGGAGTGCTGGGATTAAAGGTGTGCATAACCACCCCCTACCACAATGCTATTTTTTTAATATTTAAAAAAATAACAATAGAGAGATTATAGATAAGAATATGATCACATTTGCCATATATAATGGATATAAATATAACTTCTAAGACCTTTAAAAACATATAAACCTTATAATCCTGAGAAGGTAATTTGTAACAATGATTTATAACTAAGTTATTTATTGATGATTTTTAATTAAATTGCTCCTTCACAGTATTACTGTCTTTGAGAAAATGTTATTTTGTCTTTGAGCTTTAGCAGCGCTTTCTTCACCTCCTTGTTCCTCAGAGTGTACACAACAGGGTTGAGTAAAGGTGTCAGCACAGTGTAGAAAACTGTCACCACCCCATCCACAGCATCCCTGGATCCTGGCCTCAAATAGATGAAAACACAAGGCACAAAGAAACAGAGAACCACAATGCAGTGCGAGGCACAGGTCTGGAAAGCTCTGTGTCGGCCCTCTGAGGTGTGGATCCTCAGGATCGAGCAGACAATGGACACATAGGACAACACAATCAGCATGAAGCAGCCTGAGGCAACCACCCCGATATTCACAAAGATGACCATCTCAATGGCTGCAGTATCTGCACAAGCCAGCTTGAGGATGGGTGGCCCATCGCAGAAATAATGCTGGATCTGGTTGGGTCCACAGTAGGGCAAGTGGAAAATCAGCGAAGTCTGGACAGCAGAGTGCAGGGAACCCGTGAGCCAGGTGCCAGAAGCCAGGAGGGCACACACTCTTCCACTCATCAGGCTGCTGTACCTGAGTGGGTAACTGATGGCCAGGTAGCGATCATAGGACATGACTGTGTAGAGGAAACACTCAGTGCTACCCAGGAAGTGGAAGGAGTAGAACTGTGCCACACAGCTATAGAAGGAGATAGCCCCACCCTCTGGGGACACCAAGGTCATCAGCATTTTGGGCACTGTGACTGTAGAGAACCACATGTCAATAAAGGAAAGGTTGGTGAGAAAGTAGTACATGGGTGTGTGGAGGTGGGAATCCACCCTGATCACCATCAGGATGAGAAGGTTTCCTAACACAGTGAGAATGTAAATCACCAGGAAGATTACAAAGAGCATGGTGTCCAAGACTGGTGGGTGGGGAAGGCCTGAGAGGAAGAACGTGGTCACTAGACTCACATTTGACATTTCCTCTCATCTTTTATTTATTTCAATTTGCATGTAAATGAGAACTGAGAATTACTTCTCTATATGATCACTGTATCAGCGATGATAAATAATTCTAGAGTTTACTCAATGTTGTGTGCTTCAAAACTTCTTTGGTAAAGATACTGAAATGATTTCAATATCTCTTTTCTCTCAAGCACAAGAAAGTAGGAGACAGAGAATTATAACATACTAGAGAGAAAGATAGAAGAAGAAGAAGAAGAAGAAGAAGAAGAAGAAGAAGAAGAAGAAG
>JABTXL010000888.1:10567934-10611627 GCA_025134845.1 Neodon shergylaensis | reverse complement strand
AGAAGAAGAAGAAGAAGAAGAAGAAGAAGAAGAAGAAGAAGAAGAAGAAGAAGAAGAAGAAGAAGAAGAAGAAGAAGAGGGATGTTTTATTACCTTTATATTTTGGCTTTCTGTTGTTGTAACAAATACCTGAAACAGATTAGAAAGAAAGGTTATTGTATTTGATTGACTGGCCCCATTTCTATTGTGCCTCATCATGGGACCAAATCATAGCAGTAACATTGCAAGACTATTTATCTCATGACCAGTATATAAAAGAAAGAAAATGAGGAAGAGAGCAGAAATCCAAAAATCCTTTTTTAAGAGTATTTTCTCTGTGATGAGAAGCCCTCTTAGCTAGAAGCCACCCCTTGTAGTTCCCATTACCTCGGTAAGTCTTTAACATCTGAGACTTTGTGTGGACATTTATCTAATCCAATCACAGCCATTGATGTAAGTTCCAAAAATTTGGTGAACGAAATACAAATGTGGTATCCACACCCTTTCTTCATAGTCAGGTCAGTTGGGTATCTACTCAAGATAACATCAAAGTTCAATCAAGAAATCATTTGGGGAATCAATCTCATCTCCAACCCTGAAGCTTCTTCCACCCCTCTTGAAATTGCTATTATAACTTCATTCCTTGCACTTTCCAGAGTGAGGTTCAATGTTCTTGGTTGTTAGTTGCAGATGGCTTTACTCTAGGATTCTTCAGGAAAACCTGGGTGATATGAAGTCATAGCCACATGGATGCTTACAATATGGTAGTTTCATTTCAAAGGTATAAGGACAGCCACTTCCCCTATACTGTGATGAAGTGGCACCTAATCACATTCATGACACTCAAGCATACTGAAGGGAGAGGTGGTTGGGTAGGAATTGTATGCTGCTTGGCAGCTTTCTGGGAATCTAGCTCTCATTTATTTTCTCTCCAAAGCTGGTGTAAAAACTTACAGAGACAAGAATTGACTTGCGGCAATGATCATTTTTCAAGTCCACAACAGCCTTAAATCATGCTCTGTTATCCTCACCTGTCATCTGGCATTACAAATATGACATCCTTTAAGTATCCATGACCAGGAAATAAGATGGTGAATGTTCAGAGCTTAGTACAGCAGTTTGGCATGTGATAACTGCTTAATAACTAATAGTCCATCCCCCATTATTCCCTGTAGAAGCATTACAGAATTGCATTTGTTGAGCTTACAAAAAGAAGTATACTATCTTTATGTTTATAGACAATTCTCAATTTCAAATGGAGCTTTTAGAAGACTTTCATCCTTGCTCCTCCTCTTGGTGTCCACAACATTCCCTGATTCTCAAAGGTTTTTTATACAGTCTCTCAGGGTTGGGACTAATATCACTCATCCTCCTTAGTGATACTCCCTACACCATATCTCATGTCCTAGGAAATGTAAAAACTCATACATGACTTATACTCTGTTCTTCATCCACTTCATGACCCTTTATGAGAATCTAAGAACATCAACTTCTGATGTGTTATGCCAGATAAGATCTATTAGAAAGCAAACATTTCCTGTAATTCACCATTCTAACATAGTTTTCTGAATATTTTGTAACTTTAACTTCCTTAAGGTTACATGGTATCATAATTCACCTCCTGTGTTTCATAAAGGCTCTCATGAAAAACATTTTTCCAAGTCTATGCTGCTTCTTCAACACTTACAACATGACACAGGAAAAAGTCACCAAAGGCAATTAAATGATACAGGAAAATGAAACCAAGGCAATTAAAAGAAATTGATGTCAAGAAAAATTGAGATCTCAAACAGTTGAAATGAGTATAATTCTTTTTACTTAAAAACAATATATCCATGGTTGTTAATATCTATTCACTGATATTCAAATAATGATAGTTCATTATTCTGTGGGCAGAGATGGTGAAAGATGCCTACTACTTAAGAAAAAGTAGGATCTGATACTAAGAGACTTCACACAAAAATAATGATTTTAGCCCCACAGAATATCATTTTAGGAAAATTAAAGCTACATTTTTTGCAAATAGAGACTGGATTGTTATAATCATTAATTTTAATTCAAGACTCATTAAAGGGAGAAAACATAAGCCTAAAATTTACACCATATTAACAGAAAGAAGTCACAAAAAGAAATTCAGCTTTAGGTTTGATAAAAAATGTTTTATAGGTTAAACATTTTATCAGGTTTGTCCATGGTTGGAATCCCTATCAGAGAGGTTGACTTGCTTTAATGCTTTAATAACATGTCCACTATTTGTAACCACCTTAGCTGTCTGTCCTTCTGTCATCTCCTTTCTTACCTGTCCATCGTCTCTATCTACCTACCTGTAAATCATCTAATAGGGAAACTAGCAAACTAAAATTAGATGACAGTCAAGTAACATTGCTGTATATAAAATTAAAGTGAATAGAAATGAAAGTAGGAAAAAATTTATTCAACTTACCTAAAACTCACCTTATAGGATATGATTTATTGCAGGAGAAAATTCATCTGAATTTTTCCTCCAAATGATTTACCTTCTACATGTGATAGACAGGTACTAGTCTGTAAGCTGTCACTCAGAGAACTGATACAACAGACTAATAAACAACTGGTCTAAAACTAACTAGGTAACTTGTGGAGGCTGGAAACCAGCATGACTAAATGAGCAGGTGTTTAACTTGGTGGACATCATTCACTGTCCCAGAGGAGGAAATTGGGTTTCCATATTCTCACACATAAACAGGAAGTCACCAAGGAATGGGTATAGACATAGGAAGTCACCAAGGAATGGGTATAGTCCCATTTCCCTGTGCAGTTCTTTCTTGACTCCTCCTGGGACAGCCCCTGTCTCCCTTTTTCTGCCTAAGAAAGAAGAAGCTGAACTGTTATCCTTTTTTCTCTCCTGCAATGAAAACTTACTTGTTCTCCACTGAACACTGTTCAGAATCTGGATGCTCATGGATTTCTGCACATAACAGTTCAGTATCATTGTTTCCTTTGCCATCTTTATACCCAGATAAAACATTTAATATTTCCAAATTTTGTTGTTATTACTTAGGATTTTGGAATCACTATTCCCTAAAGAATGTCTACAGATCATAATGACATCCCAATTGTATGTCATAATCATATGTTACTTATACTGTATCATTGTTCTGACAAACCTAAAAACTACTTATGCTAGCTTCTTTGTAAATTATTTCATAAGGGACTTCCTTTATTCCTTTCTTTAGAGTACTTGTGTTTTTCTTATTGGTTTATATGAGAGCATTTTACAAAAGGAAAATACTAATCTTGTCATCATTTACGTATTTTTGCTTCTTTTTTTTAACTATTCTAGGAAATTTTGTCCAAGGATTTCAGTACAGGTCCAAAGTGGGTATTTTGTTTTACCAAAGTTTATTTGTGCAAAATGTTTAACAGTTTTCTCTTACAGAATAATTTCTTAGTATTTTAATATTTAATGGAACTTTAAATGACTCTTCTCATTTACTTATTTGGGTTTCATTTTACTTTAGATTTCATGTCAAGGGTGTTTTATTTCCTACATTATTTGGGATTGTGCTTGGCATTAGCTCATTGGCTGATGTGCTCTTTTAGAAATTTAGGTTTCCAGTTGTGGTTTGCTTTCTGTAACACTGGCTGTGTTTCTTCCATTCCATTAAAAAGTAAATTGCTAAAACTTTCTTTTACAGTGAAATGGTGAAAGTACAGTATATAATTTTGTGTGTTTATTCTTTACTGCCTGTTTCCTTTCAAATATATTTACCAAAGTATCATAAAGTCTGGGACGACTAAAGCTACCTTTGACATGTACTGATTTTCTGATGCATATTTTGAGAACCACGGTTGAGACTTTTCTCACTTGAAGTTCCAGATAGCCCGTAATTATCATTTGAAGAAGACTGCCTTTCCCTATGCCATGCCAGGCATCAACTTGCTGAATATATCAGTTAATGTTAAATGTATAAATTAAAGTTAAATGTATACTTTCGCCTGGAATATTAGACTAGGAGTGCCTCCTGTAATGGAAAGATGATATAGCTGGAGTCCTAAGTCCCTTTCGTCTTACTTTCTCTATGTAGAATGATCTATTAGCAAAGATAAAACTGATTCCCACCATCAAGAAGTAAAGAAAATAATACTCATGCAATAGGAAAATAAACTGATAGTCACAAACCAATATGCTTGGTGGGATTCCTTAGTTACAGAGTAATTTATTCAAGAGCAAACCCAGTGCAATGTGTTATTTCACAAATATGTTCCTGAAAATGTGGAGTAACAATTTCTTTAATAATTAAACTAGGGGTTGGGGAATTTAGCTCAGTAGTAGAGCGCTTGCCTAGTAAGCACAAGGCCCTGGGTTTGGTCCTCAGCTTTGAAGAAAAAAATAATAATAATTAAACTGAGCCACATGGTGGTGGTGCATGCCTTTAATCCCAGCACTCAGGAAGCAGAGGCAGGCAGATCTCTATGAGTTTGAGGCCAACCTGGTCTTCAAGAACTAGTTCCAAACAGGTTTCAAAGCTGCAGAGAAACCCTGTCTTGAAAGCAGAACAAATAATAATAATAATAAAACTGTGTTAAACACCACTAGACAAAATACATATTAGCAAATGTTTGCTATCTGTAGCTTGCCAACTCTGGTTCAAAACTACAAGTTTCTCTTTGCCTACAGCAGAATGAATTCATGTCATTTGTCTGCATAGACTTGAATAGGATACACCCAGTTATAGGACATTAACTTTTGGAGACAACCTTACTTCCCATAACTCTATTTCTTCAAGTGCAACATGGTGTGAGCTCTGATTCACTTATCCGAAGGCTGTCAGAATCCATTTGTTTTCAGCCTGATATCTGACACCACTCTGCCCCAGATCAAGTGTGGTATACTCTAATACAACGCCCTAGTAATTTACTCCAAGTAAATTTGAATGGCCCACTTAAAGTAATTAATAAATAGCATTTGTTTAATACCTTAAGCTTTAAAGTTCTCTCCTATTCCACCCAGATCTTCATGGAATAAGTTCAAAGTTATCTAAAGTTTCAGGGTGAGAAAACTAAAACACAGACAAGAGGAAGGGGAATTACATGGGTTTCCAAGCACCTGCTCTCATCAGGATGCTACAGAAACACTACTATTTACTCAGCAAACTTCCAAAGGGTCTACTGTTAACAAAGCCCAGTGAAATTTATTTACACCTAGTAGGTTAATTGCCCCCAGTGGAAAAGGCAAGAGTAATTTCAACACCCCCTTAACTCCTACCCCCTTGAGACCTGCCCTGTTAAGACTATAGTAAGGACCTGATCAGCAGGAAGAACTTACACAGCAGAAAACCAGACCCCAGATGTCAAACCAAAGGAACCCCACTGTCAATAGCAGCACAGAGGCTATAAGGAGGGAAGCAGAAAAAACACAACCTCACAAGGAAGAGGGGTCATGGTCCATAAAACTGCAGAAATGGGCCTCCTTATGGAGCAGCAATATGTAAAAAGAAGCTGAAGGAAAGAGCTGGCAGTGGCCTTACTGCAGTTTCTCATCCAGGCAGAGCTCATCTACGGGCTCTGGGGAGAGCAGGTGAGGGAGAGGTTTGGTAACAGGGATCCTTCTAAGATACAACTATATTAAATGCGGCAGGAGTTGAGAACTGAGAAAACAGCTGAGACTTAAAGCATTGTGCATGACAGGAGAGTCTTTGAGCACCATTTAGCAAAGGTCAGTCTTGTCTTGGAGTTTTCTGATCCAAATGATCTTCAGTGTTTACCTTAAGCTAAATCAGGATGTGTAGGGTTCCCAGCACGATGTTGAAGCATGGGCCCTGGAGTCATCAGTCACAAGCTTTCTTGAACACTGCAGAGATCAGAATGCTGGATACTGATAATGTAGTGTGCACACTTGTCACTGAAAACAGCAAAGTCTATTGCAGTCCAGAAAACTGAAAGGGTAAGGTTTGCAACGACCATTAATAAAAAACTAGTAATATACTGCAGTAAACGTTCTGTATTGGTACTCTTGAAAAAGTAAGATAAGTGATATTTTTAGTCCATTGGTGACTATAACTGAAACTTTGGAAAGTAAAAGTATGGATAAGGAGAATAGTTCATTAGCTTTAGTACTGAGATGTTCTTTGTAAGCAAACAGGATCTCGGTTGGAGGGGGCAAGAGAAAAAATGATAAACAACAAGCGAGCAATACAGAAGAGAGAGGAGGAAAGGAGATAGAGACAGGAGGAGAAAGAGAGGGAGGGAATGAGGAAGGGGAGGAGGGAGGCATGGAGCCAGGGGAAGAGGAAAGGGAGAAAATCTCTTCTATGCCTGTTTGACAATAATGCAGAATATATGTGCCACATCTAGAGACTTCACAAGAGCATTAAGCCTTTCCCTTCTGCGGTCTTTTATCAGATGTGACTACCAAGGACATGCAAAGCAGCAACCAGACTTCTGTGTCGCACTTCATTTTGGTGGGCCTGCACCACCCACCTGAGCTTGGGGTCCCACTCTTCCTAGCATTCCTTCTCATCTACCTCCTCACTGTTTCGGGCAATGGGCTCATCATCCTCACAGTCTTGGTGGACATCCGGCTCCACCGGCCCATGTACTGGTTCCTATGTCACCTCTCCTTCTTAGATATGACCATTTCTTCTGCTATTGTCCCAAAGATGCTAGCTGGCTTTCTCTTGGATAGTAGAATTATCTCCTTCGGGGGCTGTGCGATTCAACTCTTTAGTTTCCATTTCCTGGGTTGCACTGAATGTTTTCTTTATACACTTATGGCTTATGACCGATTCTTGGCCATCTGTAAGCCTTTACACTATGCTACCATCATGACTCGCAGTGTCTGTAACTGCCTAGCTTTGGGCACCTGGATTGGAGGGACCATCCACTCACTTTTTCAAACAAGTTTTTTATTCAGGCTTCCTTTCTGTGGCCCAAACAGAGTTGACTACTTCTTCTGTGACATCCCAGCCATTCTCCGTCTAGTCTGTGCAGACACCACCATCAATGAGTTGGTCACCTTTGTAGACATTGGCTTCTTGGCCCTCACGTGCTTTATGCTCATTCTCACTTCCTATGGCTACATCGTGGCGGCTATCCTGAGAATCCGCTCTGCAGATGGGCGTCGCAATGCCTTCTCTACCTGTGCTGCCCACCTCACTGTGGTCATCGTTTACTATGTGCCCTGCACCTTCATTTACCTACGGCCTGGCTCACAGGAACCTTTGGATGGGGTGGTGGCTGTCTTCTACACAGTCATTACTCCCCTGCTGAACCCCATCATCTACACGCTACGAAACAAAGAGATGAAAGCAGCATTGCGGAGGCTGGGAGGTCACAAGGAGGTACAGGCTCACTGACTTCACCTAATTCAGGCCTACTGTACACACTCGTGCCTAACAGGGAGCGTTAAAGCAGAAAAAGAAAAGAAAATTAGCGTGGGAAGGAGTCTGGAAAGTTCCATACTGTAACCCCTTGGTACTCATGTTTTTCCCTGTCATCCTTCAGCGCTATGGGCAATCAATCAAAATCCACTGGACAAGGGTAGTTTCTAGCAGGAAGGTTGTATACAATGGCCCCATAAAGGCTGCTTCTCTGTGACATCATCTATGTGTACATTTTAATTTCTAAGTCCTGTGTTGACACAAATAACCCACTTGTAATCTATCAGATTTAACCTTGACAAAAAAAATCTTGTGTGTTATTGTCAATATCATACAACTATGGAGGTACTGAAATTCAAAGGAGCAAGCTGACTTTCCCAACTCTCTTCTCTCTGTATTTTACTTTGACAAAGAAACTCCAGTTGTACTTGAACATAAAGGGGCAATTTCACCTCAGTATGAAGGGCCTAACACATGTGTAATGCTGGGTGACCTGAGTAATGCTGGATGATCTGAAATTTCACAGGAGTAACATTTAGGTAGGTGTTTTGAGAAGAAAGTTTCCTTGCCATTAGCACAAAATGGATCATTCTCCTCTTCCACGGATCTGAAAGAAGCAGATTGTCTGAAATGGTGAATACAAGTGTGTGCTAGTACACTCCTACATTTATTACAGAGATGTAGAGTATCCTCATGGGACAGAATTATTGGGTGCATATAACTTATTGTCAGATAATATTCAATGACCCAAAGCTCTTTTTAGTGTCTTTTCATATACGAATGTGAGACCAGCATCTAAGGGGAGGTCCTTCATTGCAAGACCTCCCTCAGTACTAGATATACCTTCATTGGTTTTCAGAAAGAACGCAGTCACAGACTCTAAGAAGAACTCTATTTCCCAGACTCAAATCAACTGTGATCTTTTTTAAAGCTTGGGATGATGTATGAGGGAAGATTATTATTTCTAATAAGAAATATATATTCTCCTGAAGTTCCCTTCCAAAATTAAACTCCCAAATCTTCATGAATGAGCAATGTGATTCAATTCAGTGCTAATTTGTTCAATATATCTTTAAATCAATGGCATTATTGTAATTCTAAATGACTTTCTATTCTTCAGACTAGAAATGCATTTACATATAAGGCAAAATAATAAAATGTATGTCCAAAATGATTAAGAAATGGCTGATTTTTATGCCAATACCAAGCTGTTTTCAATACTGAAGCTCTGTAATAGAGTTTGAAGTCTGGGATGGTAATGCCTCCAGACATTCCTTTATTGTATAAGATTGTTTTGGCTATCCTGGGTTTTTTTTTTTTCATATAAAGTTGATTATTGTCCTCTCAAGGTCTGTGAAGAATTTTGATGGGGATTGCATTGAATCTATAGATTGCTTTTGGGAGAATTGCCATTTTTACTATGTTGATCCTCCCAATCCAAGAGCAAGGGCCAGCTGGACTGGAACTGAAAAAGCATGGGATAAAACCGGACTCTCTGAATATGGTGGACAATGAGGGCTGCTGAGAAGCCAAGGACAATGGCACTGAGTTTTGACCCTACTTCATGTACTGGCTTTGAGGGTTCCTAGCCGGTTTGGATGCTTACCTTACTAGACCTGGAAGGAGGGGGGAGGATCTTGGACTGCCCACAGGGCAGGGAATCCTGACTGCTCTTTGGACTGGAGAAGGAGGGGGAGGGAAGTGGGGTATGTGGAGTGGGGGGAGGGGGAGGGAAAAGGGAGGTGGGGAGGAGGCAGAAATTTTTAATAAAAAATTAATAAAAAAATAATAAATTTAATAAAAAGAGCAAAAAAAGAAATGGCTGACACAATTAATCATATACTAAATATTGCTTAGGAACTGATGGGAAAGAAAAGAAAGATGATGTAAAAATGGCTTCCTGGGGAAATATGTACTATAGTTTGAAAATAATGTAAGGCCTAGTTAACTGAAGAAGTACAGAAGTTTTGCATATAATGGGAAGAATGCCCTACAGATAATAAGAGTAAGAATGCTCTAGAAAAATTGATCAACTCTCTGAGGAAGAATAGTCTGTCACAAGCCACACTTTAGGGTGATCTGTCACAGTCCAGCCACAGCAGGTTCATATGTCCCAGATTAAGGGTATGTGGATTAGAAATGTTAGGTAGAAGGAATAGATAGGATAGAAACACAGAGACATAGAATAGTACCAGGAGGATAACTCAGTAAATACTGGATACCGAATTTGCCCACATTTAATTTTCTCATGCTTTTATACCCCAATACAAAAATGGGAAAGGCAAGAGATTGCTTTAACATGACACAAAGGACAAGCAGAATAGTTATTTGCTTCAGTATTTGAGACACCAAGCCATTATTTCCTGAGTAAAGTTTTGATGCTTTAGGCAAGATATGCAGTGAATACACCTTAGCCTGTAGGCAGCCACTCTGTGCAAATCTCCAGCTTTTGGATACAAATGGATGGAAATAGAAAACACTATCCTGAGTGAGGTTAAGCCAGACCCAAAAAGAGGAACATGGGATGTACTCACTCATATTTGGTTTCTAGTCATAAATAAAGGACATTGAGCCTATAATTCGTGATCCTAGAGAAGCTAAATAAGAAGGTGAACCCAAAGAAAAACATATAGGCATCCTCCTGAATATTAACCTTCATCAGGCGATGAAAGGAGACAGAGACAGAGACCCACATTGGAGCACCGGACTGAAATCTCAAGGTCCAAATCAGGAGCAGATGGAGAGAGAGCACGAGCAAGGAACTCAGGACCGCGAGGGGTGCACCCACACACTGAGACAATGGGGATGTTCTATCGGGAACTCACCAAGGCCAGCTGGACTGGGTCTGAAAAAGCCTGGGATAAAACTGGACTCGCTGAACATAGCGGACAATGAGGACTACTGAGAACTCAAGAACAATGGCAATGGGTTTTTGATCCTACTGCACGTACTGGCTTTGGGGGAGCCTAGGCAGTTTGGATGCTCACCTTACTAGACCTGGATGGAGGTGGGTGGTCCTTGGACTTCCCACAGGGCAGGGAACCCTGATTGCTCTTTGGGCTGACCAGGGAGGGGGACTTGATGGGGGAGGGGGAGGGAAATGGGAGGTGGTGGTGGGGAGGAGGCAGAAATCTTTAATAAATAAATAAATAAACATAAAAAAATAAATAAAATGAAGACTCGGGAATAGGCTTGAATTATCTGACTTTTGGTCAAGGTGAAGCAGACCAACCTCTGTGGGCCACATTAGTGTCCAAAACACCAAGTCACCATACCCTGGATCAGGGTCTTTTGTTTGTAGCCACACCTGTTTTCAACAACTTTAAAAGAGCAAAAATAAGCTTAAACTCTCTGACCTCCAGTCAGTGTGGAACAGGCTCACGTCTGCGAGCCCTCACAGCAGCCCAAGATACTACCATAGTCTTTTAGACTAATAAACACAGCCACAACTCCAGAGGCAACCATCAAACTCTAAAGCGTAAATGGAGGCAGAGCATAGGTAATAGTGCCCATGGACTAAATCAACCTTACTGGAAACACAAAATCATCACCTTCTGTCAGAGCCAACTATAAACACACCCCACAACATTCTGAACAAACTTTAGTCATTTTACATCTAATGAAGAAATATTCCATGCAAACTTATCGTTTTATGAAGAAAAGTATCACATAAAATATCAAGAAACATCTTATCTACACTATTCACCAGGAAGAACAATGTGGTTTTTTTTTTAATTTTTTTAGTCATTTTACATAGCAACCACAGTTACCCCTTCCTCCTTTCCTCCCACTCCCGCACCTCATCCCCAACTGACCCACTCCCCATCCACTCCTCAGAAGGGTAAGACCTGGCACATCAAGTTAAGGAAGGACCAAGGCCCTCCCCTCTGAATCAAGACTGAGCAAGACATCCACCATAGGAAATAGGCTCCAAAAAGCCAACTCGTGTACCAGGGATAGATTCCAGTCCCACTACCATGGGTTCCACAAACTGTTGCCCACATTCAGAGAATCTAGTTCAGTGCCCTCCAGGCTCCCCAGTTGTCAGTCTAGATTCAGTGACCTCCCACCAGCTCAGGCCAGATGTCTCTGTGGGTTTCCCCATCATGATCTTGAGTTCCCCCACCCTTACTCATGTAATCCCTCCACCCTCTCTGAATGGACACTGGGAGCTCAGCCTGGTGTTTGGCTGTAAATCTCCAGCAATGTGGGGGGTTTTTGTTGTTTTTGTTTTTGTTGTTGTTGTTGATTTTTATTGACCTCTACATTTTCCTCTGTTCCCCTCCTTGCCTTTCCCCTCCCCTTCAACCCTCTCCCAAGGTCCCCATGTTCCCAATTTACTCAGGACATCATGTCTTTTTCTACTTCCCATGTAGATTAGATCTATGTATTGAAAGACCTGGATAAATCCAGACCCCTGTAGTAGAAAATATAGAGCCAAAAATCTAAGCAGGGAGGAAAAATCAAAAATCTAGATTAACCAGTTCAGTGACTGTTTCAGTAACTAGCTGACATCCAAAGGGGCTATACCAGCTTGCATTCCCACCAGCAATGCAGAACTGTTCCCTTTACTCCACAACCTCTCCAGCATAAGTTGATATCAAACTTCCACCTTTTGAGAGGATCCTGATTTAAATTCTAGTTTGAATTTATCTACCCTTAAAAATGAAAAAAAAAATAAGCAAAAGGGTAAAAGTAGTGTTATCCTGTGCAGCTATTCTAGCACTAGCAAATCAAGTGATGTACTTACAAGCTACTTAGAATTTCATTAGTTTGTTCTGGCCTCTTTCAACCCTTCAGTTTCTTATTTTTCAACACATGTATCAAAATATGTGTATGCATTTATATCCAGATTTTATTACTATAGGTTTTCTAGCTTCAGGCTTCCTTAAATAGAATTTTAAAATAACCTTAAGTATACAAAAGTGTTATTTTACCAGTCTTTTCTTCTCATTATTTCTGTTTTATTACGTTTGCTTAGGTGTTTTCTCAAACAGTACACAAACAAAAATATTTCAGTCATCTTTCCTGAGCTCATGTTGTTGTTGTTAGGAACTATTGTGGAAAAAGGGTGTTCCTCACATTCTATCCACTGTGTCCATTTTGACCATTTGTTTGTGTGATGTTTCCCATTAAAAGAACTTTTGAAATGTAATTAAGACTGTTGTTGTGGCAGTAATAGTATAAAAGGTGCCTAGGACATAACAAAGTAACATTGTACTAGGACATAGCCTGATGTGGGAGTGTCATATATCAATCTGTTGATTTCATTGGTTAAGTAATAAAGAAACTGCTTGGCCCTCATAGGTTAAAACATAGGTGGGAGGAGTAAACAGAATAGCATGTCGGGAGGAAGAGGAAGTGAGCTCAGACTCGACAGCTCTGCCCTCTAGAGCAGAGAAGCCATGCTCTGCTCTCCTGGAGAGAAGCCATGCTCCAGTCTCCCGGACAGACATGAGCGATGAAGCTCCAATCCAAGATGGACGTAGGCTAGAATCTTCCCGGTAAGCGCACCTTGGGGTGCTACGCAGATGATTAGAAATGGGCTAGTCCAGGTTGAGAGTTAGCCGAGAAGAGGCTAGATATCATGGGCCAAGCAGTGATTAAATGAATACAGTTTGTGTGTTGTTATTTCGGGCATAAGCTAGCCGAGCAGGCAGCCGGGGTGCTTGGGACGCAGCCCCGGCTGCTCCTTATTTCAACAGTAGCCAAAAATGGAGAAACTTGGAAATGTCCATAGTTGCATGTGACAAACTGACAAAGGCTTGGAAAACTTGAGTAATAAAATAATCACCATTCATTAAGTAATATATTTGATATACATTACAGCATCTCAAGCCATTACTAGAACTAGTGATATAAATGAAAAATTGAACAAATAAGCAGCAATTAATAGGCAGTTCTTTACAGAAACTGAACAGTGGTTGTTGTAATACAAGCGGCGGGCTGTTTCCCACCACCCGGCCGCCCGCACGGCTAGCTTTATACCCGAAATAATTACACGGAAACTGTATTCTTTTAAACACTGCCTGACCCATTAGTTCCAGCCTCTTATTGGCTTACATATTGATCTAACCCATTTCTAATAATCTGTGTAGCCCACAAGGTGGCTTACTAGGGAAGATCTTAACCTGCGTCTGTGTTGGATGGGAGAATCATGGCGACTACCTGAATCGGCTTCTTTCTCCCAGCAATCTGTTCTGTCTACTCCACCTACCTAATTTTCTGTCCTATCAGGCCAAGCAGTTTTCTTTATTTGTTAACCAATGAGAACAACAGATAAGATACAAGACCCACCTCCATCATTTTTCCTTTTTCTGTTTAAACAAAAAGAAAGGCTTTAACTTTAACATAGTAAAATTACATATAACAAAACAGTTATCAAGCAAGAATTACAGTTACAATATTTCTATCTATTTTTTCTTTTATCATAACTAAAGAAAATTATAACTATCCATTCTTCAACTCCATCAAAGACTCCAGAAGGATATACTACTACCTAAGTAAAAAAGAGGTACGCAACTTCAAAAACTCTAGAAATGACAGAGACATCTCGCTGCCTAGACAGTCACCCAAAGTTCCTCTGTACCGTTGAAGCACCCATCTTCAGCCTACAGGCCCATAGTATCCAGAGACATTTCTATGAAGCAGGAAATTTCAAAGTCACTTTCTGCTGTGTCCTGCAGAATGTCTCGCAGACTCTTTCATGAATCAGGACCCCAAAAGACCATCTCACCTTTAGGCAAGTTCAGCAGTCCTCTTTCTGCGGGTTCTTTGTGTCCAGTTCATGCATCAGTCCAGGCAAGAGCAGTTTCTTGCCCAAATGGCTATCCAACTCCATAAGGAGCCTCTTCGATGCCCATCTTCCTCTTGAAGTAGATTGGTACTGCCAGGAGCAGACGTGTCTCATTGTCATGAAAATCCCTAAGTTATTAAAACATTAAATGCCATATTCTGTAGATATGAAGAATGCCTATCTAACTAAAATATATCTCTATATATCTAGAAAATCTAACTAACATGACTACAAGATTTATTATTATTGATAATTATCTATCAACAACCTATATTTCCTAATTATGCATTACATTTTAAAAATGAACTACACAATCACAATATCTTAATCAAGATCAGAAATACATATACATATAACAAAATTGACCTTAAAATCCATACCAATGCAAATTATTCAAGTGGTATAGGACGTTTGAAAAGATTAATATCAAAACATGTCTTTTCAAGACATTGAGCATGACTAGAAACTAGATATGCTGTCATCATATATGACATGGACTCTTAAAAAAGTGTGTCACTTCTGGAGCAATATTGAGCAAGACAGCATAGACTTTAGGTGCTCATCACAAAATCTACTTGGAGCTCATCAACATTTAAGGAAGCAAGTTTATGAGACAATTTCCCTATGAATAATTTTTTCTCTGTCTGTAGTTATTCTCATGTGCATACGTATTTCTTCCCTAATAATAACTATGGGCATTTTTCCCTCCTGTTGTGTCTTTATCTCATGAAAATATTCCATCTGCTGGACACATTTATAGTTGAGGTTTGTCAGGAAGATGATTTCTACTTAAACTGCATAATTCTAGTAAATAGAAATAACACTAGGATACATTTTATTACTCAGACTGACATAGGAAATTCATAGTATTCTCGGTCACTGTGACAGCTTATTTTGAACTTCATAACAAATTCAAAACAAATTGGTTGCAATTGGAGATGAATACACAAGGACAATTTCCCAGGAGTTTGTTGCTGATTCCAGGTCAGGCATGAAGACATAACTTTCTCAGAAATGGACTTTCTGCAAATATTCCCAACCTCAAGTATCAGACAACTAACTGTCTAAGTCCTGAATTTCAATGTCACTTTTTGTCTGGGAATGCTGACTACTTAGAGATATGTGCACGGCAAACATTACTCAAAAAAAAAAAATTACTCATTGCCTGGTTAGTTTGACCTTCCTAGCCTGAGAGAAACTGTGTGATTAGTTTGACTATCTTATTGGTTACATAAGAAGTGCTTTTTGACCTTGAAAAATGTTATTTATATTTGTCTAGAGATTTTGTTGTGGGGGAAAGAAGGAGAGAAATTAAAAAGGTGTGTGTGTGTGTGTGTGTGTGTGTGTGTGTGTGTGTGCTGAAGGAGGGATGTAGCCCAATGAACAGAGAAGTAGTAAGAGAGAAATGTGAGGAGATGTAGCTGAATGCGTAGAGAAATGCAGAAAATGAAGCTATATAGAAGAGATATGTATGTAGGAGAGATGTATCTGTAGAAAGATGAGGCTGTATTTATGAGAGAGCTGAGTAGATGAGATGTATAGCTATGCAGAAGAAGTATGTGGCTGTGTAGGGAATGTAACTGTGTGGAGAGAGATGTGGATGAGTAAGGAAATGTAAACATATATAGTAGTGTAGAAAAATGTATGGAAAATATATGGATACTGTGTAGATAATCTGTGTAAAAATAGATGTATATGTATATAAAGATGTATGGCTGTGAAGGACAGAGAGGTTGTATGTAAAGAGAGATATGTAACTGTATGTGAAAAAATGTAACTGTGTAGTGAGAGTGCAGAGAAAGAGAAATTACTCAAGATGAAGTAAAAGAGAAGGTTACCATCAGGAAAACGTGTGCTTTTTCACTTTTTTTTAAGTTACAATTAGGAAGCATGTGTTTTCTTATTTACTCTAAGACAGAAAAAGTCTAGACCTCAGAGAAGAAATTTTCATAACCCTACTGCTCTGAGATATTCTTTCTGGCTGCAGTGCAGGGGTCCATGGGAACGTACAGCAGTGATAACTGGTGTTTAACAGGTCGACCAACCAGACTTGAACCCTATAGAATAAATTAAGAAAGGTGAATATTGGAGGTGTTATGTTCATGTTTGGAAGGAGAAAGTCATGATTGTATTGGAGAGAAATTATAGCAGAGATGAAGATACATCAACTAACACACCTGGATGATAAAATTGAAGAAGATAACTTCCTCTTTTTTATCAAGAGAAAATGTGTATTTTGAAATTCTTTTAATTTAGAAATACAAAACATCTTGGAACAGGAGAAAGGAAAGAAAGGCACAAAGTATACAGGCAACTTTTTACTTCTTGAGCTTCTCACCCCCTCTTTTCTTCACTAGTTCCCACGAAAAGAAAACACTCAGACACCCACAATAATGTTGTTAATCACAATGGAAAGAAAAAAGTGTTGTAAGGAAAACATGAACTATACTAAACAATTGGTTTGCATAATTATATAGTTTGTTCTCACGGGCCTCATTGTCATACTCCTGAGAGTTGTGGGTAGCTAACATTCCAAAGAGCTCCCTCTGAGGGAGAAATGGGTGGGAGGATCAGGTCCTGGCTGATGTAACACTCCTTTGATTCTAGGAAAGTCCAGAGATGGATGCTATTCCCAGATGATAAGCAGCAATTAAGTATGAGGCTGGGTGCGTGTAAAGCACAGCAGAGGAAATTAGGAGGCAGGAGCATCACCGTTCTGGAGAACATGCCAAAATCACTTTTACTCAATGGGAGCAAGATTTGTACTCTGTTTGCATAATTAATTTACGGGCTGTATTTCTGCAGACAATCCTTATAATACACTATGTACCCCACAAGAATATAGGTCATGCATTCCAAACTTCATTTTTGCAAGAACATGTGATGTAAAAACTTAAGTACAGACAAAGCTGAATTTAACCTGTTAATATTTTTTACCTTGTGAGCCAAAGAAAACTGAGATGCACTAAACAATACTGACATTTGAGGGAAAAGAGAAGATATTTACTCTTTTACAGTCAGTTTTATTGAACGGGGAATGAAAAGATGGCTGTGAAGACAGAGTACTTCAACCAGACTATGGTAAGTCACTTCTTCCTACAGGGTCTGATGTACACAGCTGAGCACCCTGGCCTCTTCTTCCTGCTCTTCCTCCTCATCTACAGCATCACTGTGACTGGCAATCTCCTCATTCTCCTTACTGTGGGCTCCGACCCTCATCTCCGCTCCCCCATGTACCACTTCCTGGGTCACCTCTCCTTCCTGGATGCATGTCTGTCTACAGTAACAGTTCCCAAGCTCATGGCAGGCCTGGTGACTTTGGATGGGAAAGTGATCTCCTTCCACGGCTGTGCTATACAACTTTATTGTTTCCACTTCCTGGCCAGCACCGAGTGCTTTCTGTACACAGTCATGGCCTATGACCGTTACCTGGCTATCTGTCAGCCCCTGCGCTACCCAGTGGCCATGAACAGACGGGTGTGTGCAGGGCTGGCTGGGAGCACGTGGGCCACAGGTGCTGTGCACTCCGCAATTCACACTTCCCTCACCTTCCACCTGCTGTATTGCGGACCTCACCATATCGCCTACTTCTTCTGTGACATCCCTCCAGTATTGAAGCTGGCCTGCGCAGACACCACTATTAATGAGCTTGTCATGCTGGCAAACATTGGCGTGGTAGCTGCCGGCTGCCTCATCCTCATCATCATCTCCTATGTCTTCATCGTGGCTGCGGTGCTGCGCATCCGCACAGCAGAGGGAAGGCAGAGAGCCTTCTCCACTTGCACAGCGCATCTCACAGTGGTGCTCCTATACTACATGCCCCCTGTCTGCATCTACCTGCAGCCAAGCTCCACTGGCGCAGGGGCAGGAGCCCCTGCTGTCTTCTACACAATAATCACGCCAATGCTCAATCCTTTCATTTACACACTGAGGAACAAGGAGGTCAAGCAGGCTTTGAAAAGGTTGGTGTGTAGAGGCTCCTGAGAGTCACCAGCTGGCAGCCCAGGCCCCCAACCTGAACCCATGGCTGTGCCCCTTGCCTGTCAGGAAAACAACAATGGTAACCACTCAAGGAGGAAACTGCTGAGTATGGACTGGGCCACATGTCCTCTCTTTGATCTGCCTCAGCATCACCTTAACAAACTCTTCACTAATAAAATCAAACTAAAGAGGTGACATTTTCAAATATTTCTGACACCTAAGCTCAGAAGTATGCAAATGTTGTTCAAACCCTTGTTTGTTTTAGTGTTTCTGTAAAGTAATTGCATTAACTGTATATCTTTTACTAATTCTTAAAGCAAAAATACGAGGTCCAAATTTTTGTCATCTATCACCTGATGTTTTTAAGAGAAGGGGCTAAATTTTATCATGATTAAATTAAACTCCAATGAGAATTGTGGCTTGTCCAACATCACTTAGAAAGTCATTATTTTAACTGTTCCCATTCCAGTTAGTGATACCTAAGACGAAACTCATAAGGTGAAATAACAAACACGGGATTTGGAGGCCTCTGAACTCACCCAGATTGCAGAATTTAATCTTATATACCAGTAGCTTTATTTTAAAAAGAAAATTAAAAGTAATTTCCTTTTGGGATTTTATGAGGTCTGAATGAGATAATTGGCAAGGTTTTAGCATTTTTCATTGGTGTAATACTTTACTTATAGAACAACCACAAGAACAGATTTTGTTTTTTAGATAATAAGGTGACAAATACATCAAGATTCTGCTAACTGTATTTTGCTATAAGGTGCGAGGAATTGTGATTCCTTCCAGGATGAATGACTGATATAATCTTTAGATAAATGTACCTTGACTGTAAAGCTAAACACTTTATGCACACAGCACTTTATCTCTTTAATTGTACTGTTCTTCTGTAGAAATAGCCTCAGCCAAACAAGCCACTCTTTTTGATATGTTTTATAGCAAAAGAAAGTAAGTTGTAGAATGACCAGTTAATATACTATTGCAATACAATAAATATCAAATGGGTTAAATTTGTTAACGTGGATAAGGTCTTGTAAATTCCAAGATGTCTTCATATATTTATTATGAAGAATAATTGAATGCATATTAAGGTAAGAATAATAATCTTGATGGATATTATTGATCTCCAACTTGACTGGATCTGGTGTCAACTAAATGGACAACTGACAAGCACACCTTTGAAGGATTTTCTTGATCACATTATTTGAAATAGAAAGAACCACCATTAATGTATACAATACCTTTTGATGGCCGTCCAATGAAAAGACACCGAGACAAGAATAGAATTATTGATTTTTGCCTGCTTGCCTTCACTCTTGCTAGCAAGCTTGTTTATTCTCTTGCTCCAAAAGCTACATTCCCTCACTGATGCTAGAACTAGACTCTTCGGGCTTCTGATGCAAACTGAAGACCAGCATCTCTTTAATAATCATTCAGGCCTACAGAGCCAGATTAAAACTGCTGGGACTTCCAGCTTCATGGACTGAGCATCTACAGAATTCTTCACCCTTCTATTGTGAATCTAGCATTGTTGAACTACAGAAAATGTACCATGTAAGTCAAGCTAATAAGACCTATTTTAAAATTAATTCATTCTATCTGCTCTCATCTTCTAGAGAACCTTGTCTCGTACCATAACTATAATCTGCTCTCAATTTCATTTTCTAGAGGTAGTTTTCTGGTTGTGTTATCTAGATTACTGCTCATCAGGAATTTATTTATTTCAAGGGACATTTTTATTTTTCTCTCTACCTGCAGATGGGGTACCCATGACCTGCAAAAACAAACTTTCTCAAGACCATGCAAATTTAAGAGCTAAAGCTACAACGTCAGCTCGAATATATATGACTTCAAAGATCACACATTTTTGCAATGTGACAGTACCTTAAAGGTAATCAAACTCACCTGCTCCACATTCAGGAACCATTTTTGATTTTGTGGTCAAGATTCCCTAGTCTTGGAGCAGGGAATCACATAACTTAATTAAGGGAACCACCTTAGGGTTGGTAAGAGACATGAACCTAGAGTGGCTCCCAGGTGCCCGGGGCAATGTCCCCAGTTAGTTCCTTGGGCAGCTGAGGATAGGGAACCTGAAATGACCCTTTCCTATAGCCATACTGATGAATATCTTGCATATCACCATAGAACCTTCATCTAGGGATGGATGGAGATAGAGACAGAGACCCACACTGAAGCATCGGACTAAGCTCCCAAAGTCCCAATGAGGAGCAGAAGGAGGGAGAACATGAGCATGGAAGTCAGGACCACGAGAGGTGCACCCATCCACTGAGACAGTGGGGCTGATCTATTGGGAGCTCACCAAGGCCAGCTGGACTGTGACTGAAAAAGCATGGCATAAAACCGGACTCTCTGAACATGGCGAACAATGAGGGCTGATGAGAAGCCAAGGACAATGGCATGGGGTTTTGTTCCTACTTCAAGTTCTGGCTTTGTGGGAGCCTAGCCAGTTTGGATGTTCACCTTCCTAGACATGGACGGAGGGGGGAGGACCTTGGACTTTCCACAGGGCAGGGAACCCTGACTGCTCTTTGGACTGGAGAGGGAGGGGAAGAGGAGTGAGGGGAGGGGGAGAGGGGCGGGAGGAGGGGGAGGGAAATGGGAAGCTGGGAGGAGGCAGGAATATTTTTTCAATAAAAAAGAATAAAAATAAAATAAAATAAAAGATTCCCTAGTCTTTGAATTGTGCCTAGTAGTTTATAAATGTGGGATCTTAATCAAAAACTCCTGGAAATGGACAGCATATAGGGAGTATGACACCACTAAGATATGTAGTTAAGCTCAGCATCCACGCAGAAATCAGGCTTATTCTCCCTTGTTCCAGCATCTGACTGATACAGCTGGAGGAAGGACAAAAGTAACGTAGGAAATTCATCATGCCCATCAGAGCAAGCTCCATCACAGAGTGAGGACAGTGGCAAGACAAGACCCTGGTTCCATCCTGCACTTTCCTCAGTCTTGTTAAACAACTGCCTCCTGGAAAATCAAGGCTGAATTATAGAAGACTAGGCACACAACTGCAATCGTGATATTTTTTTCCAGGTTCTGGCTATTACAAATAATGCTACTATGAACATAGTTGAACAAATGCTTTTGTAGTATGATTGGGCATCTTTTGGGTATATTCCCAAGAGTGGTATTGCTGGATCCTAAGATAGGTTGACTCCCAATTTTCTGAGAAACTTCCACATTTATTTCCAAAGTGGTTGCGCAAGTTTGCAACCAACAATGGATGAGTGTTCCCCTTACTCCAGCATAAGGTATCATTGGTGCTTTTGATTTTAACCATTCTGACAAGTGCAAGATGGTATCTCAAAGTTGTTTTGATTTTTTCCTGGAGCCTTTTGCCTTATATATCTGTCTACCCAGTAAGAATCCTTCAATCTCTTGAGTTCTTCTCTTCCTCTTGACAATGGTCCACGACCTCAGCTAATTATAAGCCTATATAACTGTGCTGATAGATATCTTGCCTTTATTTATTAAATATTTTGTATACATATCACCATTGTAAGACCTGTCAGAGGCTTTATACTATTAAGTGCTCCAAACAAAACTACTAAACAAAATATTTAAGTCAGTAAAATATATGTCCCTTCATGTGTTTGCCTTGTAGAAATGAAACAAGGCACAAATACATTATTCATAGCAAAGATGTCAAATAACAATACTGATTTTCTAATTGTTTCAGAAGTGGAAAATATTAATCCAAAATTTTTGAATTTTATTATAAGATTTGGCAAGTGTAGTATAACTAATTGTACTATTTTAGCTACAATTAAATTTTGAATGTAAAAGAGGACTTGAGAATTAATTTATATTAATAAAAATGAAAAAGCACTTGGCAAAATGAAGATAACTATTTAAGGTAATTATTTCCTCTGCCTCCCTACAACATAGCTAGTAAGTGACTTATGCTTTTATATGATTAACATCTGTCAAGTGAACAGGAACTAGAACAAAAATAAACTATTGTCTAGGACAATTTGCAAGGAAGGTTCTCCTGTAAACATGACTAAAGAATGTTAACATGAGAAATTCCAAGACAAGAAAGAAGTTAAACAAAATTGCTGGAAAGTAGGATTAATTGATATCCTGCCTTATAGCAAACAGCTCATATTCCAGAATACTCTGGAAGGCAGAGCATCTGCAGGAAATTCAGATGCGAGCAACTGAGTGGCAGCAATTTCTCCCAGGGATTAACATGCCAGCGGAGATGGTTTCCAGGCTATTCTTTAAGTAGCATGAAGATCTAAAAAGAAAAAAAAGAAAAAAACTGTGTTCCTTTTCATAAGTGGCAGCATTGTGACTAAATAAAATACCATTTCTTTGAAAGATATTGTTACATAAAATTCTTTTATAACTTTGCATCCAGTCTGCATTCATATCAGTTCTAACTCAGGTATTCATTCCTAATATTTTCCATGTAAATTAAAGTAAATCTAAAACATTATAAAAAGAAATAGAGACTGTAAAGAAGCTATCATGAGGTAGAATTATAACAGAATATTACTGAGGTGTATAATGGTAGAGTCAAAAGCAAAATTTTTGTACCAGTCTTTAATGAAAGAAGACTGTGTTTGAAAGAAAGAAATCAGTGTTGTTATTCCATTTTTCTTTAAGAATTGAATAATATTCCATTTTATTTATGTGCCAGATTTTCATAATCCATTCATCTGTTGATATGTAATTAATTTTGTCAGATATTGAGCTTATGTCTCTCAACTTTGAGAATACTTTATTTTTAAATACATTTTTTATTATTCATTTTTGCAACCTGGCTGCTATTGCCTCTCCTTCCATTCCTCCCAGTATCCCCAACCTCCATTCTGCTCTACAACCATCCACCCACCACTCCTTTCAGTTTTTTTATTTAGAGGAGGTCAGGCCTTCCACGGATATCAACCAAACATGGCATATCAAGGTGAAGGCTGGACAAAGCCACCCAATATGATAATAAAGGTCCCAAAAGCAGGCAAAGGAGTCAGAGAGAGCACCTGCTCCCACTGTTAGGAGTCCCATAAGAAGACCAAGCTACACAACTGCCATATATATGCAGAGGGCTTAGGTCAGTCCCATGCAAGATTCCTAATTGTTGGTTCAGTCTCTGTGAGCTCCTATGAGCTCAGGTTTGCTGATTCTGTGGATTTTCTTGTGTTGTCCTTGACCCTTCTGACTCTTAGAATCCTTCCTCTCCATCTTCTGCAGGATTCTCCAAGGTGTAACTTGGCTGTGGGTCTCTGCATATGTTTCCATACAGTGCTGGATAAAGCCTCAAATTTGAAAAATTTTAATACATGAAAGCTTCAAAATTTCCTTTCGTTCTTGCAATCATATCTTTGCTTTTGGCAATACCAAGCACAGGGATGTTCGGCAGAGCTCCTCGTCTCAAGTCTCTATTTATATTTGGTTAATAGATGTGTTTGTTTTTCTTGTTATTCGTTTTTCTACCATATTGTCCTTGATTTGCCTCCAAATTCTCCATTCATTTTCTGTGTTACAGCTAATGTCTTCTAAGACTATTCAATACATTTTAAATTTTATTTTTTTAATTCTAAGTGTATAAACTTTTGCTATTTTTTCTAGAAACAGAATAAAGTAGAATTCAAAAACAAATGTTAGACATAGGTTAAGGTCAGTTACTACACTGATCATCTTGAATGCAGTTGCAGCTTTGCATGGCTATACGTCACAATTTATTAATGTTGAAACTTTAACCTCGTTCATTTCATTTGACGTTAGCATACCTCAACCAAGAAAACACAGTTGCTATTAAGCTTAACTTACATAAATAAATTCATTTAATTTAACAGATACTTAGTTATCTAATGTCATTAAGCATTAGTTAAAAAGAGGATATTAAATGTGCAATTCATTAAAAGATATAGTTTTAAAGTATTATGTTAAAAAAAACAAATGAAAGAAACATTATTTAATTCATATTTAAACCATATAAACTAAATATTTTCAGTATTTTGAACAAGTTTTATGGTCATCATACACACAAATAACATCATCAATTGATATTTTACACATGAGAAGTCTCAGATTCACAGGGCAATTAATAAAAAATAAATAGCAGAGGCAGGATCAAAGTCCCAGGCTCCTCAAATTCTATATTATTAGTGGTGACCACTTGAAATGGTAAATATCTCTATCCAACAAGCAATGTCCCCCAGACCTCCCCACTATTTCAGTCACCATGTATGCTTATTTATTAAATTGATTTTGTTCCTGTCCTGTACTCATTACAACTCCTTTTTCTAATCTCCTTACCCATCTACAGCACACCCTTCTACCCTACAAGTCCTGTGTCCACATTCATCAATATTTATTATTGTTTGGTTCGCTTTGGTTCTCTGTTTTGGCATTTATAATATGTTATATTTACTACCATATACTTGATATATAAAACTGATATAAAATAGTAGTTTTAAGTGTATATGTATGTTACTGAGCTCTACATTTTTCTCTGCTGTCCTCCCAGTCTCTTCCTTCCCACTTCAATCCTCCCCCAAGGTCCACATGCTCCCAATTTACTCAGGAGATCTTGTCTTTTTCTACTTCCCATGTAGACTAGATCTATGTAAGTCTTTCCTAGTGTCCTCACTGTTGTCTAAGTTCTCTGGGATTGTGGTTTGTAGGCTTTCCTTGCTTTATGTCTTAAAATCATCTATGAGTGAGTACATGTAATAATTGTCTTTCTGTATCTGGGTTATCTCACTCAAAATAATGTTTTCAAGTTCCATCCATTTTCCAGAAAAATTCAAGATGTCATTACTTTTTTCTGCTGTGTAGTACTCCATTGTTTAAATGTACCACATTTTCCTTATCCATTCTTTGCTTGAGGGGCATTTAGTTTGTTTCCAGGGTCTGGCTATGACAAACAATGCTGCTATGAACTTAAAAGTTTCTATAAGGCAAAGGACACACTAAATAAGACAAAACAGCGCCTTTTTCCTAAATATAACTCCAGGAGCACAGACACTGAGAGCAATAATAAATAAATCAGACCTTATGAAACTGAGAAGTTTCTGTAAGGCAAAGGACACAATCAATAAGATAAAATGATGGCCCACTGAACGGGAAAATATCTTCACCAACTCCACATTTGACAGAGGGCTGATCTCCAAAATGTATAAAGAACTCAAGAAATTAGACATTAAGAAAACAAAATAATCCAATTTAAAGAAGGGGTAAAGATCTAAACAGAGAATTCTCAACAGGAGATTCTCAAATGGCCGAAAGACATTTAAGAAATTGCTCAACATCCTTAATCATCAGGGAAATTTAAATCAAAACAACTCTAAGATTCCATCTTAGACCTGTCAGAATAACTAAGATCAAAAGTACTGAGGATAGCTTATGTTGAAGAGGATGTGGAGTAAGGGGAACACTCCTCCACTGCTGGTGTGAGTGCAAACTTGTACAGCCACTTCAGAAATCAGTATGACAATTTCTCAGAAAATTGGGACTCAATCTACCTCAAGACCTAGTGATACCACTCGAGCATATACCCAAAGGATGCTCAATCATAACACAAGGACACTCATTCAACAATGTTCGTAGCAGCATTATTTGTAATAGCCAGAACCTGGAAGCAACATAATGTCCCTCAACTGAAGAATGGATAAAGAAAATGTGCTCCATTTATGCAATGGAGTATTACAAGGCTGTAAAATCAATGTCATCATGAAATTTGCAGGCAAATGGATAGAATTAGGGAAAAAAAATCCTTAGTGAGGTAACCCAAACTCAAAAAAACAAACAGTATGTTCACACTCATAAGTGGATACTAGATATAAAGCAAAGGATAACCAGACTACAATCCACAGTTTCAGAAAAGCTAGGTACCAAGGAGGACCCTAAGAGTCCTCTGTGATCTTCCTGGAAAGCGGAATTAAATGAGATCCCCTGGGTAAATTGGGGGCAAGGAGAGATGATAGAGGGGAGGGGATGTGGAATAAGAAAATGAGGGAATGGAATGGTCAAGTTGGGGGGGGATGGATTGGAGGAGCAATGAAAGAGACATCTTGATAGAGGGAGCCATTATGGAGTTATGGAGAGACCTCGTGCTCAAGAAATTTCCAGGAACCCACAAAGATGACCTCAGAAAAAAACTCCTCTCAATAATGAAGAGGTTGTCTGAATTGGCCATCCTCTGCAATCAGATTGGTGAATACCCCATCTTTCATCATAGAGCCTTAATTCAGCAACTAACAGAACCAGGTGCAGAGATCCACAATCAAGCACCAGACCAAATTTTTGGAGTCTAATAGAAGAGAGGGAAAAAGGATTATATGACAAAGGAGGTCAAGATCATAATGGGGACATCTACAGAGACAGCTGAACAAAACTCATGGGAGCTCACAAACTCTAGACCGACATGTGTGGAGCCTGCATGGAACCAAACTAGGCCCTCTACATGTGAGAGATTGTTATGTATCTTGGTCTATTTGAGGGGTCCCTGACAGTGGAAACAGTTACATCTATCACTGGTGCATTAATAGCTTTTTGGAACCCATTCACTATGGTGAGATGCCTTGCTTAACTTTGATGCATGGAGGAGGTGGCTTGGTCCTGCCTCAACCTAATGTACCTTACCCTTTAGGAGGTTTGGATAGTGGATAGACTGGTAAGGGGAGATGAAAGGGGCAAGAAGAGGGTTGGTAGGGAGCTCTGTGGTTGGAATGCTAAAATGAATAAATAAGAAATAAATTTTCACATCTGGGATGGTTACGATCATGTGAACTTATGTTTGGTCCGAAATTCTATTACTTTATGGGAATGTGTGTTCTGTTTTTATGCCAAAGTCATGCTGTTTTTAGCTGCATAATTCTGTAGTGTAACTTGGAATCTGAAGAAAGACACTTAAAAGAAATCCCACACTAGCTCAGAATTGAGAAAATAGATGGTTATTTATTTAGGTGTAGACTCACAAATCAGAATCCTCTGCTGGTGTAGAACAGAAACAGAATCCCGCAGCCAAAAAAAGAGGCTGGACATGTGATTTACATCGGCATAAGTAGTATAAGAGGCCACGCTCCCAGTGGGCAATTAACTTAAAGGCTATTGGCTGTATGATTTCCTACAGCAGGAATCAGAAATTTTAGGTTTAGCTAGAGGAATAAATTATTCAAAGATGAATTTGCCTAATTAAGCAATGCTCCCCAAAATATGGATTAACAAATCATAATGCTTTGATCAGGTATGTCTTTGTATTTCCATGTAAATTTTAAGATTAGCTTTCTTTCTCATTCTGATGGGGAGCAATCTGTAGATTGCTTTTGATAAGATGGCCATTTTCACAATATTAACTGTAGCAAACCATGAACATGCAAGATCATTCCAACTTCTGGAGTCTTCTTCAGTGTCTTAACATTTTCCTTGCACAAGTATCTTCATTGGTTAGATTTACTCCAAAATATTTTTGAAACTAATATATATGAAATTATTATCCTGACTTCTTTCTCAATAAAGTTGTTGTTGGAATATAGAAAGGTTACTTACTTTGTGTTAAATTTGTGCCTGCTATTTTGCTGAATGTTTGTCAGCTGTATTTTCTGATAGAGTCTTTAGGTTTCAGGGTTTCTTATATGTAAAATCATACCATCTACAAATAAGAATATTTTGATTACTTATTTCTCTATTTTTATCCCCTTGATCTCCTACAGCTGTCTTATTCTTCTAGCAAAGACTTCGAGTACTGTATTGAACACGAGTGGAGAGTGGACATATTTACCTTGCTCTATGTAGGAACTCTAGTAGGAATGTTTGAGGTTTTTCATGTGCTCATGTATACTGTATGTGCTATGTGTATGTGTGAGTGTGAACACACATGTCTTCTGGCATGCATGTGAAGGTCAACAACACAGGCAACCAGAGGTTTTGGTCATCTTTCCATCTTTCTAAAGACAGAGTCTTTGTTGGTTACGACTGCCCAGGAGACTGGCAAAGGAACATCCAGGGATTCTTTTGTCTCTCCCATTTGTCTCATCATAGGAACACTGAGATTATGAATGCTTTCTACAATGCCAAGTTTCACACTTGTCCAGAAACCCCTTTATCTATGAAGCCATCTCTCCAGCTCCTGTTTTCTCTCCTTAAAAGAATATCAGTCAGTTTAAATTAGGACCCAGGATAAAGACCTCATTTCATCTTATCCCCTGCCTAGAGGCCTAGCTCTAAATACTCTCCTTTGATGAGAGGCTTTGGCAATCCAAGTCCTACACAAGAGTCCTGATTCCAGACACTCATTATATCTGGTATATTAAGTCATCCCCAGAAAGGAAATAAAACTAACCGTTAAAAGATGGGGAAACAGGTTAATTAGAATGGGTATTTGGGAAGATGGAAATTAGGTGTTTCAGGTTATCTTTAGAATAGTGATATGAATTTTAGGTTTAACTATAAGAATAAATTGTTCAAAGGTGAATTTGCATAATTAAGCAATGAAGGTCAAAATGTGGATCATGATGTTACTTCTGGTTCTGAAAGAGAGCTCTGGAAAATTTCTTGCCACTTGTAAAGACAGTGTATTATCACGATCACCTCTAATTAGAGGTGACCTCATCATGAGTGATGTGTCTCCTAATTCTGTCATCCACTGTAATTGCAGGTGTAGGGCAATAACTAAAGACATGTTGTGTGGTGGTGGTGGCACACGCCTTTAATTCCAATACTCAGGAGGCAGAGGCAGGTGGATCTCTGTGAATCTGAGTCCAGCCTGGTCTACAAAGTAAGTTTCAGGACAGCCAAGACTGTTACACAGAGATACCCTGTCTCAAAAAGCCAAAATTAGATAGATAGATAGATAGATAGATAGATAGATAGATAGATAGATAGATAAACAGACAAATGGAAGTCTGAAATGGAACATTGTGAAAGTTGAGAGAAAGATACCTCAGTTCCTCTTATTTCTGGAAATTCTGTCTTGAAGGGAGTTAAGATAAATTAAGAAGAACCAATTACTAGGGGAGAATAATCAAATAATTAACATGCCTACATGCAGAGGTAAGCAACTAGTTGACCCAAAGAAGAGACAAAGACAAATGAAGGCAGACATCTCATACTGTTATTATGTTTTTAATTACTTTCTGAGCCAAAGGAAAGAATCAGTGTCTATCAAAATGCCTTTCTTGTGCACACTTTCATGGAGGTAATTACTACTAAACAAACATTAATATAAAAACATAAATACTAAGAGAACACCAATAATAAAACTTGTAGTTCCTTTCCTCAAAATCATATTGCATAGGTCCAAATTCAGTGGTCTCTCCAAGTGTAGACACTTGCACAGGAAAACAAAAAGATATTCCCACCTGGGGCCAGAGAGATGGCTCAAGCACTTAAGAGCACTGGCTACCCTTCCAGAAGAGCCGGGTTCATTGCCCACCACCCACACAGACATACATGCAGGCAAAACACCAAAACATGTAAAAATAAATAAATCCTTTTTGAAAAGATGACCCAACCTATCTTATGCTCCTGCCTGAGTTGACATGCCTCTCACTCATTTTTTTTTCATGTACACAGAATTAGTCAAGGAAAACTCAGCTCTGCTGCAGACCATAGCAATTCCATGTTGCTTACAGTGTGTTGCTTTATAGCTTTAACAACAAACAGCTCCTCAAATGTAAGCTTGATTATAAATAAACACAGACAGGGTTTCTCAACAAGTGAGAAAAGTTGTAATTCTGGTTATTTAGGAGTTTGGTACACTAGAATTGTTTAAGATAAGGAGTTCAAGACCATCCTAAGCAATAGATGACCCTGCACCAAAAATAAAAACAAAGAGCTAAGTCCTTTGTGTGACTAGTACCACCTGGTATTTTACTGTTTTAATATCAGGGTCTGAGGATGTAGTAAGACATTGTCTAGCATTTGAGAAGCTTTCCACTCAATCCTTAGAACTGTCATAAAAAAATGAAAATAAACAAACTACTCTTTTTCCTTCAAAGCCCAAATATATTGACCTTATTCCCTAATTATTTTCCTCTATACCACATACTTCTATGCGTACATCTTTTCTACTACACCAGAGTCACAATCACCTATATCTTGTGACTCAGGTTGCACATCCATTCCTCAAAACAGTCCATCCTGACCAGGCAACAGAAGTAAAGACATACCAAGTCTCTGCACCATCTCTGTTATGGAAGGGTGTCTACAGCACTCTTCCAGTATATTCAGATACATTGTTGTTTAGCTGTTCTTCATCTACTGGATTTTCTTGCTCACCTGAAACTGATTTCTATCTTTTTGTAACCACTCAGACTTTGGAGACCAGAGATAATTAGTACCTTCTTCACCATCTTACTTTTATTTTTAAAATAATATTAGTACAGGATAAATTTAAGTTTATATTTCTTGATTAATAAATACAGCATTTGCACTATTTAAAATTCCTAGACAAAACTAGGCAGTGGTGGCACACACCTTTAATCCCAGCACTTGGGAGGCCAAGGTAGGCAGATCTCTGTGATTTTGGGGACAGTCCAGTATACAAAGAGAAATCCAGAACATGCTCCTAATCATGTTGTCACATCAAAGATCTAAAATCCCAAGTAGCTTTGCCTTATTCTGGCTGTTGCTGATGTCACCCAAGTTCCTGCCCTTGGTAACTATAATCAGAGGAAAATCTATGGCCTTCCTTAAGAATAAAATCAGAAGAGACTAGAAGCTGAAATGAGAATATCATGCCCAAAGCCTCTGTCCTTTTCAAAACCAGAAAATTCCCCAGACAAAAGCTTCTCCAGTGATTAATAGAAATGTAATCAATAAATATGCAAATGGTTGGCTGTAAGTCAGTTATCTCCAGGATAGAGCTACACAGTAACTCTAGAAAAGTTCAAATCCAAAATTAGACTGCCTTGCCTTTTCTGGATTTATCATCATCCCTCTTTTTCTCCTTAAAATCTAATAATTTCTGCAAATAAACTAGAAAATAAAAACTTTCTCTTCTCTCTCGTTTACTTTCCATATCTGTACTTAAGAAACTATTTCTGTAATTAATTTCACTTTCTCTATTATTTAATCATTTGTGTCTTATGACAATGATGAATTCTTCCCTCCATGCCTTACATACATATAGATCAATACATCTTCTATTTAAATGAACACCTTTTCTTCAAAGTCTTACTCAGTGCAAGTTTAACATCTTTGTTTCTCAAACTGTAAATGAAAGGATTCATCATAGGAATTGCAACAGTATAAAACACTGTGGATATCTTATCTTGATCCACTGACCCAACAGGAGAAGACTTAAAGTATATGAATGATGATGAACCGAAGAACAGAGAAACAGCAATCATGTGTGAGCTGCAAGTGCTGAGGGCCTTTGACCTGCCCTTTGTAGAATGGATGCGGAGGATGTTAGAGAGGATTAAGGTGTAAGAAATAATGATGGTGAGACTGGGTACTATCACGCTGACACCCACCACGATGAAAACCACCAGCTCATTGATGGCTGTACTTGTGCAGGAGAGCTCCAGGAGAGGGGGTATGTCACAGAAGTAGTGATTGATGATGTTGCCATCACAAAAGGTGAGTCTCAGCATGCACACAGTATGGGCCATGGCACCCACAAATCCCATTGTATATCCACCCACCATCAGTACAAAGCAGACTTGATAGGACATGGTGATCTTATAAAGCAATGGTTTACAGATGGCAGCGTATCGGTCATAGGCCATGGCTGTCAAAATAAAACATTCATCAATAACAAAAAACGCAAAGAAAAAGAGCTGAGTCATGCACTCTGCATGGGAGATGGTGTTCTGCGTCACAAAACTCACCAGCATTTTGGGTGTGATGACAGAGGAGTAGCAGAGATCTGTGAAGGAAAGGTTGAAGAGAAAGTAGTACATGGGGGTGTGCAGGTGAGGGCTCAAAACAATCAGAACAATCAAGCCCAGGTTCCCCACCATGGAGACCACATAGATTCCCAAGAAGAGGAAGAAGAGAGGCAGCTGGAGCTCCGGCTGCTGTGTCAAACCCAGCAGGATAAACTCCTTCACAGATGAGTCATTTTCTGAAGCCATTCCTTGAGTCATAGCTGTAAGAATGGGAATAATAGGGATATTAAGATAATATCCCAACTTTCACAAGTAAACCCACAGGATGAGACTGAGAAGCAGAATGGAGAGATAAACTGCAGCCCTGCATTTCAGGCCCTCGTGTTCATCTAAATTTCATATAATTGAGAGAATGAATAAGCATAAATGTGAAAACACCGAAGACTCAGCATGATAATGGCTGTTCCCTTGTCCTATAGAATCTCTGTTCTACTTCTGCTTTGACAGTCTACCTCTCTCAGCTAGGTGGAGGTCTCAGGAGAAAGGAGGAGACACCTATAAAAGACGCCCTGGTCTCCTTACATGAGGTTTCTAACAGCAGAGTACCTTACTACAGTTGAACACTCACCATTTTACATCCGCATCAGAAGAGGAAAAGGTTAACTCTTCTGCCTTTATTGTCATGCGAGGCAAACAGTTTGACAAATTTTAGGGAATAATCACACAAGGGGAAAAAATAGGCCTGTTCATTTGTTGTTTTTCCTACCTCAACCCTCATTCCTCCAACCTCTGAGAAACTGTGACCTGAAGATTGTGATTTCTAGGGTATCTTTGCCCAGAGTGTCCTTTCCAACCTTGAGTTAGTTAATAGCACTTACTAATATCAAAAGAGACAGCTGATAATATGGCCCAAGGGATTTAATGAGTTGGAAAATCCTTGGGACCTGATTAAAAGTTGGAAGGCCTGTGCTTCCCCAGGGTTTTCTCTGAAGAGTAGGCTTTGAAGCTAAGCAAGATATGGTACCATGCATTATAATCTATTTCAATAATTACAACAGTTTATTAAAATGGCACAATTTCATGTATATTTGGGAACATCCCAAGTCATAGAAATCAAAATGACCTTTTCTCTATCTTTGGTATCTGCTCCTATAAAATCTCTGCAGTACTATAAAGTATAAGTTTATGGCATTATTTTTGCTCATCCCTGGCTCCTTTTTTAATTTACTTGAGCCTAATATGTTCTGATGCAGGGAAGTTCGTGAAATGCAAGCTTTATATTATTCTATAGTGTCATAAAAATGAAGGAAAAGAAAAACATGTTTAGCAGGATGAATTGTGTTTGCTTTCCAAAACATATTTTTCTAACTATTTTTGAGATGATAATATTTCTCCTTTCCTTTTCCACCCTCCAAACCCTCCCATACTCCTTTCTCCACTCTCCTAAAATTCATATAGATTCCTAAATATAACCTGCTCTTTCTGTATAATTTATTTATATGCATGTTTCCAGTGCTGACTGACCTGCAACAAATGCCCAGCAAAATTGACAGCTATATTTAAAATACATATTTAACTATGATGATAAATAATAAATTGTGATTTAAAAAACAAATTGAAACATTAATTTTATGCATGAGTAATAGTAAAATTTTTATTAAAAACAGATGACTAATGTTTATTCATGCACATATAGATGGCACAGATTATAACAACAGGAAATGAACCTCTTCCTTTCTTATATCCACTCATGTATGGTTTACTTCAGAATTCCCACAAAATGATTCATGACTACAAGTTTTCTGGACTCTGTCATTGGAAAGAAAATGAGATTTTTCTCTCTGGTATCATTGTCTCTTTTAATTAATTTTACAGCTGCCAAAATTATCAATATGATCTTGTTAGCATTTGCTATAATCCCTGATTTGTGTTTTAGATGTTGATGGTTGTGTTACTAGTGTGGCATACATGTGTGTGTGTGTGTATGTGTGTTAAAATTTGTGCATTTGTCTTATTGAAAGAAACAACAAAGATAAATTTGGGTGCCAAAGACGAAGAGATAAGCAGACACTACAACACCAGTGAATAGACAGTAAATGATCTTGATTAGAATATTGAGATTCCAAAAACAAATCGAGACAATTGTATGTTTTGCAGATTTCAATGCATTCTTTCAAGTCAGGCCAAAACTATGGAATACCTCAAATCTGTAGAGTAGCAACTCAGGTAATCAGTAGACATTGCAATTATCCCTAATGCATCTAACACATTCAAGTGGATTAATTAACGTAAAAATAAAAAGGTCAGAGAAAAAGAAAAAATTTCACTTAAACTTTTATATTACATTTATTTATTGGGGGTGCATATGAATGCTATACTTCATGTTTCAAGTTCGAAAGACAACTTCAGTTGTTTCTCTCTTTTCACCGTAGGAGACTGCTCTCAAGTAATCAGTCCTGGCGACAAGTACCTTTATCTGATGAGCCATCTTTGCAGCGCAGAACCTCTTTCTAAACAGATAGCAATGATAGCAATCACCTGTCACATTCACGTCCCATTTTTGTTCTAATATAAAATAAAATCTTATAAGAATATTCTCAGTTTGGATGTAGGTATGGTATTATTATAAAATATTGAGTAATCTTTTTGAGACATTTCTTGTTTCTTGGAATATATTGGTCATTTTTCTCAATTATGCATGCAAATCCCTAACAAGAAGCAACTTAATAGAGTGTTTATTTAAGCTTACAATTAGAGGGGATATAGTCCATCATGGTTAAGAAGTCATGGCAGCAGGAACAGAGAGTGAGCAATGCTGGTGTTCAGTTTACTTTGTCCCTTTAATAAACAGTCTAAGCCTATAGCCCATGCAATGATGTGTTCACATTTAGGGTGGATCCTCTCACATCGCTTAACCAAATCTAAAACATCCCTCATAGACATATCCAGATGCCTGTCTCTTTGGTGAATCTAGATTCTGTCAAGTTGACAATCAATATTAGCCATCATAGTCAGCTTCTAAGAGAGAGGTCTGTACTTGTCAACACTAAGACATAGTCTGGCTAAGATCTTTGTTTAGCATAGTCCACAGAAGTCCATGATAGTTGAGACCATGAGTTTGGATTTGGTAAAGGAAATAATTGATTCTAGGAATTTTAACAAACAGAATGAAATAGAATTAACTACTTACAAAATTAACAAATGTGCTTAGAGAAAGGATTCTAGATTGAGGATTAAGGCTTTATCCCACTCCTCTATATACCTTACCCCCAAGGAAGGCAGTAAAAGGTGAGGCAGAGTTTACTCAGAGTGTTCATTTAACACTCTTAGGGCATGCTTCCGCTAATTTCTGAATATCAGCAAGGCTGGTTCATCACTGACTCCCTTTCTCCACATAAGAAGCAGAGAAATCTTCTTACTTTCATCATTCCATTTCTTAAATGTGGATCTCTAAACTTTGCCCTATTTAAGGTTTAGAGATCCTAGAATGTTTGAAAAGTAAAAATTAATTGATCCAAATAAAAGTCATATTATGCACATTGGCATGGTTTGTGTTTTGGATTCTAAAGTTGGGTAATTGTTCTAATTTCATTTAGTGTTGGACTTTGTCAGTAGCCTTTTCTGCATCTGTAGAGATTACCAGTGATTTCTGTACTCAAATCTATTCATTAAAACTACAATATATTACCTTTATTCAATTGTAGATATTAAGCCATCCTTGCTTCATTTTGCAAAGCAGCACCCTTGGTCATGGTAAACAAAATATGCTATAGTTCTTCTTCTAAGTTATAAGGACCTTGTCTTATTCATCCTTACTATTGGTATAACTATTGACTGAGATTTCGTTTGACTTAATGAGCTTTTTATTCGCAAAATTCCATTTTTTCAGTATTTTAAAATTTCAGTGTTTTAAAATTAATTTCCATTGCTTCTAGCATATTTTTAATTAATTCTTTGAGAATTCCATACATGTATACAATGTATTTTGATACTATCCAGTCATCCTTCTAACTACTCCAAGATCCATCCAAACACCTCCACCCAACTTTCAGGTTTGTTTTTAATAACACAACCAAACACGTTTTGTGAAGCCCATATAATCACAACTATGGGGCTATCCACTAGACCATGGCACACGCTCAAGGTAAATTTGATCTCCTTCCCTTGAGTTATCAACTCTCGATTGCTCCTCAGCTAAGGGAGGGATTATGTGACTTCCTCCAATATCCATACTGGAATGTTGACTGATTTGATCTTGTTTAGGTCTTGTAAAAATAATGAGAGCTGCTGAGAGTTAATAGGCATAGTTGTCTTGTCGTGTCATAAGAACACATCTTTGACTCAGTCCTCCTCAACTTCAAGTTCTCTCTATCTTCCCATGCTTTCTTCTGACGTGGTCCCTGAGTTTTAGGAAAAGGAGTTTGTCATACAGATGTCCAGTTTATGACTGATCACTTCACAGAAGTCTGTTCTCTGCATTTTGCTATATTCTGAGTTCGAAGTGCTGCCACTATAAAACTAAACTTCTCTAATGAGGTCTAAGATTATATTTAGAGGACAGTTTGATACTATGTCTATTTAGGAAAAGAATATTAGTAGGTTCATCTCTAGGACCTGTAACCTCCCCAGCCTTTGAGGCTAGATTTATAGTACCAGGCATGAATCCATCCTATAGTATAAGCCTTAACTCCAATCATAAAACAATTGGTTATCATCATAACTTAATTTATACCACTATTTACCATACTTTTTCATGTCAGTCATTACTGAAACTCACATTGCTTACAGCCAGGTAAGAGTGTCAATGATTTTTTCCCCAGAAGCCTACATAGCATCTTCCAGTACTATAAAAAGCTAGCAGGAAGAAAGTGTCCTTTCAATACCAAATTGATTCTTCCATGTTCTGTAACCAATGTGTATGGTGCATGTAACAATAAGGTCTTACCACTAAATTCTGGTGGTCAACCAAGAGCAATTACAAAAACTTATGTTATTTTGATTATCTTTAAGACAATTTTTACTAAAAACTTGAGATTTTTTATTTGGAAACCTATACCTTCTAGAATGAGCAATATCTCCTTGGAGAATAGCTCCAATACTTAGACTTGTATGAATATGTATAAATGCAAATAAATATATTACATATGTTGTGGAGCTTACAAAGCAGTAGATTTCCATAGGGGTTTCTGAAACATCCTTAGGTTTTCCCTGAGGACCTATGACCTACCTTGACTCAGAGTCTTGGCCTCATTGACAGTGTCAGGTATGGATTTCATATCATGAAGCAAGCCTTAAATCCAATTTGAATGTGATTGGTTACTCCCAAAAACATGCATGCCACTCTTGTACCAGAGGGCTATCTTCCAGGCAGCTCCTTATTATAGCTGCCCAGATTAACACCTGGGTAACACCTCCTCTGCTAGAGTGTACAATATCTCTCAGAACTATGAATGCTAGCCAGTGGGCATGAGTACCAACAACATCTCTCCATGTTCTACAACGTAAGTGTAGCACAACGCCTGCTCTACACACTATGGTACGATCGTAAGCCGAACAAGGGCCTGGAGATTGAAATACACACAGAAACACAGAGAGACATGAGTGATGCCAAGAATTCCCCCTTTATTATGTTCCAGGGCAGCTTATATAGGGTCTCCTTGACTAATGGCCATGCTCTCTCTGCTGCAAGCCCCCCAAAAACCACTCCACAAACATGCAAGACAAGTTGTTTGCTCAGAACAGCTGCAAGCATAGGAAAATACGTTGTTTACTCCAGCAGGCAGGGGACTCACAGGAAATTTAGGGTCTGGGGGTCCACAGTCCCCAACAATAAGTATGTCATATCTTCAGCAATAGCATCTTACCGTCAAGATGTGGAGGACAGGCCCTAACTAGCATCACCTTTGTCAGGGAGCTAACAACTAAAAAGGACATAACTTATTCCAAATACTGGGAGCTTTATTTGATAATATGAGATATCTATTGTCACTTCATTTAAACTCATTTTATATATGTATGTGTTTTAAGAAAATTCTATAGTCACAGGCCTCTATATAGCTATTTCAAACGGCCTTTATTATTAGTTGTCTCTCTCCATACTTTCTCTTCTACCCTTCCTTCCCATCCCTCTCCCCATGTAATCCTTCCATTCTAGTTTTCTCTTTATCTCTTCCAAACAGTATATTCTTTTCTCCCTTCCTTATAAGATCCCCTCCTCCCGAGTCTCTGCTGCATCCCCTTGCCTATCGCCATGGCCGCCTACAAGCTGGTCCTCATCCGGCACGGCGAGAGCGCCTGGAACCTGAGAACCGCTTCAGCGGCTGGTACGACGCCGACCTGAGCCCGGCGGGCCACGAGGAGGCGAAGCGCGGCGGACAGGCGTTGCGAGATGCTGGCTATGAATTCGACATCTGCTTCACCTCCGTGCAGAAGAGAGCAATCCGGACCCTCTGGACAGTCCTGGATGCCATTGACCAGATGTGGCTGCCAGTAGTCAGGACCTGGCGCCTCAATGAGCGACACTATGGGGGTCTGACTGGTCTCAATAAAGCAGAAACCGCTGCTAAGCATGGTGAGGCACAGGTAAAGATCTGGAGGCGATCTTACGATGTCCCACCACCGCCAATGGAGCCTGACCATTTTATGGTTGTATTGCTGAATTTGAATTTGCACAAATGGAATTATGTCATTGGTTGGTGTTGTTTTTATTTTTAAATCAACTATAGTATATCTGTGAAAAAAAAGTCTCAATGTCCAACTGGTACCAGCTTGTACTAGTGTTGAGATGTTGTCTCATCCCATTGAATGTAATTTATATCTAAGCAAGCTAATCTTTCAACCCCCATCCTCAGGGCAACCACTTCTCTCCCCAAATTTGTTCTCAGGATATAATATTAAATGCAAAAGGAAACACAATCAATATATATTTTTTCTATAAAAAAAACAGCAATAACTAGTTTACTTTGCCCTTTTGACTTCAATATTTTTGGAAGCAAAGAAGAATAGCAGTAGGTTATTATCTACTAAGGATAGAAACAGAAAGGAAATAAGCAGAGCAAGATCAGTGGATTAATATTGAAAGAACAAAGGAAAATGACAGAAAAGTAAATAAATCTATTCCCATGTAAGTAAACAAATACTATTCCCATGTAACCATATTGGTGGGGGCAACTCAAGCTAAAAGTAAAATGGAATGGAGAAATGTAAGAAATGTAATCAGATGACTTTAAACAATCCCAGGTCTCAAGAGCTGAGACAATGACGTCTCCAACTTCATTCCAACCTACACCACTCACGGGCCATCTGTTAGTTACTGTGTTCTGCTGGGTGGACTACAGTCTTCACACATAGATGTGCTTCTCTTCATGGGTATTATCCTTCCTGGTGCTCCTATGACAGACAAGATGCTTGTCATCAGCAAGAGACCACTGTCCTCAAGTCCGCACAATGGCTGAGCACAGGAAAGCACGCTCCACTTGTGCCTCAGATCATTCAGTGGTGTACATGGTCTGTCGTAGATCTCTTTACTTTATATCTACATATCAAAGTATCAGCCCATGCTGCTCAACAAGTATGCCTCTGTCCTTAATTATGTCATCACTCTCCTGAACTACTCACCTTCAAGCTCTATGGAAGAAAAGTTAATGCCTTGAGTTGTTGTGGAATATTAATTTAAGATGTGTTTCATTCATTTATGCCATAGACCATTTGTTTAATGGTGCAAAGGTATGTTGCATTTTTTTATGTTGTGAAGCTGTGTTACTTTGCCTATCAAAAACTCCTGATTTTCTAATAAAGAGCTGAACAGCCAATAGCAAATCAGGAGAAAATGTAGGATGGATTGGCAGGCAGAGAGAATAAATAGAAGGAGAAAAAGAGAGATAAGGAAGCAAGAGAGATCAAGAAGCAAGAAAAGAAGGGGACAGTCACAGAATCACAGAGCTAACCATGGAATAAGAGTATAAGTAAGATTACAGAAGTAAGAAAAGGAAAAAGGCCTGGAGGCAAAAAGTAGATGGGATAATTTAAGAAAAGCTGGCTGGAAACAAGCCAAGCTATGGCCAACCATTTATAAGTAATAACAAGTCTCTATAAGTATTATTTATTTGGGAACTGGGTGGATGGCCCCCAAAGAGCCATTAAAATAAAAAATAAAATAAATTAAAATAAAAACAACAACATTAAGGTGATTTTTTATTTTTTATTTTTCTATTTTTCCATTCAAAAATTTACACTTCCTCTCCTCCTCCCATTCCCCTCCTGCTCCCCCACACACCCTCTTCCCTCCCCCTCCCTGCTTGAGAGAGGGCAGGGAACCCTGTCCTGTGTGAAGTCCAAGGCCCTCCCCTCTACATCCAGGCCTAGGAAGCTGTGCATCCAAATTGACTAGGATCCCAAAAAGCTAGTACATGTAGTAAAAAACAAGTCCTAGTGCCTTTATCAATGGCTTCTCAGTCAGCCCCCATTGTCAGCCACAATCAGAGAGTCTGGTTTGATCACATGTTTGTTTGGTCGCTGTCCAGCTGTATTTGGTGAGCTCCCATTAGAACAGGCACACTGCCTCAGCGGGTGGACCAACCCCTCGTGGTCCAGACTTCTTTGCTTGTCTTCTCCCTCCTTCTGCCCTTCAACTGGACCTTGGGAGCTCAGTCCTTGCTCTGATGAGGGTCTCTGTCTCTATCTCCATCCATTGCCGGACGAAGATTCTATGGTGATATTCGAGATAATCATCAGTGTGATAGTGGGGCAAGGACAAGGTGATTTAAACTCACTGCTGTACAGAAATAATGTTAGTCACAAGTCAAAAGAAGTATCTTTATAAGATTGCTAGACTGAATTTTTACTTCAATTTGTTTAAATATCTTAGAAGCATGGGGTATTCATTTAATACCCTAAGCTAGTAAAAGATAAGCCTTTATAAATACATGCCATGACATATTAGATTATCCTTACTACCCTTGCTGCAGCCTTCCAAGTGTCTCTATATATGTCAAGTCATTTTTTTTTCTCTGAAGTAAATTCTCTATGTTTGAAAGTATGACTCCTTTTCCTGTGATTCTAAGGAAACTTTATCATATCATTAGTACACTGACACATTCAGGACTCTGAAAGCCTATGCAGCAAACTAAGGTAGACCTATGAATGGAGAAGGAAGCAAGATTCTGTTAATGATCCTCAATTATTTATAAGAAATATAATTATGAGAATGATAAAATTATTTTATTGTCTTTGAACATGTGCAAAATAGTTTTTTCTATTTTGTCAGCTTTCTTATATATACAATATATTGAGAGTATTAAGACTGTTCGACAACAGTAATGGTGCTTGCCTCTAAAACTGAAGAACTTGAGTTTGATCCACAGGTCACACACAGTATAAGGAGAGAACTAACCAGTACAAATTGTCCTCTGATCTCCATATACATGCTGTTATATGTGCCCCCCAACACACACATACAGAGAGAGAGAATATTATTAAAAAAATAACTGAAAACAAGATTGAGTTGGCTTTTTTAATATTGAGAATATTGAGGTAATCTTATATCTCTGAAAATGACATAGAATGCAGTAACACTTTTGTTCCAGTTTAGTAACTTTGGCACAAGTTAAACAAAGGATTCCAGGTTATTTATAGAGTTCTGAATCCTTAAAAAACATAACAGCAATTCTTTCTATTTTGTTTTTATCTTGCTGTTGTTCATTGCTATTTTCCAATATTTATTTATTATATTTTTTTTAAATCAGAATACATTGCTTGTTTTTTGAGATGTAGTCTTCTATGTATCCCAGACTGGCCTTAAACTCACAGTCTTCATTGATCTTCATGACTTCTGAAATTAGAAATATTTGCCTAGAATAAAAAATTATTTGGAGCTCTAGCAATCACAGATTCCAAAAGAACTATAGACTCTCTACCTAGGTCTGGCCAAACATACTTCTCTAATAGATGCTAAATATCATCATTAAAATTATATTTCAGTAGATGATAGATAGATAGATAGATAGATAGATAGATAGATAGATAGATAGATATGGAGACAGAGATAGAAGCAAGTAGTATATGACATTGTATACATTAACATGCATAGCTGAGAAATAGTAGTTAGGATGTTTTATATTGTAAGCAAGCCAAATAAATTTCCTCCCATCTCATGCAAATCATTTAAAAAACAAAAAGACAGCCCATACAAAGAGGTTCCTTAAATTGTACATGCCGGGTGTCAATGGGTAGATGGCCAGTGAAGCTGATGTTCTTAACTCCAGCCACTGTCAATACACACTGAGGTACTTGATCTATATTGACCTATTTTTGAAAATGGTAAGCAATGATTTCAAGAGAAAGAACCAAAAGAAGGTGTCAGTCTTTTGATAATTGCTTTATCATTTTGCTCTGTCAATTAAATCATATAGAAAAATATACCTCCCTTCTAGAAGAAAGAAATAATAAACTTCTGATTAGTAATTTGTTCTGAAGTGCAACATTTTATCTTGGAGGGAAGCTCATTAAAACCCAAGAATCTCTAAAGGTTGACCCAGTAAGATTTGTAAGTGAACAACCCACAAGTCTCAAGAAGTCCCTGAAATTTAAAAAGATTTGCAAAGTCCATCCCTCCTGAAGGTCACATAGCAGTGAAAACAGAAGAGTAGAGAAAACCCTTTAACGTGCCAAGTTACATGCAGATCATGCAGTGGGATCCTAGCTTTCATTAGTCATCATCCATGCTTGAAGAGGTTTGAGTGACGCATCTGCCTTTGAGTTGTCCTCATGTCTGTCAGTAATCCAATAAATGCAACATAAATTGGACTTCAATGGTACCATTCCTTAGGTCTGTCTTCAGTTCCCTCTCTGAGGTAAACAGGTCTTTGCTTACATCTCCCCACAATATATATTATTCTGCTGAGCAATTATAAAATCTTACAATTTCTAAGTTTATGAATTTCTTTAGATTCCCCAGTCTCATAAATTTAATTTCAAGTTCAGTTCTTAATCAAGTGAAAAGCGGTCATTTAATTTCCAATCAGCTGTGCTGCTGCCAGTTTACACAGATACATTAATTTTATAGTCTACCAGATCTATTTTGTAGTTCACAGGGCCAACATTTTGAAAACAATAAATAAAAATGTGTAAATAACCTCCTTAGATATGTATTTATTGTGCATTCTGTTTCAAATATTTGTTGTGGGGCTGAGACAGGCAGGCACAAAATCTAAGTCTTGTAATCAAGGTACCAATCATGAGCCAGGTGTGAGTACAGGTTTACAATCTCTGAATTTAGGAGACTGAGACAGAAAGATCATACATTTGGGAACAACCTGAATCGTGTAGCAAGGCTTTGTCTCAAAAATAATGTCATGAAAATTCCCTGTACCATGCCCAGATAGATGATGACTCACATATATATATATATATACATATATATATATAGGCATCACCAATAGGACCCAAACAGTTACCAAAAAAAGAAGATTGAGAGGGAGAAGTGGAGAAGTGCTTAAGGGATCTTGGGAGACTTTAGAGGGATTCGTGATATAATTATGATACACTGTATACAAGTGTGAAGTTTTCCAAGGAAAAAGGACATAACTGGTTTAGTATTTATTGTTCTTTTTCAACATTATTTTCACATATAGTGTCAAGGCCTGAATAAGTCAGGAGAGCATAGCAAAGAAACTCCAAAGCTTCTGAGGTTAAGTGGGAGCCGCTAAGGATGCTAATGAATCTTCTAATTCCACCCTCTGTCCAGGAACCAGAGAATGGAG
>JABTXL010000888.1:10542014-10567924 GCA_025134845.1 Neodon shergylaensis | reverse complement strand
TTACTACTCTTCTATCGCTGTGCCAAAACTCCATGACTAAGGCAACTTACAAAAGAAAGCATTCAATTTGGGCCTTACAGTTCCAGATGGCCCATGATCATCATAGCAGGGATCATGGAAGCAAGGAGACAGGCATGATGTTGGAGCAGTAGCAGAGATCTGACATCTGATTCAAAAGTAGGAGGCAGAAAGGGAACTAACTGAGCATGCCACCGGTTTCTGACACCTCAAAGTCCACCTCCAGTGACATGTCTTCTCCAACAAGGCCTCTTTTAACAACCACCTACTCTTTCCTCTATAGTTCCATCAAGTATTTGAGTCTACAGTGGTCATTTTTACATAAACTACCTCATCAATGTTCTGGGTGTTAGTTCCCTAAAGTCAATTCTTCTTGGCCATCTGGAACTGTAAGCCTCCAATTAAATTCTTTCTTTTTAGAAGTTGACTTGGTCATGGAGTTTTGTCACAGTGATAGAAAAGTAGTAATAAGGTAACTAGTATGTATGAATATTTTCTCCAAACTTCCTCTCCCAATCTCCTAATCTTCATGTGTTCAGTTCAAGAATCGCCCTCCCGGTGTGCCTCATTCTCCAAATACCACATACCTAATCCAAGGTAAAAGGCCATATTTGCATATTCATGTTTTCCAGAAAGGCTGACCCTAAAACACAAAAAGAAGTTTTAGATACAATATAGGATTTAAGCTTAAAAGTGTAGAGACCTAGGTTCAATTCCATAAATAAGCTGAATACTTAAACAAGTTATTTAATATCTCTAACCTGCAAACGATTCATCTTTGAAACTGATGATGGTACATAATTCAAATAATATTGAGGGAATTAAAATAGAATATAAATATAAGCCATTACATTCAATTCCTGTCACACAGAGCTCTCATCAAGAACGATGTGATGATGACAATAATGATGATGATGATTATGATGATTATGGTAATAACAATGATTGTGATGATGATAATAGCAATGAGGATATTAATAACAATGGCAATGGTGATGATGTTACTAGCTATGGTTTTAAGAAACTATGAGAGCAAAATGAACTTGCCAAGGTAATTTTCTTTCTTCACTGACAGTCATTTAGCCTCCTGAAATATACATAAGATTACACATTTAATCACCTGCCTCTAAGAAATTGAAAAAAAATCCTCTGATTTGTATAGAAGAAATATCAGAAAAGGGTCACCAGCTTCATTACTTGTGGGTATATTGCAGTGTAAACTGGCACATTCTTATCATGGTCAACATCACAATGATTCTGGAATGTGCTTTCTAAATTACTACCTTTTTTTCCTAGAAGGCACATAGCAGATCTGAAATGTTCTACTCATGTTCCAAATGCCAGAAATTAACTATGCTTAAAAGCAGTTTGTTTGTTTGTTTTTAATTTTTTTTCTTCTTTTTTTATTTTTTATTTATTTTTAATTAAAAATTTCCACCTCTTCCCCTCCTCCCATTTCTCCCCCCTCCCCCGATCCCCTCCCTGCCTTTCTCCAGTCCAAAGAGCAGTCAGTGTTCCCTGCCCTGTGGGAAGTCCAAGGTCCTCCCCCCTCCATCCAGGTCTAGGAAGGTGAGCATCCAAACAGACTAGGCTCCCACAAAGCCAGTACATGCTGTAGGATCAAAACCCAGTGCCATTGTACTTGGCTTCTCAGTCAGCCCTCCTTGTCCGCCACATTCAGAGAGTCCAGTTTGATCACATGGTCCATCACTCCCAGTCCAGCTGGCCTTGGTGAGCTCCCATTAGATCAGCCCCACTGTCTCAGTGGGTGGGCGCACCCCTCACGGTCCTGAATTCCTTGCTCATGTTCTCCCTCCTTCTGCTCCTCATTTGGACCTTGGGAGCTCAGTCCAGTGCTCCAGTGTGGGTCTCTGTCTCTAGCTTCATCCATCGCCAGATGAAGGGTCTATGGTGATATGCAAGATATTCATCAGTATGGCTATAGGATAGAGCCATTTCAGGCTCCCTCTCTTCAGCTGTCCAAGGGTCTAGCTGGGGACATCTCCATGGACACCTGGGAACCCCTCTAGAGTCAAGTCTCTTGCCAACCCTAAAATAGCTCCCTAAATTAAGATATATACTTCCCTGCTCCCATATCCACCCTTCCTCCATCCCAACCGTCCCATATTGGAAGGAGACAAGATTGCCAGGTCAAAATTGGAAACTTGGGGGTGGGGTGGGGGTAAGGGGAGATGGGGAGAGAAAAGTGAGAAGGGGAGGATGGGGAGAGCTTAAAAGCAGTTTTAAACAATAGACACAGAGTCTTATCTACTTTATGGATCTTCAGGATCATTTTTCAATCCTCAAATCCTGGCCACTGCTGAGATGTCAATGCTCTGAGGGACCACGAAAATCCTTCTGCCTCCTCCACAGCTTCTTCATGGCCACAATCACTTCCTTATTTCTCAGGGTATAAATAGCAGGATTCAGCATAGGGGTGACCATTGTGTATAGCACAGAAACTGCCTTATCCATGGGGAATGTTCTAAAAGGCCTTGCATAGATGTAGATGCAAGGCACAAAAATTATAGTCACCACAGTGATGTGAGAGGCACAAGTAGACAGGGCCTTGCTGCGACCCTCCCTGGAGTGACTTCGGAGCATCAAAAGCAGGGCTGTGTAGGAACCCAGCAGCACAAGAAAACACATGAGTGTGACCAAGCCGTTGTTAGACACCATCAGAAGCTCGAGAACAAAGGTGTCAGTGCAAGCCAACTTGATCAACTGTGGCACATCACAATAGAAGTTGTCCAGCTTGTTGGGACCACAAAATGGCAGGTGCATAGTCAGTCCAATTTGCACAATGGAGTGGACAAAACCTCCTACCCATGAGGCTGCCATGAAGAGCCCACAGACGGTCTGGTTCATAATTAGTGTGTAGCGTAGGGGCTGGGAAATGGCAATGTAACGGTCGTATGCCATGACAGTCAGCAGGAATATCTTGATGCCTCCAATGAAGTGGAAAAAGAACAGCTGGGTCAGGCAGGCTCCGAAGGAAATAGTGGGGCTGTGTGAGAGCAAGTCAACCAGCATCCTGGGCGCGGTGATGGAAGAGTAGCAGAAATCCAAAAATGAAAGGTTGCCTAAGAGAAAATACATAGTCGTATGCAAGCGTGGGTCTAAGGTCACTATGGCCACAATAAGAAGATTGCCAGTGACAGTCAAAAGATACACTGCTGAGAAGACGGTGAAGAACAGGAACCGAAGCTCCCATACCTGAGAGAGCCCCAAGAGGACGAATGCTGCCACCTGGGAATGGTTTGTTGGGTTCATCTGCCCAGTATTACCTGGTAATGGAGCCTGTCAAGAAAAATGGACATATTCATTAAAAAAAAACTATAAATTTCTGAAATAATTCTCTCTGTTCCTTCTGGGGCTAATGTCTACTATTTTATTTAACATCAGAATCTTATAAATATATGACTCATCTGATAAAGATACATCCCACAAATCATGATGACTTGAGTTCAATTCCCAAAACCCACATAGTGGGTGGGGTGGGGGAAAACTCATGCAAGTGGTTCTTGATCTCTACACGTGTACAGTGCAAAGTGTGCACCCACACTCACATACAAACACCATTAACACACACAATCAATTGACCAACACACACAAAAATAAAATATGTTTAAATTTTAAACCATATGATTATGATTGGTTCAATAGAGCACCAAGTATTATACATTGCTGTTCAAGCTTCAAGGGACTAAAATTCAGAAAAGCACTGACCACATAGCTAACTTTGTTGAACTGAAAATAACAAGACTTTGATTTAGAAAACCTGATGAATCCCCACATGGCAAACAATGCCTATGGGATGACATAGTTATCACTTATGTCCTCAAACAACAAAAAACTAAAGTTGACACTGCACCCAGAAATAACCATTTGGTTTCCTTCTATGCATTTATTTTTTAATCAGATATTTGATCATAGAAGAGCATAATAGGAAACCATTTCCTGACTTAAATGTTCCTCTTTAAATGTGATTTTTCTTCTTTTTGATTTTTTTAAAATAAATAAATTTATTTTTTGTTTGTTTTACATCCCAACCACAGTTTCTCCTAGCTCCACTCCTCCAAGTCCCCACCCCATCTCCCTTCTGATCACATCCGCCAGTCCACTCCTCCTTCGTTTCTGTCAAGGAAAGGGCAGATGTCCCACGAGTATCAGTACAACATGGCATAACAAATTATAGTAAAACTAAGCACCTCCCCATGTATTATGGCTGGGCCAGGCGAACCAGTATAAGGAATAGGGTCCCAAAAGCCTGTAAAAGAGTCAGAGACAGGCCCTGCTCCCACTGTTAGGAGTCCCTCAAGAGGACCAAGCTACACAATTGTAACATATATGCAGAAAGTCTAGGTCAGCCCCATAGAGGCTCCCTGGTTGTCGGTTCTTGATTATTTATAAATATGTAACCCTTCTTTCTTATATTAACGATCATGTAGCTTGGAGTCGAGGAGAGCCGAAGGGCAGGTGAATATAAGGATAAGGAAATAATCCTTAAGTGAACCATTTAGCCAGCATTATTCTTTGTGCAGAGAATCAACTTTGATTCCTAGCACCACTATAACAGCTTACAACCCTCCTCAATTCCAGTTCCAGGAGATTTTATACCCTCTCCTGACCTCCCCAGGGGCCAAAAACTCCCCAGATGAGTAGGCACACATGCAGATAAAACATTTATAGGCAAAAAATAAAATAAACCTTAAAACTTATTTTAAGTTCTATAAGTCACAAACTTTAGAGGAAAATGAATATTGGGTCTGAAAAAGAGAAAATAATTAAGATTTAAAGGAATTTCTTTTTATTTTGTAATCGCATAAAAATTGGTAAACCATAAAAAGCAGAATTTTAATGTGAGGACATTTTTGCTATTATCATTCATTTCAAATACATTATTAGGCTAATGTGTGCGCAGAGTCCATCTGCAACACCTTTCCTCAAATACCTTCTATTTTATTTTGAATTCCCATTAGTCATCTGTAGGCTGTTTAAAATAAACTCTCATCACTTAATGAAAAAAATACAATACAATGATAGGATGCTAAAGTCACAGGAAAGACAACAAGATAGAAAACCATGTTCCTCCACTTTTTTAAGGCAGAGAAGAACTATTGCTTTCTCTACAACTAGATAAGAAACCATATGAAAGAAGAGAGTTTTCTATCTTATGGCTCTGAGGACCCCAGAGAACCCACAGGTCCTGGGAAAATAGAAGGGAATGTAACTAGAATGTTAAACCCCCTCCCACAAGCTTGAGAGTACATGTTAATTCCAAGGATATTACTCAAGGAATAACTTTTACTCAAATATGATAAAGGAAGAGAAGGCTGTAATGGAAAATTTAGAATCATCATCTACCTCAACATTTGGAAATAATAGAAGTGTTTCTATATACTTAAGTATTTTTACAGGAACTAAATGTGAAATATTTAAATGGCTTTTGGAATTGATTTCCTCATATCACTAACAGAAGTGTGAAAAATGATTTCAGTTTAATTTAATTTTAATTTTAAATGTAGCTCTCAGTGATGTAGTTCTTTGTGCTTTACTTATTCAACGTGTATATATTAATCACCTTCTACTGTACTAAATGCTAACGTCTTAGAAAGGGTAAGATAAAATACCTTGCTAAGCTGATGCCTTAGCCACTGTTCTGTTGATGTGAAAAACATCATGACCAAGGCAACCTATTTTTTAAAAAGCATGTAACCAGGGTCTTGCTTACTATTTCAGAGGCTTGTCCATTATCATCACACAGGGGCATGGCAGTGAGCATAGCACTGGAGCAATAGCTAAGACCTACATCCTGACTTGCAGGCAGCAAGCAGAGAATGAAACTCTGAGACTGAGTGTGGACTTTTGAAACCTCAAAGACCCCTTCCAGTGACACACTTTCTCCAACAATGCCACAGCTCCTAATCCTTCTAAACCAACTCCCTAGTGACTAAGCATCCAAATATATGAGCCAATGGGAGTCATTGTCATTCAAACCACGCACTTGGCATTTGTTGCACACCATCATCCCAACACTTGAGAGACTGCCACCATAAAATCATGAGTTGAAAGTCCAGAAAGACAAATATCACATGTACTCACTCATAAGTGGTTTTTAAAACATAAAGCGAAGAAAAATCAGCCCACAAATCACAATCCCAGAGAACCTAGACAACAATGTGAACTCTAAGAGAGACATACATGGATCTAATTTACATGGGAATTAGAAAAAGAAAAGAAAAAAAACAAAAATAAAAACAAGATCTCCTGAGTAAATTGGAAGCATGGGAACCTTGGAAGAAGGTTGAAGGAAAGGGGAAAAGCAGGGAGGGAGCAGAGAAAAGTATAGAGCACAATAAAAATCAATTAAAAAAAAACTCAGCCTGAACTGCAAAGTCAACCTATGGATGTACAAAGTAAATCAAAAGAAAAGCTTTATCATGTCTCCAAATCTCCAACTGTATAACATGGGACCGTATTGCATGGGAATGTCAACAGTTGACCCCTGAGTACCAATCTTGTTTTGTCTACTAAACAGTACACTTCCTCACACTTCACACCAACCTGAGTGGCCAGAATTTGACACTTAACCCTTGATTCACTTCCTATGTTTCTTTATTAAGTTTTTGCATCTTGGTTTTAATTTGATAGAATGTTTTAAATAGAGAAATAATTTGGGACTTCTACTGTAAGTTTGAACATTCTAGGAGCTTAAAAGTCAATGTTCAATTTTAGAAAAATTCAATAAGCTGAAAGTCAGTAATCAGTCAGAGAGATGAGACTGTAGGTCAAACAACCCCCAAAAAAAACAAATATTTGGAGGGAAATTTAACAAGTATGCATAAGATCTACATGGAGGACATTACAAATTCATAATTTTTTAAAAGTTCAAAGGAAAAGTGAATTAAGACTATTGAATTCTACAGTCATAGTAGAACCCTGACAGTATCAAAACTTCAGTTCCTGTCAATTTGATCTATAGGTTCAATGTAATCCCAATCAATACCCCCAATGAGTTATTATATAGACATCAACAATCTGAACTTGTAGTTTATACAGAGAATCAGCTCATGCTGAATATCTAACAATATTTAAGGAGAACAAAACACTAGCCTATGTTAGGTCTCACTGTTAAGCCATGGTGTTCAAGATGCTGTCACATTGACTAAGAAAGAAAAATAGGCCAGCAGACTAGGAGAGATATAATAATAGTAGAACACATGTTCTTCTCCAGCTCACATCAAATGCTCTCTGAGAAAGAACATGCTACATCTCAGAATACATAAATTAACAAATCTAGAATAATATAAATCACACAGTATGTGGTTCTATACTACCAAGAGTTAAGCTACTACTCAATACTGGAAAATAGCTATGTATTCCCAAATATTTGAAGATTAAACAATATTTTAAGTGACACATGGTTCAAAGAAATCATAAAAGAAATATAATTTTCAGAAATATGACATCTTAAAAGGTAAAAATAATTTATCAAAATGTGTTCATCAAAAGCAATGTTAAGAAGTAAACTAAAATATTAAATACATGTAGGAGAAAATAAGAAAATTCTAAGTAAATAAGCCAAGTTTCCACCTCAATAGAGAAAGGCTTAAAATGGAGACCTAAATACACTGATGAAAATAAACTTTAGTGCAACTAAAATTAGAACACCAACAAGAAAAAAAAACAAGTGAAATTCAAACTGGTCCATTGAAAAGATAGGTTACTAATAAAAAAGAAAAATTAAGAATAAATTATTATTAGAATTACCTGACTTTACAAGATTCAAAACAATTCCTACCAATCCACTAATGTCATTCCTCACAGAACTACAAAATAAAATTAGCACAAAATCACATAAATAAATAAGCCTTACTAGATCAAACAATCATAAGTTCAAAAAAGAAAACAGAAATAATTACAGTACCAGATTTTGAAATATACTCCAGTGCTGTGAATCAAAGTCGCAAGATATTAACATAAATACAGACATGTTGACCAGGACAGAGAAGGCTAGAAGTAAGTCCACATGAGCAAACTCAACAGTACAAAGATGCCTTGGTAGAGACAATCTTCTGTAAGGGGAAAAAGAACGAATCAAGCTTTAACACTAATTAAAGATGATTAACACACTTTACATAATGAAACACTATTAATAAAAACTCAGAGACAGAAACTGGGGTGCAACCTGAAGGTCAGAAAAGCAAAACAGCCATCCACTGGCTTTTACTTGTACGTCAGTCTGAAATGACTATCCTGCCTCTAGGAATCTCAGAATGAGAAAGAGACTGAGAGCTGTCTCCTCCTGTTTTATAATCCTCTCTAGTTCTGGGATTAAAAATGTGCATCACTGCACCCTAGTTTCTATGGCAAGCTAGTGTGGCTACTTGGATTAAAGATGTGTGTCACTGATGCCTGATCTGTAAGGCTGGCCTTACAGATCTTTTCTGATCTTCAGGCAAGCTTTATTTATTAAAGTACAACTGAAATGCTACAGCAGCATAGGAATGAGAAAGTGAAATATAAGTCAGAGTCTTCCTTCTATATTGTTAAGATCCAACTGTGCAAAGATCCAACTGCTGGATCCTGCTTTGTGAGACTAGAACTTTCTCTACTTTGAAATATATTGTCGGCACTTTCCCCTTGAGAAGTGACCACCACAGGCACCTGCTTAGACAGTGAGTTCTGTTTGGTAACGATGAAACTGTTCTAACCAGAAACATGAAGTTTTAGCTTCTGTGAAATATGCTTAGCTCCAGAGAAAATCTCTTTCAGAGTAAGGATAAAAGCCCCCACTTATCATGTAGATAAGACTATGACAATTCGCCTGCCCTAATAAGCCATGTCATGTTTCTGCTCATGACCGAACCTAGAGCAGAAATTTGAGTTTTATGCTCATCAAATAGCTTTTTCTTTTATTCTGGGTGCTGTTGAAGTTCTTTTTGGGAAAGGGTTAAATCCTTCACATTTTCAATAAATTTTCACGGGAAAGTCCACATGCAAATTAGCACCAGCCCTTGCCTCCCCAGGTACAAACATCACATCAAAACAGATTCAATATTTGCATTCAAGACTTGCAACTATAAATCTGCTTCAGGAAAACACCAAAAACAATGAACTGGGCAAGGACTTTGGAAATGACACCAAAGGCACAAGAGGAAAAAGTAGGCAAATGAGATTTTACCAAACTAAAATCTTCCCAGGAATGGAAGCAAGAAACAACCTCAAACATAGGGGAAATACTTGTAAACTGTACATCTGACAAAGGTTACCATCAAGAATATACAAGGAATTCTGAGATCTAATAGTGAAAAGAAATAGTAACCCAAATAAAACTGGATAATAGCAGGGCATGGTGATTCGTTTCATGGAGACTGCTGCAGGAGAATTACAAGTTCAAAGCCAGACTGAATTATACAATGAGTTTCAGGTTATTTTGGACAGAGTGAGATCCTTTTTCAAAAATATATAAACAAACAATTCTCAAAAGAATACATACAACTATGCAAAGAAATACTGGGAATATTCAATATCACTAGATATCAGGAAAACAAACCAAAATCTCTCTAAGCTATCAACCCCACTCCAGCTAGTGTAATGGAGGAACAGGAGCAAACAGAATCAAAGTACATCATGTATGAGTGAAAATTCACATGAAAGGTCATCATTTTGTATGATTAATATATGTCAATAAAATGCAATTAAAATGAAAAATGAATGCTTACATATTATATTTTGAGACTCCTTAAAGAAAGTTTCTATCAAATCTTTCTTTCTTCAGGAGAAAGTCACTGTGTGTATATTACACATAAAAAGTAAAATCCAGTTGTATTAAATTTTTTATTTAAAAAATATAAAAAGTAAACATTCTAGAAGAAAACACAGATGCCATTATAACATTGAAGTATGAAGATGTAGTAAGTAACACATTAAAAGGCAAAGATTTGATGAAAAGACAGAAAATGTTTTCTCCATTTCAGAACTTAGAATGCCATTCATATGAGGAACAAAGCATAAATGGAAGATACAAGCTTGTGAAAAAAAATCCACAGGGCTCTGAATCAAGAGAAAAGCATGGGATTCATACCAATAAAATATAAAGAGTTTCTTCAAAGCACTAAGAACATATATGTAAACAAAATTCAGAGAGGTTCTGATAAGCATGAACATCATATATTCAACTCCAAAAAATAGCCAAAACAACAATGTACTGTTTTATGCATCTTTGAGATAAGAGTTTTTAATTTTAAAATGTTAGTGATTGTTGAAAACAATGCAAGGCAGAGACAAAGACAACTGACATAATATTTAAATGTGAACCACAGTCACCTAGAAAGTAGTTTGGGAAGCCTCTCCTCAAAACTCAAATCAGCATATATTTTGAATTTGGATACATTTTGAATCCATGACTCCACTTCTCCATATCTAACACTCAGAAGCCTTAAGAAATATGAAGAGAAATTGGTGTACTTGGATAAGTACAGCCTTGGTAACAGAAAAGAATAAATAATTAAGTTTGAAAAGAGACTTAAATAAATTAGAAGAAGGTTGAGAATAGTATACAAAATGCAGTGCAAAACATAATCACTTTCTGGTTTTGAAAATTTTGTTTTTTTCGTTGTTCGTAGAGTATGCAAATGCGCACTGCTGTTATAAAAAGCTCAGAACTGATAACAGTGGTTACCTCTGGACAGGCAAGCATCATCCATCAGAAAGATGATGGGACAGAGAATACCTGTGCTTTATTCCATTACATACACTTATTTTGATTCTACATAATTGGATTCACTTACTACTTGGTAATTAAAAGCCAAAAATATAACTAACCAATTGGAGCCTTTCTTTTCTATTCTGAGCGACCTTACACTTCATGCAGTGTAACTCTGTCATATTGTCTCTGGCTAAATGAGAAATTCAATTACACTGGCTTCCTGGAGGAACACTAGCTAGTTGGAATCTAGTTGGGATCTACATCTAGAACACCAAAGAAACTGAGGATATCTGCTCATGGGGTTGTTTTAAAAATATATGTCACTAAATCCATAATTTTTGATGAAATAAGTATGCACCATTTTGCCACATTATATCTGAAAACATGTTTCTACAAATGAAGTCACTGGCCACACATTGCCAGGCATGTCTAGCACACAACGTAGAAGAGCATACATTTTCTGTACCACATGTTTTATCACCTGCCTCTCATTTTCCTGAGGTGAAATGTTCTGCTAATCTCTCCAGCAATTCCCTTTCTCTCCATTCATTCTCTTCTGTCCCACTTTCATATCTGACCCCCTCAATTTAGTGCCTGTGTCCGTCCTTCTCTTGCACCCGTGTAATGATTCCTCCAGTCCTGAAAAGGATTATTCTAATGTAGGTCTTCTGCAATGCTTGCTAGGCAAATAACAGATTCTTCTAGTATAATTTTTCTGACACCACAAAATTATTTTTTGGCTAAATATATCACACTAAAAATGTGGGAATTAAATACAGTCAATACACATAAAGTGTTAAGAAAAAACAACATATTCATTTATTGTATATCTTTTATTACCTACAAAATTTATAATAGCTACTGTTTCAAGCTAATGGACAAATGACGCCACTTTAATGTCCAATACGGTCAAAAATATCCATAGTGTCAGATATCATTGAGCAATAAGTACTTGCCATTCCACCAGCCTGCAGACTGTCATTTCCAAATCAGAAAAATCTACATGACACATGAAAAGACATCAATAAATTACTAAAGAAATGGGTTTGTGGTGGAATCCTCAGTGTTAATGGCTAGTCACAAAGAAAGTAGGCTCTTTTCCTGCGACCCCTCTGATCACACCACCCTTTCCCAGTGACTCTTACTTCATCAGTCCAGAGATGAATCGCAGGAGTACGAGTGGAGACCAACACTAATGTATATTTACAGTTATTGCACATTAATAAACTGTCAAATGAAATTCATTCTTGCTCACATGTCTGCTCTGGAATATGGCCGGGTGAGAAGGTGTCCTGTTTGGGTTCTTTTCAGTGCTAGCTCTGCTCTTCAATGAAGGATCTCCATTCTATACATGCTCACCTCCTTTTGTATACTGAGGCATTTCTTCTGCCCTACGATCCAGAAGACAACAGTTTCTCCTGTGTTGTAACTTCGGCACAGAAGGGCACATACTATGTCACCCTTTAACTTTTGGAACGGAATTCTAAATAAAGCCCTAGAAGTAATATCAGGAACACTGGAGAAGGGCCCCAGGCACTAAATGTATGACTTAAATTGTCAAGTAATAGAAGAATCCAATAGTGACCTTTGATAGAGTATTATGAGGCCTTACATCAGTAAGGGAGTGGCTAAAGAACTACCCTAAGTAGAAATGTCACAATATCCAATACCACACAACTCACTTACATAAAATTGTGTGTCTGTTACTATATTTTCAACCCATTACCAGAGGGAAATTTTAAAGGACTATTAAAAGAATATTGAACTACATATCTTTGTGAGTTTGAGGCCAATCTAGACTACAAAGCAATTTCCAGGACACCCAGGACTATTGCACAGAGAAACCCCATCTCAAAAGTCCATGCAAGCAATCAAGGACAGAAGGAAGGAGGGAGGAAGGAAGAAAGGGAGGATTGGAAGAAGGGAGGGAGGAAGGAAGGAGGGAAGAAAGAAAGAAAGAAAGAAAGAAAGAAAGAAAGAAAGAAAGAAAGAAAGAAAGGAAGGAAGGAAGGAAGGAAGGAAGGAAGGAAGGAAGGAAGGAAGGAAGAAATGATAGAAGAATGCAGTAGCTAGGCAACTAAAAATCTAGGGAAAACGCTGAGCAGTGGTGGCACTCAGGAGGCAGAGGTAAGCAGAACTCTGTGAGTTTTAGGCCTGGTCTACGTACAGAGTGAATTCTGGAACAGGCTCCAGAGCTACACAAAGAAACTGTATCTCGAAAAAAAAAATCTGGGTAAACATTATAGGAAATATTCACTAAAATTCACCTAATGAAAATCTTGAGTTACAATGAGACTATGCTAAGGTTTTTCTGTCTAATAGAGCAACCCTGAGCTACATATTAGAATACATAATGGTCAAAATGTTCTTTGTTCAATAAAGAATAAGAGCCAGATTAGATAATGGCATGCACAAAATGAAAGTCAGCTACATTTTAAAAATAAATAGCCATACCATCTAAAACTAGAAGATCAGATACTACGAAACTACTTCCATAGGGGAAAAAAACGTGAAATAATATGTGGCATTGTTCTGACCAATGAATTTTTGGATTTGACCCCAAAAGTTAAAGAAACAGAAGGGAAATCACATCAAACTAAAAAGCTCCTTCACAGCAAAGGAAGCAAAAAAGCAGAGTGAAAAGTCAGCCCATGAAATGAGAGAAAACTTTCCTAAGCCATCATTCGGTAAGGGTTTACCATTAAAAACATGCAAGAATCTTGATTTCTTGAATATTATATATAATCATCACATTATATATAGTGAGTTCCTCAGCAGCAATAAAGTAATAACCTGATTGAAAACTGGCAAGAGACCACCATAAAGATTTCTCAAAAGAAGGCACACAGATTGCCAGTAGACACCTAAATAAAATGTCTAACATCACCAATCACTAAGGAATGGCAAATCCAAACCACCATGAGATACTGCTTCGCATCTCTCAGAATGGCTAGTATCCGAAAGAGGGACAAAAGTCTCAAGAATATAAAGAAATAAAGTTATTGGATACTTTTGAAAGAAATGTATGTTTAACCTATTACGGGAAAATTGTGCTGTTTTCACCAAAAAATAAAAAGAACAAAACAGAGAGAAGAAGCAAGGGGAAAGTGAGGGATGAGGGTGGGAAGGTGACCTAGAATGAAAAGGCTTAGTCCTGAGCTAGGCAGAGGATGCTGTGCTAGTACCCTGGAAAGAGACATGTCAGATTGCCTGACAGCAAAGACTGGAGTCTACAATGATGAGTCAATGGGGTGTAGGAGCATGCCTTGACAAGAACTGCTTAGCTATGCACAGCTCTGACCATCTTCTTAAACCTACTCCTCATGCCAGCAACCTAAAGATTGACTTGTAGGGTCACAGAATTCCTTTATTCCTTTTCCCAGTATGACAATGTTGAATAAATACACTTTTTATGCCTTCACTGTGTAAGAGATAGATTTAACATACCAACTAGCAATTTGACTTCTAGATATTGATCCAAATGATTCACAATTAGTATGATCAACAGACATCTGCATATCTGTATTCATAGCAGCTATGTCTGTGATCGCCAAGTTACAGAAACAGCATCTACCAATGGGCCCATGGATAATGAAAATGTGGCATGGATTCACAATGAAATACTGTGTAGCCTCTAAAAGAAGGAAAAATTCTGTCATTTGCAACAATGTGTGTTAATCAGAAAGAAGACGTTATGTTATACAGAGCAAAGTATAGTCAGAAAAGCACCAGGTCTTCACTTATGTGTGCAATCAAGAGCGATTAAACTCACAGAGAGTGGAAGATGGTAACCAGAGGCCAGAGCAGAGAGATGGAGAGAGAGAGTCAGAGTTTATGAAATTTCCATTTGACAGGAAGAACAGCATTGTGACTATACTGAACATTATACATAGGCATCATAGCATACTCCTTGCCCCATGAATGCATATGATTATACTTTGTCAATTTCCATAACAGTATTAGCTAACTAATTGTCAAAAATGAGCTTCCTATCATTGTCCCAGCCATGTTTCAAGTGTTTTAATGACCCCACATGGCAAAGAAATGTGTTAGTCAGTGCAAACAGATAGAAAAGCTTCTAAAGGAACCATGCTGCAATTTCTCCCCACTACAGTGTTCAAGGTGACTCATGTCACAAAGCTGTGATGTCACCCATGACTCCTCATCACTGTTCTCACACTGAGCAAAACACAGACAGGAGCTGCAGATGAATTAGTGCCTGACATGAAACACTTGGAAATTCAGCCCCAAGTCAGGAGACAAGACTATTTGTCTGAGGTATCATAGTCGGCAGCCAAACAAAAACCTCTACCTATGGAAGCCATGTCACAAAACTTGAATTCTAGGTCAGACTTTGCATTAAAATGTTTGTGGCCCTGGAAAATTTGCTTAATTTTCTCTTTAGATGTCCTGAGTGCAAAATGGGAATCATAACAATATACCCAATTTGCCTCAATGAGCTCTTTAAGAATAAATAAGGCCAAATATATAAAATAGATGTAAAGTGTTGTGTTTTTCCAACCTCTGCCTATTAGGTCTGCCCAACCTTTAAAAAATGTATTATAATTTTGTGGCCAACAAATAACAAATATAAATGTGTTGGGTCATGCTTATGCCTATTCTGGATGCACAGTCAGAGCAAATACAAATTCATATTTACATAAATCTACAGGCTGAGAGCTGAACTGCCTGAAAAGGAAATTGTCCATAAACAACACACTGTTACAGATAAAATTAAAATAGGATGGGAAGGACTTATTACTTCATTGTGCCTGAAACCTTTTCTAGACTTGATGGAGCCTCACTGTAAAGTCTTATTTTAGAAAAGTGAGTGTAGAACTTAGATTTGAATTGACATGTCTTTAGCATACATTTCTATGTGTAATCCTGCACACATGTGTGTGAGGTGTCTGTTTCTTTTAGTTCAGCGAGCATTTCCTTCTCTGAAGACTTTATGTAGAGCAGACTGGCCACCATAGGAGTAATACAACTGAGCATAGCCATGAGACCTGTAATCCATCACTTGTAAAACCGGCGTGGGTGAGGGGGCTTCAGGATCAATCAAAGCTGTCCACTAACAATAGGATACCCTATATCAAATAATAAGAACAATACCTCTCCATTCTTTACCTTCTTCAATCATATTTTATGTGAAAAAGTAAAGAAATAATGACTTTGTGAATAAATTAAGAATTGGGAATAAGTTTTATAACTGATAGATACTCATACAGGATTATAGATAAAATGCTATCAGAAAAGTAGTCACCTCTACACAACCACAGTGAATTTCATGTTTCCTTTTCCTCAGATCCTCCATTCCTGTCAGTCTTGGGTTCTGAATAGCTGTAGTATTACACAGGGAAACTCACACTGCCTTGGAGGCAACACTATCTGTAAGAATGCTGGCTCTAGGGGTGAACATCTGGGCAAATATTGTTAATTGTTCTGGGTTGACTCTGCAAAGTGTGGGCACTGAGGTCAGCCCTGCAGTTTTCAAGACTGTAAAGTGGAGATAACATTTGCTCAGTAGGGGTTAATCATGAAATTCGGAAATATAGAAAAGGCATTGAGCCTGTTGCCAAGAAGCAGGTTAACGACAAATATCTTGAACACAAGCAAGTGCCTGGCCAAATCTTGCAATTTGGAGGGGATCGTTAGTTGCCAAAAGTAGGGCAGGTAAGAGATGGGCAGTTTCAACTTCAAAGAGAGGAGAGATTAAGAAAATGTGCAACGGTGCAGAACATGCATGGATGCAGGTAAAATGTCTGATTTGGAATAGAAATCTGGACAAGAGACAATGGAGATATGTAGACAAAGGGCAGACAGAGTTCCAGTTAACTGTTAGATTAAGGAGTCCCTAATCTAAATGAGGGTTTCTGAAAAGGAAGACAGGAAATCAAACCTCAGCTTTAATGTCACCTACCTGTGGTATCTGAACACTCAGTTTAAGTAATGATTTAAAATTAGCTATTCACATCACAAATAATTAAATCTATTTTAGCAAACAGGCATTTCTATTTGACAGGAAATAGAGTAATTTTAATCTTATATTTCATCCTAAATACACATGATCTCTTTCTCTCTCTCTCTCTCTCTCTCTCTCTCTCTCTCACACACACACACACACACACACACATACTTTATTATAAAATTGTTCAGAATAGTGGCCCAGAGAAGTGCAATAATGCAGAGTCCCCAAGGTCACTTAGTAGCACAGCCTGAACTAGATCCTTCAGCGTGATTTCTGGTGGCTAACTGCAGGTTCAAACCCTCCGAATGAATGAGGAAAATCTTAAGAAGTACACTAAGAAGCTGTGATTCACTTACCGGTGGCTTCCCACATGATATTACTGTAGAAATTGGTGATACATAAATTTCTATCAAAAGATTGCAGCAGGCCCTCAAGAGGACGTCGGGACTTGACGGTCTATTGCAAAGGGATTTGGGCAAAACAGAGGTAAATGCCATCTGTGGGCATGGAAACCTCCCATGCTGTCCTCATGGAAGTGTCGCTGGGGACCACACCAGGGACAAAGGCATGGAAGAGCAGTGACCCACATGTACCATCCCTGAAGGATAAATTAGCTATGCTCCAGCACCTCCACGTCACAGCTCCATAATTCAATGAATAAAGCTTCCAGGATTTAATTTTCCCCAAATTCCTTCCTTTATGTATTTCTTTTCTGTTTGATCATTAACCCCACCAACCTATTGAATGTATTAATGATATAATACCAACAAATAAATTAAAAGAAAGAAGTCTACATACCTAATACAAATACACCTCAATATGGGTTTGACTTTCCTGGTTGCTGTGGTTGAAGCCAGGTCCTAATACTTGAGTGGGTGGTCTACCACTGAACTGCATTCTAAGTACTGTATTTTTGCATCACTATTCCTGGCGAAGGTTTTTAAAGTCCTCCAGATAACCAGGAAAATTCTGTGCATGTTAATAAGGTAAATTTTCTGCTGCAGGAAACACTCAAGCATGTTGATATCTTAGAAACTTCTCTCAGAAAAAGGCAAAATCAGGGCTGGAGAGATGGCTCAGGCATTAAGAGCACTGATGCTCTTCCAGAAGTCCCAAGTTCAATTTCCAGCAACCACATGGTGGTTCACAATCATCTATGATTGAATCATCTTGATGCCCTGAGGTGTATAAGCAGACCGAGCACTCATACATTTAAAATATACATTAATTAAAAAAGAAAAAGGCAAAATCAGAAGAATGTTGGTTACACTATATATATTTGTACTATATTGTTGCCATGAGTAAAAGTTACCAATTTTCCATGATTTTTAATTGTTTTCTAAACTCAACTTTTACTTTGCATTGTAATTGTTATTAAAGATAAAAAATTCTTTTTCAGGGGCTTTCAGGTAGTTATTTTCTTGTTATTTGTTATGCAAGTTATTTATTAAAAACTATAGCTCTGGAAGCCAGGCCTGGTGGGCACAGCTGTACCCCCAACCCTATGTACACTCCACATTGCATATACTGAGGGTCAGGCCAGCCAGGTTTACACAGCAAATTCTATCTCAAAACACCAATCAAAAAATTTAAATAGTAGTTCTGGTTACACAGTAATAAACACAAGATTAAATGTACTATCATGGTTTAAATACAGCATGACGCCCATGGGATCATATGTTGAATGGTTGGTCCCAGGCTGGTGGTGTTACTGGAGAAGGTTTGAGGAGATTGTAGAAATTGAGGAGAGACTATCTGGAAGCAGTAGGTAATTGGGACAAGATTTTGTGGGCTTTATCTTGTCCTGGCCTCCCTCCCTCCATTCCGCCCAGCCCACAGTGAAGCAAAGCACATTCTTCTATCACATTCTTCAGCCACCAAGTTTTGCTGAAGCCCAAGAGCCCAAGCAATCATGAACTGAACCCTCTTGAGCCAAAATAAATGCCTCTTTTTTGTAAGTTGTTTTTCTTAAGTATTTCACTCATAGTTATGCAAATGTAATATATGCACATAGGCATACTATTATATGTAGAGATATAAAAAGACATATATTTAGTATATATATTTATAAATTATAAAATGTTTAACCTAAGTTTGATGTTGTGTTTTTAAAAGGCATTTCAATAATCATTTTATATTAGTCTAGGGTTTCCTGGGGGTATTTTTTTTAATATTTTTACTTTTTCTTTGACAATTTCATCTGTGCGTATAATATGGTTTGATTATATTTACTCTCTACTACTCTCTACCACTCTTGATCATATTTACCACTCAACCACTTTCTCTGGGACATTGTTGCTTCCCAATAAGTTCCCCCTTATTTTCATGATCCCTTTTTGATCCACTGGGCTTAATTAGGTTGCTTGAAAAAGCCCGAGTGTGGGGTTATTTACAGGAGCACAGGCAGCTTACCAGTGGCTGCACCACTGCAGAAGAAGGACTCCCCCACCTACAGAAGCCATTAACTCTTCCTGAGCCAGGGGCAAGGTCTCATGAGTCATCCCCTCTCCACGTCTGGCTTGATCTTGCTGCTGTGAGTTGATCAACTCAATGGCCTTGTTATAGATCCAGAAGACAGCACTTCACAACACTCTTTCCTATCCTCTGGCTCTGACATTCCTTCTGCACCCTTTATCACTGGGTTCTCTAAGCCTTAGCAGAGGACATCTACTCCTTCACCTCCAGAAGCCATTAACTCTTCTTTTTTTTGAGTCAGGGGTAAGGCCTCCTCTATGATGGAATGTTGTCTTATTCTCAGAACTCTAATCAGTTATTAATCTTTGCATAACTGCTGCCTATTGAAAAGAAGTTTCTCTAACCAGGACTGGTAGCAATATTAATCCACTGGTATAAACATAAATATTTAGAAGGCACATTGACAGCATATTCACGAAGCAAAACACCAATGATACATTCCCCCTTGGGACTTAAGACCTCCTGAGTCATAGGCTTCTGGCAACGTTTTCAGAACGAGGTATGAATTCCCTTTTAGGCAGCAAACTACAAATCTAAGAAACTTGCTGGCTTCCCCCATAGCTATCGTGACACTACAGCACAGCTGGGTACATCCTGCCTAGGTGTCAGAATTGTAGCACGCAGGGTCCAGCCCTGGGCAAGACTGCTGGTGTCTTTTCTCCCCCAGCGGCTGACATGTCACTTCTCAGAACTATGAAAATAAGCAGCAGGGAAGAATTTCTAGTTCTGTCTAGATTTGTCTTTCAGGCTTTTGTTTCCCAGTTAAACCTAAGAGCTGAGTTTTGGGTTTTTTGTTTTATTTTGTTCTGAGAAAATAACTAAATTTCCAAACTCTCTTCTTTTTCAATCTTAGCACTTTGAGTTTGTTATATTGTAGCAATAATATTGATTTTATTGCATTAAACATTCTATCAATTCTATTGCCAGTATGACCTAGCATTACTTAATTTAAAATAATATTCTTTAGATGTGTTTTTACCTGTTTAAATTAAATTTAAACCCAAAAGCATTAAATAAAAATGGTAATAGCAAGTAGTTTTTTTTTCTTGTCCTTCTCATTCTAATATAAGATTATGGCTTTTTGTTATGATAAGATGATTTTATTAATAGAATACTAAAATATGGATTTCAATCACTGGTTTATTTCAAATTTGATACTTAAAGGGTGAAATATTCACAATTTTGAAAAGCAACTAATATATATGAAGTAAATTTCAATATGTGGGGAGGGTGAGAGAAATGGGAGGCGGTGGCGGGGAGGAGGCAGAAATCTTTAATAAATAAATAAATAAAAACTTTAAAAAAAAGAAATATATCCCAAGCTTTCTGAATTATGTTTAAGTTTATTAATATTTTTAGTTAATACTAGTTTTAATATTTGTGGGTATGAGGTTTTTGTCTGCATTAATGTCTGTACATCATGAGTGTTCCTGGTGCCCACGGAGGCCAAAAAAGGGTATCAGTTCCTTGGAACTGGAATTACAGGTGGTTGAGAGCCATGCTGGGAACTTAACCTTGGTCTTATGTAAGAGCAGCTAGTGCCCTTAAACACTGAACCATCTTTCCAGACGCTTGAGCTAGATTTTTTTTTAATTTGTGTTTGACCCTGATAGTATGGCCTCTTTTCATCTACAATGTCTTAGTTCCAGGACCCTGTAAGATACAAAAAGTATTGAGTGCTCAAGGCCTTTTTATAAATGACGTATTATTTTAATATAACATGTGCATATCCTCTTGCCTGTCAGAGATCTCTAAATTGCTTATACTGTATACAGTCAGATCAAAGTTGGTCTTGTGCAAGGAGCTGCTATTCTAATTTATTTAGGAAACAATGGCAAGAAAATAATTTGTGCATGCTCACTATAGACATAGCAATTACAGACCTACTTACGTTTTCACTGAATAGACAGCTCCATAATCACATACATGTGCCAGGCTTCAGCACTTTGTGCCCTATCCATTAGAGAAATTGCTCTTTTCACTTTGGCCTTTCCTACTATCCCCATGGGCTATTAAGATTATGGAAGTGGATATGCATTTTCTCTAAAATTATTCCATTTTACTAAGATTTTCCGGGTATCATAGGTATCTATGTATTTGTGCTATTAATAATTTTTAGAATCTCTCATATTTCACTTTCTGCTTTGCAGTGTGGTTTTTCACTAATGAATGACAATTTATTAAGTGAAAAAATTACACATTTTTAAATTATGTTTATTTTGAAATTTTTGAAATTCAAAAAAAAATAATTTTGACACCTTAGTTTCCTAAGAACTAGGTTTCATTATTGCACTTTACAAACAAAATTTTTGTTGCATCTCTCCTGCCCTTTCCTTTTCTGCATCCCTTTTCCTCCCTTATGTCTTACCCTACTCCAGTAGCCTCCTTTTTATTTTCATGTTTGATGCTATGTTTTACCCCCTCCTTCCTCGTTTTTATATTGTCTTCTTTTTTTCCTTAGCCTTTTTAGCTAAGTTTCCTTTTTGTTTTCTGGCTGTTTTTTCTCCCAAACAAACTGGGGCTGGAGACTCTGTTGTTTTTCTATAATCTGGATCACATATACTCAGTCAAATCTTTGTTGCTTCTTCTCTTGTGATACTGACTTTAATTCCATGGATGTAACAATAGAACTTTATTAATTTTTTTTAAGATTTATTTATTATGTATACAACATTCTGCCTCGATGTATGCCCACACGTCAGAGGAGGAACTTTATTATTTTTAATGTACAACATAAAGTTAAGCTTTTGCACTATCCCATAAACTTCCGCATATCTTCCTTTTTGTTTTCTATTCATCTCAAAGTATATCCTCATTTTATTTTCCTCTTTGACACAGCACGTACTTAGAGATGTGCTGGTCAATTCCCAACATTTTTGTTAATTTATTTCCTGTTTTTTGTTATTGTTATTTACTGTTAGTGTTTTTCCATTGTAGTTAGAGAATACACTGTGATGGTTCTAAAGAAAGTTACTCCCAAAGGGAATGGTACTATTAGGAGGTGTAGCTTTGTTGGAGGAGACGTGGCTCTGAGGTCTTATATATGCTCAAGATACCATCTAGTGTTTCAGTTCATTTCCTGCTTGTCTGCATGATGCAGAATTCTTGGCGACTTCTGCAGTACCAGGACTGCTTGCATGCTAACAAGTGCCCTTCCGTGATGACAAATGGACTAAAGTTCTGAATCTATAAGCTGCCTCCTCAATTAAATGTTTTCTTCATAAAAGTTGCCATGGTCATGGTGTCTTTTCACAACAACAAAAATCCTAAGACATACACTTTCTATTACTTAGAATTAATTTTATTAAAATTTGTTTATGGCATGGAATATGACACTTGCTGGAAAACGGTCTACAGGGATTTGAGAAAAGTATTCTTCTGCTATACTTGGATGCTGTATATAGTTATGTTTTTATCTACCATGTTCAAACTGTTTAGCCATTATTAAAGTTGTGGCTTACAGTCTCCAGCTACTATTATAAAACTCTCTTACTTTATATGTTCCACAACTCTGTTGTTTGGTATGTGTCTGCCAGTTAATGTTATAGGTGCTTAATAAACTGACTCTTTAGTCAACATTTGAGTCTTCTATGTAACCTACAACAGTTTTGATTCAAAGTCTGTGCTGCCCATATAACTGAAGATTCACTTTTGGCTCTTGTTTTCTCCTTTCATCAGTTATTTTTCTGTTCTTTCTCTTTCCACCTATTTGTGAGATCTACCTTGGTTTTTTTTTTTTAAAGAGCATATAGTCTGACTATTATCTTTCTTCATCTACTATAGGAAAACTGCCTTCTCGTTTGGCAATCTAACTCATTTACATTTAAAGGGATTACTGATGTGAAAGGCTATCTGAAATTCTTCCATTTTATTTCAGTAAGTTTTGCAGATTTTATGCCTCTCATTTTTACAATGGCTGCTTCTTTGTGTGTTTTTAGTTGATTCAGTGCAGTACTGTTATGGTTAGGATAATAACCATTCTCTAAGTTAAGTGTCATTTGTTAAAGGTCTGGTTCCAAATGCATGGCACTATCGAGAGACACTGCAACAACTGGTAGATGGGATCAAGCAGAAGGAAGTCATTCAAGGAGCCGCCTTAATGAAATGTTAAGACTTCAGCCTTTTACCCTTGTTTTGCTTCTTGGTCACAAGTTATAGCAACTTTTCTCCATTGCACTGTCCCCACCATGGTGTTCTGCCACAGAACCCGAAGAACAATGTAGGAGTTGAATGTGGGCTGCAGTCTCAGAAAGTGTGAGTCAAAATAAACCTTTCTACATAAGCTCACTGTCAGTGATGCTTTACCCTGGCAAACAAAAGCTAGCACAACAGGGCCTCTTGTTCTTCCCTCACTCCTTTCACATAAACATTTCTGATTCTTACCTAATGGTTATCATGAGGTGATTAACTAACATCCCAAATGTATAACAAGTTGGTTATAATGACAGAGATTTACAGTCAAAAAATGAAAATATTACATTTCTATATAATTATATCTGTTTGCTTTTAAGAAATTTTTAGACAAATTACATCCTTACATATTCTGCACTCAATGGGGTAAATTTATAATTCTTTTCATGTATATGTCTTTAAGTCTTGTATATGATAAAAGGTATATTTGTAAAACTACAGCAATACTGGATTTTGTAGTTATCTATAGAGCTACTTCCCTGGAATTATTGTGTTCATTATTTAGGTTTGTGTTAATATCTAATCTCTTTGCCTGTTACTCTATCCTTTCTCATAAGACAGCTGAGTATTGACAGAAAATCCCTCAGCTTTCGTTTGTCCAGAAATATCAAATTGCCATTTGATCACTTATTTGATTTTGCTTTCAGCTCGTGTTTTACCAAAGAGTCCCCTGACTGCCAAGAGTCAAAACCACAGCACGAGAATAAAGAGGAAGTGGGGGGGGGGGCAGGTATTGGAAGATGGGTAAGAGGAAAGAACATATGTTTCTGAAAACAACAGAAATCTCCGTCTTTGCAGATCGGCTCTGTGGTAGGCACTGCTACTTTCCTCAGCCACACTTCCTGCTTGCACTGCTCCTACAGACCAGTCAGAGATAAAAATTTAGTCTTCTTTTGTGGTTATTCACATATATAGTCCCTGGGATATGTGAATTGCTCTCAGAAGTCCAGGGCATAGGGCTAGAGCAATGTTTCAGAGGTTAAGAGCACCTGCTGCTCTTGCAGAGGACCAGTGTTCAGTTCCCAGCACCCAAAAAGTGGCTCACAATCATCCATAAGTCCAGTGCCAGAGGATGCTCTATTTCAATCTCCACAGGAACCAAGAACACATACATGCACACAGAACACTTATAGACAGGATATTAATAAATTTACGATATACATATTACTTATAAATATTATGCCGAAGGTTTTATTTTCAGATTTAAAACTCCTGGTATTTAACACACTTTTTTATTATGTATGTGCCTATGTGTGTGCACACACATATGTGTACACACATGATGCTTGAACATGTGTGTGTCAATATGGACGCTCATGTTATGGCACATCTGTGGATGTCAGAGTGTAATATGCCTGAGTCAGAAAAAATGCTACACATGCAAATCTGGAATTATATTGTACCATTGTAGTGACATTTCTCTTACTTTTATCAAAGGGGAGGAAAATATTGTATATACTGTCATGTGAACACCCAGAAGTTAGGTCACACAACCATAACTATTTTAACATAAAATCTAATTTGCTTCTTTCAGGTCTGAGGACTAGGACCCCACAATATGGCCACAGACTGAAGACTCTGCATCTCCCAGGAAGCCCAGGGGTACTAGCAAGTTAAACTAGAGCTTAGTGCCTGTAAGTCAGTGTTTACTATCTGCGCTGCAGTCACATCTTTCTCGTTGATGGTGCATCATTCACTTGACCACTAGAGACCAAATTCTGATGGTTTAGACAACTCCTCTATGTCCATGCAGCAGGGTGGCCTTCTACGCTCATTTAACTGATGTCACTCTTCTTTGGATATTTGTGATGCATTGTATTGTATCCTCTACAAGCTGATTTCTTACCCTTACAGCATTTTTATAATAGCAATTTCAAAGGTCCCTCCCCCTAATAACTGTTCTTTCTGTTCATTTTTTATTCTTTTTCCCTTGCTTATGAGACATAATATGTAGTTCCTTCATGAAATTCCATTCTAGTTTATTCAAATATTGCTTGCATTACACTGGTTCATATTCAGACTTTCTTGTGTTATATTAATGGCTAATAAATTTATTGTAAAGTTCAAACATGGTGATGCACACCATTAATTCTAGCACTAAAAAGACTGGGGCTGGAGCATCACCAATTCTAGGCCGCTAGAATCTCCTCAGTTCTTCTCCTCTCTAATGTCATGGATCAAGTATTGAAAGATCCTTAACTTTCTCAAGCACTGATGTCTACCTCCACAAATCAGCAAAACTACTACTCTGTGATTGGGATTCCTTTCTCTGAGTTGTATCTGAAAGGTGTGTCAAAGTAGAAAGCCGGGATACTTCTAAGTCTCACCTCATTTATTTGGAATAGGAACAACAAATCTTGGGACCATCTCAACTCATCAGTAGCAGGAGGCAGCTATCCCTTAAGATAGAAATGAGCCAAGAAATAATAAATGCTAGGTAGATAATAGACAGACAGACAGATAAGTAGGTGATATAAATAGATAGATGAGAGATATAGATAGATAGATAGATAGATAGATAGATAGATAGATAGATAGATA
>JABTXL010000888.1:10530966-10542004 GCA_025134845.1 Neodon shergylaensis | reverse complement strand
ATAGATAGATAGATAGATAGATAGATAGATAGATAGATAGATAGATAGATGATAGACAGACAGACATATAGGATAAAATAGATAGATGATAAACAGAGAAACAGAGAGATATATAAATAGATAGATGATAGGTAGCTGCACAATAAACTGATATATCCACAGATACCTCTACGAATATGTAAACCTATATTTTCTCTTGTTAAAAGCTCAAACTGCTAGCATATTTTAGGAAGAACCATAGATGGATGGATAGATAGATAGATAGATAGATAGATAGATAGATAGATAGATAATAAACATATATATCTATATGTATATATATATCTTTGTTTTTATGCCATTGTGGCAGAAGAAAAGAGTTGGAGATAGTTATTATCTACAGATAAGGAGATATTGACAACTGATATTACTGGGAGAGGGAGAATCAGTATCAGTTTTCTTTAAGGCTGTCAGCCCAGGTGGGTCAACTACACTCCAGTGGAAGGCCACACATGCAAGAACACAAGAGCAACACAAACTGTAATTGATGAGTCATAAAAGATAAAAGAAACATAAAGTTGGGTGGGTATGGAAGGAGGTGGAAGAGGGGTGGATGTGATCAAAATATACTGGACACAGTACTTTTCTCAAAGAATTAGAAAAATATTTAAAAAAAACTTAAAGAATCTATAAAATTAAACTGTTTACTATAAATAATTGGAATATTTTGTCCACTGTAATTGTAAGGATTTTGTGGTGCCATTATGGGGTCCTTTGATTCTTGTCTTCTTGAAAGATTAATTCAGCCAAGAGATGATTTGAGTACATGTTTGTTTGGAAAAACAATACAAGCAAAGCTAAAAAAAAAAAAAAGTAAGCTCTCCCAAGAAGGAGTGGACTCAGGAAGTACAACATTCTAGATAAATTAAGATGGAACTCCAGAGAATAAAAGAAGCTGCCCAAGAGAGGAAGCATGGCCTTATGGGTAGACTAAGAAAATCATCAGCTCAAGGAGTGAATGGACTGGTCTGCCCCAAGGTGGGAAGTACATAGTGGACTCTGTGTTGTGGGTTTTAAAGAAGTAATTAATGAATGTTTATGAGGAGGGTAGCACATTCAGGAGGTGAGTTGAAACAGTTCATGTCACAAATCATGGCAGAGCAGATGTTAGTGTTGTAGTAGTTTTATCATGATCTCCAAAAAAGCAAATATTCCTTTGCACTGTGTGTCACTGTCATTGGTTTAATAAAGAGCTGAATGGACAACAGCTAGGCAGGAAGAAGTTAAGTGGGACTTCTAGAAACAGAGAAGACTGTGGGAAGAAAGGCAGAGTCACCAGACAACAGATAGGAAGTAGGATGGGCAGTACAGAGTGAAGGTAACCGAGCCCTGTAAAAGAATGTAGATTAAAAGATATGGGTTAAATTAAGTTATAAAGTAGTTAGAAACAAACCTAAGCTAAAGCCAAGCATTTATAATTAATGAGTCTCCGTATGGTTATTTGGGAGGTGGCAGGTGGAACAAAGACTGGTTACATTAACTGGTGTCAAAAATAAAATGTCAGATTCTTGAGGTTAAAAGCCGTCATTAGTGCACATATCAGGAGAGGGAATGCTCTGGTGCTTTAGCTTCTGGAGCAATCTAAGTGCAGCTTCAAGGATGGTTAACTACCAAGGGGCATTTTGACAGACATGGCAACAAAGCAAGATGCAGCTGTAGTTTTCCTTGGTTCCATATTTAGTTGTTTGCTTATGTGGGGGTCTTCCATATCCACTCCCTGGAGTAGGTGGAGACCTATTTAGGTGGAGGCCATTCTTACCATTTAGTCTGTTGTACTTAGGTGTGTTAAAACATGTGAAAGACAGCAATGTCTCTCCTCTGGGGAGAGAGCTATTCCAAGCATGGAAGCCTGCCTGTTTGGAGCCTGTAACCCTGCCAAGACTAGCTTTGTTTGTTCCAGAGCCCTGTTTTTTCTCTGATCTGGTCAGTATGACAGTCTCACACTCAGCAAGCCCTCTCATGTACTTTCCTAGGTATTCCTAACCCCACCATTATAACCCTAGTATTTTTAATTGAAAACAGATTTTTTTTCATACAATACATTCTGATCCCAATTTCTCCTCCCCAAACTCCTCCTACAAACTCCATACCTCCCCAACCACCCAAATCTTCCCTCTCTCTTTCTCCCTCATTAGAGAACAAACAGGCATCTAAAAAAATAATAATAAGATAAAAACTAGAATAGGACAAAACATAAAAAGAAACAAACTATCCAAAAAAAATAGAACCAAAGAAAACACATGAGAAAAAAGCACAGACATAGAGACACACACATTTACACACCCAGAAATCCCATAAAAAGACAAAATCAGAATATATAACATATAAAAAAAAGACCTGTAAGGTAAAAAAAATTCCTAGACAAAGCATTATGAAACATAAAACCTCCAAAAATATCATTGAGTTCATTTTTTGTTGGCCATCTATTGCTGGGTGTGAGGTCTGCACTTAGGTGTGGCTTGTATACTCAGTGAGACTCCATTGGAGAAAACTAATTTTTCCTTTAAAAGATGTCAAATGCTACCATTCTACCATCTACTTAACCCCAAAGTGTGTTTCATCATAACAATCATATAACTAACTCTACCATGCTCATATTATCAGCTCCACGGGGAAACCACACATGTATAAAGTCCACACTTACTTAGGCCTCTCATCTAATTATGATTTTATTTAAATAAAACTCAACTAGAACTTATGGTTTATATTTTTCTTACTTACAAATCTATTTTAATTATGTCAAACTTTGTCACTGCTAGACACCACATTTTCTACCCAATGATAAATCTTGATTCAAAGTCAGAAGTTTCAAACCACTCATCTTTATCTCTAGTTTAAATATATTTCCAAATTATTTCAGTAGTCTAGCAAGTGCTCTGTACACTTTCACGCTGGCCAGTATGTTTTCCTTCTCCACCAGCCCCTCGGATGAGACTGCATACATATAGCTTTCCTTCTTCTGTCTCTTCACCCCAAATGTCTTTACTTAAATAACTATATTGACTAAAACCATTAGGTAACTGTAAACTATATAACTCAGTCTTTTTCTAAATATACATCTATGTAAGTATAATATTTGCTCATTTAGTTACTGTTCTTCTATCTATCAATGTCATCCACCCAAATAAGGAGAGGTCCTCTCTATCACGTATCCCATACTATTCCAATGCTTTGTTCCTTGTATATTGTGTCTATTATTCAGCATAAACTGAATTAATAAATTGCTGTAAAGAATACATCATGCCCTCTGTGCAGTAAGCTTTCTCAGTTGACCATGAGTTTAAAAACATGGAGCAGGCGGGGGGTCTAAAAACCCCAAATGGGCCTGACAAAAGAGGTTTTCAGGCAGCAATCACATGCTCCTGGATTTCAAACACTCATGATCTAGTTACATTTAACCTTTCAAATCAGTTCTCTACAGACATACTGATGTCGTTAATGGAGTAAATAACTTGGAGCATGTCTTGTTTAGCTTATCACAGTTCTTACCTGGAATGCATAACATCAGTGAGTGACCTCCAGACAGAATCTGGTACTGTTCTTCACAGAAATTTATGTCACCACAATTGAAACCACGGCTTTGCAGCAACACTTTTGAGGGTTGTTGTTGTTGTTGTTGTTGTTTCCCCAGACATGCAGAAATCCATTTCAGTTCATTTGTTATGGGCCACCTTGCTTTGGCTCAGATGAGCTCTGCTAACACTCAATGTGCGTCATTTTGCTTTCCACATTGAAAAGTTCCTTCATGAAACTGTTTAATATAATTTTTCATTCAATACATACTGTATGCTGAAAATTAAAGATACCTAGGCATTGAGAAAAAAATGTCGTCTCACAGAAACCAAACAGATAGAAGTAAAGTACTGCATACGTACTGGTCAAAATGAGGGGAAAAAACATAATATTTTGATAGTATTTAAATATTTCCTAATTTAGATATGTTGTATTCAGCTTTGATGGCCAGATGAGTTTTCTCACTGAGGTCACATAAGCTTCATTCTTTGTTTAATCTTTACTCTAGAATTGCACTTAACTTAAATACAGTGTTGGATTTTAATGAGCCCTTTACAGTAAACACAGAAGAAACCATCTTCCATATTTGTTATAAAATGTTTGGGGGTGAATTCCATCACACTTCATTTTATTTGGTTTTGGTTTCTTTAAATGATTATGCAGTGCACTGTGTTAACACTTTCAACTAGATTTGAAAAACAAGGGTTAAAAATATAATGTTTACTTCTGTAAATGTTACAAAATTTTAAATTTAAAATATATGTTACTAGTATTACTTGTAATTAGCCAGAACCTGGAAACAACCTAGATATTCCTCACCCAAAGAAATGGATAAAGAAAATGTGGTACAATCACACAATGGAGTACTACTCGAAGGTAAAAAACAATGATATCTTTAAATTTGCACACAAATGGATGGAACTAGAAAAAACCATCCTGAGTGAAATAACTCAGACCCAGAAAGACAAACATGATATGCACTCACTCATAAGTGAATTTTAGGCATGAGACAAAAAATTACCAGGTTATAATCCACAACCTCAGAAATACTAGGCAGAAAGAAAGACCCTAAGAGGGGCACAATGGAGAACCCAGGATGGAGAAATAGTTAAGCTCTCCTGAGTTAACTGGAAGGGTAGAATGGAGGGGATGGGAAATGGGAACATATGGGTTAAAGATGGCCAAATTCAGAAAGGGAAAGAGAATGAGAGCAATGAAAGAGATTATCTTGATAGAGAGAGCCATTATAGGGTTAGGGAGAAACCTGGTGCAAGGAAATTCCTAGAAATCCACAAGGATTTCCCTGGCTAAGACTCCTAGCAATAGTGGAGAGGGTTTCTAAACTGACCTTCCCCTATAATCAGATTAATGACTACCCTAGTTGTCATCATAGAACCTACATCTAGTAACTGATGGATGCCAATGAAGAGATCCACAACCAAGATCTGGGTTGAGTTTCTGGAGATCAGATGAAGAGAAAAAGAAGGGATCATATGAGCAAGGGGAAGGGAGTAAAGATCATGATTGGGAAAACCACAGAGACAGCTGACCTGAGCTAATGGGAGCCCACAGCCTTTGGATTGACATTTGGGGAACTTCCATGGAACCAAACTAGGCCCTTTAAATGTGGGTGACAGTTACATGACTTGATCTGTTGGGAGAGGGTTGCTGGCAGTGGGATCAGAACTTATCCTGGGTATATGAACTGGCTTTTGGGGGCCAATTCCCTTAGGTGGGATACCTTGCAATACATTGATACAGTGGGGTGGGTCTTGGTCTTGCCACAACTTGTATCAGACTTTGTTGACTCCCCAAAGGAGGCCTTACCCCCTCTAAGGAATGGATTGGGGTTAAGTGGGGCAAGGTGGGGTGGGAAAAAAGGAGGGAGGGAGAACTGGGGTTGGTATATAAAACTAAAAATAAATAAATAATAAAATAAAATATATTAAACCATATAAACCTTAAGTTTGTATAGTTTAGTAATATGAATATTTGTAACATAGTACCGTAGATAACCTCAGCTCAGCTAAGATTATTCTTAAGGAGTCAGGGTATAAACATTTGCATATAAACATGATTAGAAATATGTTAATGCATCTCAGTAAAAAGCATATATATTATGAAGATATTTTTCTTCTCACAAGCTTTGCCAGTGCATTTTTTACTTCCTTGTTTCTCAAACTGTATATCAGTGGATTTAACATGGGAATCACTGTGGTATAAAACACTGAGGTCACCTTCTCATGGATGAGTAACCCATTTGAAGTGGGTTTCAGATACACGGACATGAGCGACCCAAAAAATATTAAAACAGCTGTCAGGTGGGAGCTGCAGGTGCTGAAGGCTTTGGACCTGCCCTCTTTAGAGTGGATGCGGAGGATACTGGTCAGGATAAACGCATACGATATGATGATTGTCAGGCTGGTGGCTACCATGTTAAATCCGCCAATGACAAAAATCAGAAGCTCATCGACGTAAGTGCTGGAGCAGGACAGTTGAATAAGAGGGACAATGTCACAGAAATAATGTTTAATGATGTTGGATTTGCAGAACGATAACCTTAATATGCAGCCCCCGTGAATCAGAGTATCAGTAATGCCCACGGAAAAGACAGCAGCCACCAGGAGGGAGCAGACCCGAGGGGACATGATGACAGCATAGAGCAGAGGACTGCAGATGGCCACATAACGATCATAGGCCATGGCTGCCAACATGTAGCATTCAGAAATCGCAAAAATACAGAAGAAGAACAGCTGAGCCATACAATCAGAATAAGAGATAGCTTTATCCCTGCTTAAAAACCCCACCAGCATTTTGGGGGTAACAACAGAAGAGTAGCAAAAATCTAAAAATGACAAACTACTGAGAAAATAGTACATAGGGGTATGAAGTTGAGAATTCAGCTTGATGACCACAATCATGCCAAGATTTCCCACCAGAGTGACTATGTAAATAGCCAAGAAGAGACAGAAAAGCGGCAGCTGAAGCGCTGGCTCCTCAGTTAACCCCAACAAGAGAAACTCAGTCACCATGGAGTGATTTCTTAAGCTCATTTTCCTCTGAAAATTTGTAAAGATGAGGGGCGGTAAATATCAAATAAGAGAGAATCCGAGTTGGTTTCTGGTCCTCCAGAGCCCAGGTGTTTCCAGCTGTGAAAACAAAGACTGTTATGAAATTCAAAGGGAAAGCATCTACATAGGAAAGCACCTACTACCATCAGTTTTATGAATCACCCAAACACTTCACCATCCCCTTCTGGGCCTCAGATTCCCTGGCAAAAGTCTAAACATCCCACCCCAGAATCTAGGACAGGAGTGATGCTCAGCATTGTGAAGGCTTTTTCTGAAGCCCAGCAGCAGAAGTGCATAACAAAGAGAAAGGGCAAGACTCTTATCCTCTTATCAAAAACACAAGTGGCTGTGGCTCACTCTGCTTAGCTCACACAGAAGGTGTTATTAGCAACTATTTTTTTTTGCATTCTAGGTTTTCCAGCATTGATAGCAGAACTAGTTGAGTGAACATATTAACGAGCGTGAAATGAGTAATCATGGACCATTTATTAGAAACACCGGATGAGTTAACAAAGTTTCCTCCGTTCTCTGAAAGGACTAGGTAGAATAAATATTTCCAAACATATTTATTGATATGCCACTTGGGCCCTTTTTAAATATATGTTGTAACAGTAGTGTAACTCTAGAAACAAGCTCTCGTGTGTGTTTGCAGTGTTTTTAAGTGTGCTTTGGGTGGTTTTTCTGGCTGGAAGCTTATCCTCCTCACATTATGAATGATGAGAGAATGCTGAGCTCTCAAAGCCTTTTCAGCCTTCTTGATGTCAGCTACTGTCTGGGCTCAGACTTCATCACTGCTGCTTCCACTATTGGACCATCAGCAACCCCAATATCTGCATCTCAGCCTGAACAGCACTTCTTGTCTATTCCTGTCCTCTAATAAAGAATCAAGGTAAAAACATCTTTTTTTTTTTTTTGATTTTCGAGACAGGGTTTCTCCCTCCCTCCTGAGTGCTGAGATTAAAGGCGTGTGCCACCACCGCCTGACAGGTGAAAACATCTTTAAGTAGCCTGCCCTCAGGTCAAATGGGGCCTTGTCTCTGAGGCCTGACTACTTTCTCCTTGCTGTTGTGCTGACCTCAGATCTTTGTCTTTACTCACTCATGTGGAGGCCTTCTCAGGCTTGTGTCTACCATTCTCTCAACCTCTTCGATTCTGGGTCTGCCACCCTCCATGGCTCTTATTCCCTCTTCGTTTCCTATCAGTCACTAACATTAAGGACAAGACACTATTTAGCTACCTGAACTTCCAAATATGCAGGATATTCTTATTTCCCAGAATCCTCTCTCTTTCTGAAGAAATGGAGCTTAATGATATTCAACAGGTATTATCTTAGTGGGGCTCAACTCTGTGAAGCACAGGTCTTTCGTATCATGAGCAAATGGGAATATCCAGTTGCCCTTGTCCTGTTACAGAAACACCTGGGCGTCTTTTTTTCCATTTATCCCTTCCCAGTTATGGTGCACATATACAGAGTAGTCAACGTGGCTGTACAGAAAGACAAATGAAAATACGTTCAACAAGATTCATATTCTCAGGTTTTATTTTGGTATTAATCACATGGATGTTTCCATACCAATCTTTAATGTGTCCTAGGGGTCACAAACCCACTACCCATTCTCAATACATATCTAATCCTCCCACACAAGCCCCTAGTCTTATTGGTCTTTCTATGCGTTCACATTTCCTGTTTCTTCTGATCAAATCAGTTCTCTTTTTTTTATTTTCCTAATTCACATGCAAATTTTAGGTCTATGTCCTTTCTCCTCAAAATGGTCCAATGCCCATCAGCATCTGCATCATTTGGGAACTTGTTAAGACAAGTATTAAAACACATAGTGAATTTCAAGTTATGGTACATATAACATCAAAGCGGCCACTTAAAGTGTTCAGTACCCACTTATAGGTAGGCATTATCTCACTGTAATTATTTCTAAATTTGAAGTCTCATTATGAACACAGAGGGTAACAGAAAGCACACTGCTAGAGTTCTGACCACATCTCTAAGACTTACAGGGAAGCCACTAATTCATAATGTAGTCTTTGTCAAGTTATATTTATAAAACTTGAATTTATAAAACTTAGAAATACTACAAAGCATTGTTGTATAAGCTACATAAGTCCAAAAATATGAGCAGACCCTATTATAAGGTCTGCAAAGCATGTTTGAAGCTCAAGCTAATAGCATCTTCCCCCCACTCCTGTCACTGACTAAGTGGGCACAAATGTGCTAAGACTCTAGAGCTCATAAGACAATCAGCGGTGGAGGTTAGACATGATATAATAGTCAAACAATATGAACATTTCTGAAACTCACATTTTTCCTCCTAGTGGATTTCAGTGAGAATCTCTTTTTTCTTCCTCCTCTCTGAGAAATAAAGGTGGATTAACTGTACCTTCTTCTTTGCTAACTAAACAACAGCAGATAACAAGATGCTGAGAGCTTGTTTCTTGGCTCAAGCATTTTTTTAATGTAGAAATATAAAGATCATCCTGGGGGTTTCTTTTCTCCTGGGGTTCAGCAGCCAGAGTATTTTTAAGACCTGGTCCCAAGCTGCATGATACATCATTGAATGCATCTGTCGTAGATTAGGCACACTGAGCAAAGCTTCCAGACCCTCCCTTAGAGCTTCTACTACCCCCTGGGTCTAATAGACTGCCTGACACAGTCCCTTCTGGGACATGCTGTTGAACAATAGAGCGTCCTAGGAAGCACTTACGTGCTCATAGGTGTTGTTTGATCTCAGAAATGGAAAACCTCATTAAGGTAGAGTATGTTAAATTACAAAATTATACCCTTAAAAGTGGGATGAAGCCGGGCGGTGGTGGCGCACGCCTTTAATCCCAGCACTCGGGAGGCAGAGGCAGGCGGATCTCTGGGAGCTTGAGGCCAGCCTGGTCTACAAGAGCTAGTTCCAGGACAGGCACCAAAGCTACAGAGAAACCCTGTCTCGAAAAACCAAAAAAAAAAAAAGTGGGATGAATTTACTTAAGCTGAAGGGATATGATATAATATTCAGTATATAGATATAGATGTGTACAAAGAAACTAAGACACAGAAAATGTAAGAATATATAAAGGTCATCAGGAATGGTTTAGTCCTTCATGGATAAAGGAGCCTCAAGAGTCAAACAGAACTGGCCTATGGTTCCAAGGCATGTATCTCTGGGATCTCTAGTACAATGCCTCATGATCTTTGGATGAGTCTTTTCTGGTGATCTTAAAAGAGTATATTTTTTGAAACTTCCAAAATTTCAGGGAAAAACAAGTAGATCCGGCTTTGGGAATATTTGAGCATTATCTCATAATTAGTTTTAAAGTATATACTACATTAAATCCAGTATCTCCAGTAAATGGAGAATTAATAAATTATGGTCCTTGTTTATATGATTTTGATATTAAACTATGTCCTCAGTTGATCCTATATTCTTAGGAAACATGCCCTTGGGATCATACATATCCCCTTAACTGTCAACCCTCCATTTGAAGTGACAGTCATTGTAGAACATCTTCTAACACACACACACACACACACACACACACACCTGTGCTGGTATTACGTACAATTTTAAAACTTGTTGAGATTTTTTTTTCATTGTATCCCCATGCCTGCCAGATACAAGAATGTATTCGTTCAGTAGCATATTCATCCCCTAATACTATCTAAAAACAAATTGCACATATTTATTTGTATTGGGGGGAGCCATATGTACACATACGGGAGCCCATGAACAACTTGTAAGAGTTGGTTCTCTCCTTCCACTATGTGGGTTTAGGGGGAACAAACTCAGGCTGCTAGGTTTGGCAGCCAATGCCTGTTATGTGGTGAGCTATCTCACCAGACCTAGAGAATCTTTTTCAATCAGCATATTTTGTTCTTGCCTCTTTTAAAAATGTTATTAATCAAAAAATTCGATGAAAATTGTCTCTAGATAACTATTTTTATTAATATTTTCCAGGCAAGTGACTAGATGAATTTGATTACTTTTGTTTTCATTTTATTAATAATATATAAAAGGATACAAAGTAATGAGTTTTGTCATGGTACTTTATACGAATGTCATTTTATTTTTCTTATACATATATTCCCTCGGACTGCTCCCCTCCCCGACTCTTTTTCTCCCTGCAAACAGTATTTTCTTCTGCTTTCAAGGAACAGCAACCTTTCCACACACCTTAAAAACTTGTCTTTTGGGGCTGGAGGGATGGCTCAGCCATTAAAGGTTAGGCACACAACCAAAAAAACCAAAAAACAAAAACAAAACAAAAAACTTGTCTTTTTCTCTCAATGTCCACTTTCTACTCTCATTCTCTCTCTCTCTCTCTCTCTCTCTCTCTCTCTCTCTCTCTCTCTCTCTCTCTCTCTCTCTCTCCTCCTCCTCCTCCTCCTCCTCCTCCTCCTCCTCCTCCTCCTCCTC
>JABTXL010000888.1:10373767-10530956 GCA_025134845.1 Neodon shergylaensis | reverse complement strand
TCCTCCTCCTCCTCCTCCTCCTCCTCCTCCTCCTCCTCCTCCTCCTCTTCCTCTCTCCATCTCTCTGTCTTTCTCTCTCTCTCTCACACACACACACACAATTAGATTCTACATATGGGAGAAAGCATGCAGTGTTTATCTTTTTAGGTGTGGCTCATTTTGCTTAACACAATAATCTCCATCAATTTTCTTGCAAATGGTAATTCCATTTTTTTACAGCTGAGAAAAAATTCCAATTTTATCTGTAAATTTTCATCACTAATTTTTCTCTCCATGGGCAGCTCTGGCTTTGGTTCCTAATTGTTGTAAGCAGTGCTGTAATGAACAGTGGCGTACATGCTCTTTGTACTGTCTATAATGCACAAGTGGGCCACGTGGTCTTTGAGTTGTGCTTCCTCAGGAACCTCCACATTAATGTCCACAGTGACCACGCCAGTTTACACGCCTTAAAGAGTTCATAACTGTTTTTCTCTCCCCAAATTCTTGCCAGCATTTCTATTTGCTTTCCTAGAAATAGCCCTTCTGACAAAGTGAGGAAATTGTCACTAAAATCCGTGTTTCCCTGTGTTTTCCTAATAACTGAAGATGCTGATGATTTTTTTCAAATATTTGTCGGTCATTTGTGTTTCTTCATTTGGAAACTGTCCATTCACTGATCTTCATTTGGTACTGTCAGTTTACGATCACACTTACTGACTGGAGGACACACGGTTTTTAGTGATTGATTTTGCAGGGGTTTTTTTTATACATTCTGAATCCCTTGCCTGTTGTGTAATTAGAGATGTTTTTTGTTCCCCATTCTGTAGGCTGCCATTGTACTCTGGTGATGTTTTTTTCTTTGCTGTGTGGGAGATTTTTTAATTCATTCATTAATTTTGGGCTCCCATCAATTTTTAGAATTATTTCCTGAACTAATGATGTTTTTTTGAGAAAGTTCTTGCCACTATGTGTATCTTGAAATGCTTTCCTCTAGCAGTTTCGTTGTTTAGGGTTTTGTTTTGTTTCTTTTTTCTTTTATCTTTTTTTGTTGGTTTTTTTGGTTTTTTGTTGTTGTTGTTTGTTTGTTTTTTTGGTTTTTTTTTTTTTTTGAGACAAGGTTTCTTATAGCTTTGGAGTCTTTCCTGGAACTAGCTCTTGTAGACCAAGCTGTACTCGAACTAATAGAAAGATCTGCCTGCCTCTGCCTCCCAAGTGCTAAGACCAAAAGCGTGCACCACCGCTGCTCAGCTCTGTTTAGGGTTTTATATTAAGGTCCTTGACCCACTTTGAATTGACTTGAATACAAAAAGAATGACATCAGGTTAGCTTTACTCTTCTACATGAATATACCTAGTTTTCCCTGTATCATTTGTTGAGGAAGCTCTTGATTTCCAAAGTATGTTTTTGATGATTTTGTTGAAATTTAAGTGACTGTAGCTGTGGGAATTTATTCCTGCATGCTCTATTCTACTCCATTGCTCTCCATGTCTGTGTTTGTGCCAATATCATACAGTGTTTGTTACTCTGGCACTGTGATGTATATTAAGAACAAAAATTATGTTTCTGCTTAGGTTTGCTTTAGTTATTCAAGGTTTATATAAATTTTAGGATATTTTCCAGTTCTGTGGATGATATCATTGGAATTTTAATAGGGATTGTGTTGAGTTGGTAGAGTGTTTTCAGTAATAAATCCATTTGCATAGTATTAGTTTTGCGAATCCATAAATAAGAACAGTCTTTTCATCATCAAATATCTTCTTCAACCTCTCTCTCTCTCTCCCTTCCTCCCTCCTTCCTCCCTCACTCATTTGCTTGTTTCAGTATCTTAAATTTTGTCTTGTATAGCTAGATCTTTCACTTCCTCAATTAGGTTTATTTGTGGGTATTTATTAAGCAACAATAAATGGAATTGGTTTTTTTCTGACTCATATATAAAAAAAATCTCTGGATTTTATGTGTTGATTTTGCATCCTGCTAGATTGATGAAAGTATTATCAGATCGGAAAGTCTTTTGGTCATGTCTTTTTTTTTTATTAAAAATTTCCACCTCCTCCCATTTTCCCATTTCCCTCCCACTCTCCCTACTCCCCCTCCCCCTCACTTTCCAGTCCTAAGAGAAGTCAGGGTGCCCTGCCCTGTGGGAAGCCCTCCCCCCACCATCCAGGTCTAGGAAAGAGAGCATACAAACAGACTAGGCTCCCAAAAAGCCAGTATATGCAGTAGAATCAAAATCCAGTGTCATTATTATTGGCTTCTTAATCCGCCCTCATTGTCAGCCACATTCAGAGAGTCCGATTTGATCACATGCTTGTTCAGTCCCAGTCCAGCTGGTCTTGGTGAGCTCCCATTAGATCAGTCCCACCGTCTCCGTGGATGGGCGCACCCTCGCGGTCCTGTCTTTAGGGTCTTCTAAACATAAGATCATGATATCTGAAAGGAATATTCTTTTTACCTCTCACTTTTTATTTGCATTCCTTTTAAGTCTTTCTCTTCTCTCACTGCTCTAGCTAAGAGAAGCACTAATGGGACAAGAGCAGAAAGAGTGGGCACCATTGTCTCACTCTTGATTTTACAGGCAGTGTTTGTACCCATCTAGTATGAAGGACATAAGTTTATTAAATAAATACTTTATTATTTTAAAATCTGCTATAGTTTCCAGCGTTCTTTTTATTTTATAATGATTTTTCTAGAGTGGAATATATTGTAATATCTTCTTTTTTACCTGTAATTTATTAAGGCATGTCTTTTTTCTCTTTCCTTTAGTTACTTTGTCTCTGAAGTTCCTATGTTGATCTTTAAAGATCACAGTAGGGCACTGGAGTCACTCGTTGCTATCATGGTCTTAGTGTGTTTTATGAAATTAGAAATGCCAATGTTTGCCAGGCGGTGGTGGCACACGCCTTTAATCCCAGCACTCGGGAGGCAGAGGCAGGTGGACTCTGTGAGTTCGAGGCCAGCCTGGTCTACAAGCGCTAGTTCCAGGACAGGAACCAAAAAAAAAAGCTACGGAGAAACCCTGTCTCGAAAATCCAAAAAAAAAAAAAAAAAAAAAAAAAGCCAATGTTTGAAGTATATGTATTTGCTGTTTGTATACATTCTTGAGGAATTGCTTTCTTTATTATGATGCAATGTTGGTTTTTTTGTTTGTTTGTTTGTCTGTATCTTGTAGATTTAGTTAGAAGAACTACCAAGTTGCCTTCCTTACAACAGATTGGCATGCCAACATGGTGGACTAAGTCCATGTAAAACCAGAGAAATCTTTAAAGGGAACTCTAGATATAAAAGAACAGCATGGTTTGGTAGCAGCATTTTCTCAGGTGTTCTGTGTTTGCTAGAAGCAAGCAGAGTCATGGCTCCATTAAGAGAGGTTTCCCTGATTCAGCAGTAGCAGAAAAAAAAAAAGCTGTGGTTTTGAAATGGCAGATTTCTGGGCCATGCTGCCAGCATGAACTCTGACTCTTTCTGGAGGTCTGGCTATAAAGCATTTAAATAGGGTTTGTGAATAGAGTGCTACAACTTGCTTTGTGTAAAAATGGACCTGTCAGCATGGTTCTCAGAAGCAGAAAAGAGCTCCACAATGTTGGGCTGGGCAGGGCAAGCAGGCAGTGCTATATTACCTCTAGCAATGCCACCACTTAAGTCAATAAAAGGGCTAGCATTTTAAGAAGCACTTCGGATATTAAAAATTATAGATACACAATAGGACAAAATCAGATATAAAAGACATCTAAATGGGTCACAATGTTGGATAAATGTACGTAGGCTTTGGAGAGAAGAAGAAAAAGACTATAGAGAATCATAAAAGGAAGTAAATGGTTTAGAAAGCAAAACAGAGTCTTTAAAGAGATATAGTACAGACAGTCTTAGATTAAAAGAAGTAGAAAAATGAATAAGCCACATAAAGATGGAATATATACAGAGAGTCTGGTTTATGTATACTACTGTGTTATTGTTTAATTTTTTGACTGCAGAGAGATATTTGATTCTGGGGATTGCTAAGCCTAACCAACATATATACTTAAAGGTATATTGATTCCAAAATTTGAGTTTAAGGCTATGGTACTTTGGAAAAGAGGTTCTTCTTTTATGTCCATAGAGGATGAGAACCTGTGGATTCATTTCAGGCTAATGTGGTTTGATGGAGCAAGAACCCCAGAAAGGTCATCTTGAACATCCCTCAAAAATTACTTCACCTAATAAAAAGCAGAAAGGACATTGGAACACTGGACTGAGCTCCCAAGGCCCAGATGAAGAGCAGAAAGAGGGAGAACATGAACAAGGAAGTAAGGACTGCAAGGGGTGCATCCACCCATGGAGACGGTGGGACTGATCTAATGGGAGCTGACCAAGACCAGCTGGACTGGGACTGAACAAGCATGTGATCAAACCAAACTCTCTGAATGTGGCTGACAATGAGGGCGGATTGAGAAGCCAATGATAATGACACCAGATTTTGATTCTACTGCATTTCTGGCTTTTTGGGAGCCTAGTCTGTTTAGATGTACATCTTCCTAGACCTGAATTGGGGGGGGGGGGGCTTGGACTTTCCACAGGGCAGGGCACCCTGACTTCTCTTGGGACTGGAGAGTGAAGGGAAGGAGGATTAGGGGGAGTGGGAGGGAAATGGGAGGATGGGAGGAGGTGGAAATTTTTAATAAATAAATAAATAAATATTTTTAAAAAGCAGGAAGGAGTATGAAGGGAACTACACCTATATTCCCAAATATTGTTTATAAGTGTTAGTTTACATTTAAAGGGGGATATGAAAAAGAGATTAATACTTTGCATTGGTATGGATTTATGCTTGTTGATATGAAGTTAAGGTCAATTTTATTATATATATATTTCTGCTCTTGAGTAAGGTATTGTGTTTGTGCAGTTCATTTAAAATGTAATGTTTAATGGGAAAAGAAGTCAAACTCTCACTATTTGCTGATGATATGATAGTTTACATAAACAACCCCAAAAATTCTAAGAAATTTTTTACAACTCATAAACACTTTCAGTAAATGTAGCAAGATACAAGATTAACTCAAAAAAATCAGTAGCCCTCCTGTACACAGATGATAAAAGGGTTGAAAATAAATCAGAGAAACATCACCCTTCAAAATAGCCACAAATAATATAAAATATCTCGGAGTAACTCTAACTAAACAAGTGGAAGACTTGTATGACAAGAAATTTAAATCTTTGAAGAAAGAAATTGAAGAAGACGCCAGAAAGTGGAAAGATCTCCTTGGGTAGGCAGAATTAACAAAGTAAAAATGGAAATCTTACCAAAATCAATCTACAGATTCAATGCAATGCCCATCAAAATCCCAGCAAAGTTCTTCACAGACCTCGAAAGAACAGTACTCAACTTCATATGGAAAAGCAAAAAACACTCCTGCATTGCCGGTGGGAATGCAAGCTAGTACAGCCCCCTTGGATGTCAGTGTGGTGATTTCTCAGAAAATTAAAAAACAACCTTCCTCAAGACGCAGTAATACCACTTTTGGGTATTTATCCAAAGTACACTCAGCCCACCACAAGCACATGTGCTCAACTATGTTCATAGCAGGTTCTGTCAGTTATGATTAATTGGATAATGTTCCAGGATCCCTTTACATTTAGAGGAGATTTGAAACGAAGTAAACAGTTACCAAAATATTGGATGGACAAATTGAAATAGTTTGTTTGATTCCCTGACTGAACAGATTTTACATCCAGGAATAAGCTTTCAGTTTCTTTATTTCAGTTAATACTTATGTAGTGAAATAACTCAGATGTCAAGGTCCACAGGGATGACCCCAGCTAGGACCCTGGGCAGTGGAGGAGAGGGTGCCTGAACTGGCCTTACCCTGTAGTCAGACTGATGGCTATCTTGAATAACACCAAAGAACCTTTGTCCTGCAATGGATAAAGACAGAGACAGAAACCCACATCAGAGCACTGGACTGAGATCCCAAGGTCCAGTTGAAGAGCAGAAGGAGGAAGAATATGAGCAAGGAAGTCAGGACCACGAGGGGTTGTTTCACCCACTGAGAAAGTGTGCCTGAGCTAATAATGGGAGCTCACCAACTCCACTGGACTGGGAATGAATGAGCATGGGATCATGTGGTTGACAATTGAGGCAGACTGAGGGGCCAATGATAATGGCACTGGGATTTGTCTCTACTGCATGTACTGGCTTTTTGGGATCCTATTCTATTTGGATGCGTACTTTCCTAAGCCTGGATGAAGCGGGGAGGGTCTTGGACTTCCCACAGGGCAGAGTGCCTTGCCTTTCTTAGGACTGGAGGGGGTGGGGGAGAAGGTGTGTAGGGGAGCCAGTGGAAGGGGAGAAAGTGGGAATTTTGATTGATATTATTTATAAAGTTAAAAAAAATCAAACCTCCCCCCAAAAGAAAAAAAAAGTCATTTCAATAATCATTCTATATTAATCTAGTTTTTCCTGGGTGTGTGTTTTTTTAATATTTTTACTTTTTCTTTGACAATTTCATATATGCATATAATATACTTTGATTGTATTTACTCTCTACCACTCTTGATCATATTTACCACTCAACCATTTTCTCTGGGACATTGCTGCTTCCCAATAAGTTCCCCCTTATTTTCATGATCCCTTTTTGATCCACTGGGCTTAATTGGGTTGCTTGAAAAAGCCCGAGTGTGGGGTTATTTATAGGCCCACAGGCAGCTTACCAGTGACTGCACCACCGCAGAAAAACAACTCCCCCACCTACAGAAGTCATTAACTCTTCCTGGGCCAGGGGCAAGGCCTCATGAGTCATCCCTACTCCATGTTGGAATGTTGTCTGGCTTGATCTTGCTGCCTTGTTATAGATCCAGAAGACAGCACTTCACAACATTCTTTTCTATCCTCTGGCTCTGACATTCCTTCTGCACCCTTTATCATTGGGTTATCTAAGCCTTCACAGGGTAGATCTACTCCTTCACCTCCAGAAGTCATTAACTCTTCCTGAGCCAGGGTTAAGGCCTCCTGAGTCATTCCCCCTCCATGTTGGAATGTTGTCTAATTCTCTGAACTCTAACAAGTTATTCTTCTTTGCATAACTGATGCCCACTGCAAAAATAAGTTTCTCTAACCAGGACTGGTAGCAATATTAATCCACTGGTATAAATATAAATATTTAGAAGGCAATTTGACAGCATATTCATGAAGCAAAACACCATTGATACATTCCCCCTTGGGACTTATGACCTCCTGAGCCATAGGTTTCTCATGTTTACAGAACCAACCAGGTATGAATTCCCTTTTAGGCAGCAAACTACAAATCTAAGAAACTTGGTGGCTTCTCCCATAACTATTGTGACATTACAGCACAGCTGGGTACATCCTGCCTAGGTGTCAGAATTGTAGCATGCAGGGTCCAGCCCTGGGCAAGACTGCTGGTGACTTTTCTCCCCCAACAGCTGACATGTCACTTCTCAGAACTATGAAAATAAGCAGCAGGGAAGAATTTCTAGTTCTGTCTAGATTTGTCTTTTAGGTTTTTGTTTCCCAGTTAAAACCTAAAAAGAGCGGAGTTTTGTTTTGTTTGTTTTTTAACTTAAAGAGCTATATGTTTTGTTTTGTTTGTGGGAAAATAACTAAATTTCCAAACTCTCTTCTTTTTCAATCTTAGCACTTTGAGTTTGTTATATTGTATCAATAATATTTATTTTATTACATTAAACATTCTATCAATTCTATTACAAATATCACCTAGCATTATTTAACTTTGAAGTAATATTCTTTAGATGTGTTTTTGCTTGTTTTAAATTAAATATAAACCCAAAAAGTATTAAATAAAAATGGTGATAGCAAGTAGTTTTTTTTTCTTGTCCTTCTCATTCTAATATAAGATAATGGCTTTTTTCTTTGTTATGGTAAGATGATTTTATTAATAGAATACTAAAATATGGATTTTGATCACTGGCTTATTTCAAATTAGATACTGAAAGGGTGAAATTCTCACTACTTAGAAAAGCAATTAATATATATGAAGTAAAATTTGATATATTATTTAACTAAATAAATTCTAAACTTTTTGGATTATGTTTTAGTTTTATTATTATTTTTAGTTAATACTAGTTTTAAAAGTTTTGGGTATGGGAGTTTTGTCCGAATGTTTGTCTATACATCATGTGTGTTCCTGGTGCCAAAGAGACCAGAAAAGTTTATTAGTTCCTTGGAACTGGAGTTACATATGATTGAGACTCACACTGGGAACTGAACCTGGGTCTTATGTTAGAGTAGCCAGTGCTCTAAACCCCTGAACCATCACTCGAGACCCTTGAGCTAGATTTTTTTGAAACTCTTGTTTGGGGTTGCTAGTATAGCCTCTTTTTGTCTACAAGCTTTAGATCCAGGAACCTATCAGATACAAAAGTATTGGGTGCTCAAGGTCTTTTCACACTTGACATAATATTTTAATATAACATATGCTTGTCTTCCTGCCTGTCAGCGATCTCTAAATTGCTTATGCTGTATACAGTCAGATCAAAGTTAATCTTGTATGAGGAGCAGCTATTCTAATTTATTTAGGAAATAATGGCAAGAAAAGAAGTTGTTCTTGTTCAGTATAGACATAGCACTTATAGACCTACTTACACTTGCACTGAATAGACAGCTCCATAATCACATACATGTGAAACTGATTCAGCTTCAGGACTTTGTGCCACAATCCATTGAAGAAATTAGTCTTTTCACTTTGACCTTTTCTACTATCCTGATTATCTGATTTCTGTTCTGAAGATTATTGAAGTGAATACACACTTTCTCTAAAATGATTCCATTTTACTAAGATTTTCAAGGTATCATAGATATCTATGTATTCGTGTTATTAATAATTTTAGAATCTCTTATATTTCACTCTCTGCTTTGCAATGTGGTTTTTCACTAATGAATGACAATGTGTTAAGTAAAAGCATTTACACATTTTTAGATTTTGTTTGTTTTGAGTTTTTGAAATTTTTGAAATTCAAAAAAAAATTTGACACCTTAGTTTCTTAAGAACTAGGTTTCAGGGGTAGGTTGATCCCAAATTTCGTGAGAAACCGCCACACTGATTTCCAAAGTGGTTGCACAAGTTTGCATTCCCACCAGCAATGGATGAGGGTACCCCTTTCTCCACAACCTCTCCAGCAAATGCTATCATTGGTGTTTTTGATTTTAGCCATTCTGACAGGTGTAAGATGGTATCTCAAAGTTGTTTTGATTTGCATTTCCCTGATCGCTAAGGAGGTTGAGCATGACCTTAAGTGTCTTTTGGCCATTTGAACTTCTTCTGTTGAGAATTCTCTGTTCAGTTCAGTGCCCCATTTTTTAATTGGGTTAATTAGCATTTTAAAGTCTAGTTTCTTGAATACTTTATATATTTTGGAGATCAGACCTTTGTCTGTTGCAGGGTTGGTGAAGATCTTCTCCCAGTCAGTAGGTTGCCTTTTTGTCTTAGTGACAGTGTCCTTTGCTTTACAGAAGCTTCTCAGTTTCAGTAGGTCCCATTTATTTAATGTTGCCCTTAATGTCTGTGCTGCTGGGGTTATACATAGGAAGCGATCTCCTGTGCCCATCTGTTGTAGGGTACTTCCCACTTTCTCTTCTATCAGGTTCAGTGTGTTCAGACTGATATTGAGGTCTTTGATCCATTTGGACTTGAGTTTTGTGCTTGGTGATAGATATGGGTCTATTTTCATTTTTCTACAGGTTGACATCCAGTTGTGCCAGCACCATTTGTTGAAGATGCTTTCTTTATTCCATTGTATACTTTTAGCTCCTTTATCGAAAATGAGGTGTTCATAGGTTTGTGGGCTAAAAACCGGGTCTTCTATACGATTCCATTGGTCGACTTCTCTGTTTTTATGCCAATACCACGCTGTTTTCATTACTGTAGCCCTGTAATAGAGTTTGAAGTCAGGGATGGTAATGCCTCCAGAAGATCCTTTATTGTATAGGATTGTTTTGGCTATCCTGGGTTTTTTGTTTTTCCATATAAAGTTGATTATTGTCCTCTCAAGAGCTGTGAAGAATTTTGATGGGACCTTGATGGGGATTGAATTGAATCTATAAATAGCCTTTGGTAGAACTGCCATTTTTACTATGTTGATCCTCCCAATCCAAGAGCAAGGGAGATCCTTCCATTTTCTGGTATCCTCTTCAATTTCTTTCTTCAATGACTTAAAGTTCTTGTCAAATAGATCTTTCACTTCCTTGGTTAGAGTTACCCCAAGATATTTTATGCTGTTTGTGGCTATCGTGAAAGGTGATGATTCTCTGATTTCCCTCTCAGCTTCCATATCATTTGTGTATAAGAGGGCGACTGATTTTTTGGAGTTGATCTTGTATCCTGCCACATTACTAAAGGTGTTTATCAGCTGTAGGAGTTCTTTGGTGGAGTTTTTAGGGTCGCTTATGTATACTATCATATCATCTGCAAATCCTATCATATGACAAAAGCATTTGTTCAACTATGTTCATAGCAGCATTATTTGTAATAGCCAGAACCTGGAAACAACCTAGATGTCCTTCAATGGAAGAATGGATGAAGAAAGTGTGGAATATATACACATTAGAGTACTACGCTGCCATAAAAAACAATGACTTCTCGAATTTTGCATGTAAATGGATGGAAATAGAAAACACTATCCTGAGTGATGTAACCCAGACCCAAAAAGAGGATCATGGGATGTACTCACTCATAATTGGTTTCTAGCCATAAATATAGGTCACTGAGTCTATAATTTGTGATCCTAAAGAAGCTAAATAAGAAGGTGAACCTATAGAAAAACATATCGTTATTATCCCTGCTATGGGAAATAGACAAGATTGCTGGGCAAAAAATTGGGACCTTGGGGGTGGAGTGGGATAGGGGTAAGGGGAGAGGGGGAGAGAAAAGTGAGAAGGGGAGGATGGGGGGAACTTGGGGAAACGGGATGATTGGGGATAAAACAAGGTTGGATAGAGGAGCAGGGAATCACATAACTTAATTAAGGGAACCACCTTTGGGTTGGTAAGAGACATGAACCTAGAGTGGCACCCAGGTGCCCAGGGCAATGTCCCCAGTTAGTTCCTTGGGTAGCTGAGGATAGGGAACCTGAAATGACCCTATCCTATAGCCATACTGATGAATATCTTGCATATCACCATAGAACCTTCATCTAGCGATGGATGGAGATAGAGACAGAAACCCACACTGGAGCATCGGACTAAGCTCCCAAAGTCCCAATGTGGAGCAGAAAAGGAGAACATGAGCATGGAAGTCAGTACCACGAGAGGTGCGCCCATCCACCGAGACAGTGGGGCTGATCTATTGGGAGCTAACCAAGGCCAGCTGGACTGTGACTGAAAAAGCATGGGATAAAACCTGACTTTCCGAACATGGCGGACAATAAGGGCTGATGAGAAGCCAAGGACAATGGCATGGGGTTTTGTTCCTACTTCATGTTCTGGCTTTGTGGGAGCCTAGCCAGTTTGGATGTTCACCTTCCTAGACCTGGATGGAGGGGAGAAGACCCTGGACTTTCCACAGGGCAGGGAACCCTGACTGCTCTTCAGACTGGAGAGGGAGGGGGAGAGGAGTGAGGGGAAGGGGGAGAGGGGCGGGAGGAGGGGGAGGGAAATGGGAGGCTAGGAGGAAGCAGGGATTTTTTTTTTCAATAAAAAAAAAGAACTAGGTTTCATTATCGCTCTTCACAAAGAAAATTTTTGTGTGTCTCTCCTGCCCTTTCCTTTTCTGCATCCCCCTTTCCTCCCTTGTGTCCCACCCTACTCCAGTTACCTCCCTTCTGTTTTCATGTTTGCCACTATGGTTTACTCCTCCTTTCTTATTTTTTTTTATTAAAGATTTTTGTCTCTTCCCCACCGTCGCCTCCCCTTTCCCTCCCCCACCCCCAATCAAGTCCCCCTCCCTCGTCAGCCCAAAGTGCAGTCAGGGTTCCCTGCCCTGTGGGAAGTCCAAGGACCACCCACCTCCATCCAGGTCTAGTAAGGTGATCATCCAAACTGCCTAGGCTCCCACAAAGCCAATAGGTGCAATAGGATCAAAAACCCATTGCCATTGTTCTTGAGGTCTCAGTAGTCCTCATTGTCCACTATGTTCAGCGAGTCCGATTTTATCCCAGGCTTTTTCAGACCCAGGCCAGCTGGCCTTGGTGAGTTTCCGATAGAACATCCCCATTGTCTCAGTGTGTGGGTGCACCCCTCGCGGTCCTGAGTTCCTTGCTCGTGCTCTCTCTCCTTCTGCTCCTGATTTGGACCTTGAGATTTCAGTCCGGTGCTCCAATGTGGGTCTCTGTCTCTGTCTCTGTCTCCTTTCATCGCCTGATGAAGGTTAATATTCAGGAGGATGCCTAGATGTTTTTCTTTGGGTTCTCCTTCTTATTTAGCTTCTCTAAGAACCTGAATTATAGGCTCAATGTCCTTTATTTATGGCTAGAAACCAAATATGAGTGAGTGCATCCCATGCAAATCAAGACAACTTTAAGATACCATCTTACACCTGTCAGATTGGCTAAAATCAAAAACACCAATGATAGCCTTTGCTGGAGAGGTTGTGGAGAAAGGGGTATATTCATCCATTGCTGGTGGGAATGCAAACTTGTGCAACCACTCTGGAAAGCAGTGTGGAGGTTTCTCAGGAAATTCGGGATCAACCTACCCCTGGACCCAGCAATACCACTCTTGGGAATATACCCAAGAGAGGCCTTATCGTACAACAAAAGTATATGCTCTACTATGTTCATAGCAGCATTGTTTGTAATAGCCAGAACCTGGAAACAACCTAGATGCCCTTCAATTGAAGAATGGATGAAGAAAGTATGGAATATATACATATTAGAGTACTACTCAGCAGTAAAAAACATGGACTTCTTGAAGTTTGCAGGCAAATGGATGGAAATAGAAAACACTATCCTAAGTGAGGTAAGCCAGACTCCTTTCTTATTTTTATATTGTCTTTTTTTTTTAGCCATTTAGCTAAATTTCCTTATGGTTTTCTTGCTGTTTTCTCTCCCAAACAAACTACGGCTGGAGAATCTGTTGTTTTTCTATAATCTGGATCACATATATGCAGTCAAATCTTTGTTGCTTCTTCTCTTCTGATACTGACTTTAATTCCATGGATTTAACAATAGAACTTTCTCCTTTTTTAATTTGCAATATAAATTTAAGCTTTTGCATTATCCTATAAACTTTGGCATATCTTACATTTTGTTTTCTATTCATCTCAAAGTATGTCCTCATTTCCTTTATTTTCCTCTTTGACACAGCACGTACTTAGAGACATATTGCCTACATCCCAACATATTTGTTAATTTTCAAATTTTTATTTTTATTTACTGTTAGTTTTATTCCATTGTAGTTAGAGAATACACTGTGATGGTTCTAAAGAAAGTGGCTCCCAAAGGGAATGGCACTATTAGAAGGTGGAGCTTTGCTGGAGGAGATGTGGCTCTGAGATCTCATATATGCTCAAGATACCATCTAGTTAGTGTTTCAGTTCATTTCCTGTCTGCCTGCATGATGTAGATGCCTCAGAAACTTCTCCAGTATTATAATTGCTTACATGCAGCCATGTGCCCTGCCATGATGACAATGGACTAAACCTTTAAATCTATAAGCTGCCTCCTCAATTAAATGTTTTCTTCATAAAGGTTGCCATGGTCATGGTGTCTTTTCACAACAACAGAAACCCTAACTAAGACATACACTTTCTATTAATTAGAATTAATTTTAATAAAATTTGCTTGTAACTTGGATATAATTCTTTCTGGAAAACAGTCTACACTTATTTGAGAAAAGTATGCCTTCTGCTACAGTTGAATGCTGTATATCGATATGCATTTTTCATCTACCGTGTTCAAACTATTTAGCCACTATTAAAATTGTGTCTTGCAGTCTCCAGCTACTATTATAAAACTCTTATACTTTATATGTTCCAGGACTCTGTTGTTTGGTATTTGTGTGCCTGTTAATGTTATAAGCGCTTAATAAATTGACCCTTTAGTCAACATTTGAGTCTTCTATATATTCTACAACAGTTTTGATTTAGGGTCACTGCAGAGGGTAATGTAAGAGATTCTCATGGAATACAAACTTACTGCTTCAAGGCTGGTTTCCTCTAAAACACTCAAAATAGAGGAAAAGGCAAAAACTGAATGGACACATGGACTTACTTTCACAAAAAAAAAACACAATAAAATATTAGGTGAACATGAAAAAAATATTTAAAAAAAACTTAAAGAGACTTTAAAATAAAACTATTTACTAAAAATAATTGGAATACTTTTTCCACCGTAGTTGTAAAGATTTTGTGGTACCATTATGGGATCCTTTGATTAGTGTCTTCTTGAAAGATTAATTCAGACAAGACAGAGATGATTTGAGTACACGTTTGTTTGGCAAAATAACACAAGCAAAGCTAAGGAAAGTAAGCTCTCCCAAGATGGAGTGGACTCAGGAAGTACAACATTCTAGATAAACTGTCACCAGATGGGAAGTAGGATGAGCAGTACAGAGTGAAGGTAACTGAGCCTTGTAGATTAAAATATGTAGATTAAAAGATATGGGTTCAATTAAGTTATAAAGTAGTTAGAAACAAACCTAAGTACGCTAAAGCCAAGCATTTATAATTAATGAGTCTCCGTGTGGTTATTTGGGAGCTGGCAAGTGGGGCAGAGAAAGACTGGTTACATTAACTGGTGTCAAAAACAAAATGTCAGATTCTTGAGAATGAAAGTCCTTCATTAGTGCACATATCAAGAGAGGGGATGCTCTGGTACTTTACCTTCTGGAGCAATCTAAGTGCAGCTTCAAGGATGGTTAACCACCAAGGGGCATTTTGACAGACACCGCAACAAAGCAAAATGCAGCTGCAGTTTTCTTTGTTTCCACATTTAGTTGTTTGCTTATGTAGGGGTCTTCCTTATCCACTCCCTGGAATAGGTGGAGACCTTTTCAGGTGGAGGCCATTCTTACCATTTAGTCTGTTGTACTTAGGTGTGTTAAAAACATGTGAAAGACAGCAATGTCTCTCCTCTGGGGAGAGAGCTATTCTAAGCATGGAAGCCTGCCTGTTTGGAGCCTGTAACCCTGCCAAGACTAGCTTTGTTTGTTCCAGAGCCCTGTTTTTTCTCTGATCTGGTCAGTATGACCATCTCACACTCAGCAAGCCCTCTCATGTACTTTCTTGGGTATTCCTAACCACACTACTATAACCATAGCATTTTTAATTGAAAACAGATTTTTTTTCATACATTACATTCTGATCCCAATTTCTCCTTCCCAAACTCCTCCTAGAAACTCACTACCTTCCCACCCACTCAAATCTTCTCTCTCTCTCTCTCTCTCTCTCTCTCTCTCTCCCTCTCCCAACAACCCTCCCTCTCATTAGAAAACAAACAAGCATCTAATAATAATAATAAATCTAGAATAGGACAAAACATACAAAGAAACAAACTATTCAAAAAATAGAGCCAAAGACACAATAAAAAAAAACACACACAGAGCCGGGCGATGGTGGCGCACGCCTTTAATCCCAGCACTCGGGAGGCAGAGGCAGGCGGATCTCTGTGAGTTCGAGACCAGCCTGGTCTACAGAGTTAGTTCCAGGACAGGCTCCAAAGCCACAGAGAAACCCTGTCTCGAAAAACCAAAAAAAAAAAAAAAAAAAAAACCACAGACACAGAGACATGCACATTTACATACACAGAAATTCCATAAAAAGACAAAATCAGAAAACATAACACCATATAAACAAAAGACCTGTAAGGTATTAAAATCCCAGACAAAGCATTATAAAACATTAAAACCACCAAAAATATCATTGAATTCATTTTTTGTTGGCCATCTACTTCTTGGCATGGGGTCTGCCTTTAGGTGTGGCTTAAATACTCAGTGAGACTCCATTGGAAAAAACTAATTTTTCCTTTAAAAGAGGTCAAATGCTACCATTCTACCATCTACTTAACCCCAAAATATCTTTCATCATAACAATCACATAACTAACTGTACAATTCTCACATTATGAGCTCCATGGGAAAACCAGACATGTATAAAGTCCACATTTACTTAGGCCTCTCATCTAATTATGATTTTATTTAAATAAAACTCAAATAGTGCTTATGGTTTATATTTCTTACTTAGAAATCTATTTTAATATCAAACATTTTCAGTGCTGGATAGTGCATTTCCTACCTAATGATAAATCTTGATTCCAAGTCAGAAGTTTCAAACCACTCGTGTTCTCATCTCTAATTTAAACCTAGTTTTAATATAATTCCAAATTATTTCAGTAGTCTAATAAGAGCTCTGTACACTCCCATGCTGGACAGTATGTTTTCCTTCTCCAACAGCCCCTCAGAGGAGACTGCATAAATATAGCTTTCCTTCTTCTGTCTCTTCACCCCAAATGTCTTTACTTAAATAACTATATTGACTAAAACCATTAGGTAACTTTAAACTATATAACTCAGTCATTTTCTAAATATACATCTATGTAAGTATAATATTTGCTCATTTAGTTACTGTTATTTTATCTCTCAATGTCATCTGCCCAAATAAGAAGAGGTCCTGTCTATCACATATCCCATATTATTCCAAAACTTTGTTCCTGGTGTGTTGCGTCTATTATTCAGCAAAAACTGAATTAATAAATTGCTGTAAAGAATACATCATACCCTCTCTGCAGTAAGCTTTCTCAGTTGACCATGAGTTTAAAGACATGTGGACAGGAATCTACGAACCCCAAATGGGTCTGATGAAAGAGGTTTTCAGGCAACAATCACGTGCTTCTGGATTTCAAACACTCATGATCTAATTACTTTTAACCTTTAAAATCAGTTCTCTGCAGACATACTGATGTCGTTAAAGGAGTAAATAACTTGGAGCTTGTCTTGTTTAGCTTATCACAGTTCTTAACTGGAATGCATAACATCAGTGAGTGACCTCCAGACAGAATCTGGTACTGTTCTTCACAGAAATTTATGTCACCACAATTGAAACCACTGCTTTGCAGCAACACTTTTGAGGGTTGTTGTTGTTGTTGTTTTTGTTGTTGTTGTTGTTTCCCCAGACATGCAGGATGCCATTTCAGTTCATTTGTTATGGACCAACATTGCTTTGGCTCAGATGAGCTCTGTTTACATTCAGTGTGCTTCATTTTGCTTTCCACATTGAAGAGTTCCTTCATGAAACTGTTTAATATAACTTTTCATTCAATAAACACTATATGATGAAAATTAAAGATACCTAGGCATTGAGAAAAAACATCATCTCACTGAAACCTAATAGATAGAACTAAGGTATTGCACATATACTGATCAAAATGAGGAAAGAAATCCATAATATTTTGATAATATTTAAATATTTTTTATTCTAGATTGCTGTATTCAGTTTAATGGCCAGATGAGTTTTCTCACTGAGGTCATATTTGCTTGATTCTTTGCTTAATCTTTGCCTTAGAATTGCACTTAACTTAAATACAGTGTTGGATTTTAATAGGCCCTTTAAAAGTAAACACACAAGCAAACTTTCTTTATATTTTTTATAAATGTTTTGGGGTGTATTCCATCACACTGTGCATTTTGTTTTGTTTTGTTTTGTTTAAATGATTATGCAGTACACTGTGTTTTAACCCTTTGGACTAGATTTGGGAAAACAAGAGTTAAAAAAAATGTTTAGTTCTAGAAATGACATGGAACTTAAATTTTAAAATATATGATAGTAGTATTACTTGTAATAGCCAGAACCTGGAAACACCTACATATCCCTCAACGGAAGAATGGATAAAGAAACTGTGGTACATTTACATATTAGAGTACTACGTAGAGGTAAAAAACAATGACATATTTAAATTTGCATAAAAAATGTATGGAACTAGATAAAAGTATCCTGAGTGAAGTAACTCAGACCCAGAAAGACAAACATGATATGTACTCACTCATAAGTGAATTTTAGGCATGAGACAAAAAATTACCAGGTTACAATCCACAACCTCAGAAATGCTAGGCAGAAAGAAAGACCCTAAGAGGGACACAATAGAGAACCCAGGATGGGGAAATAGTTAAGCTCTCCTGAGTAAACTGGAGGTATAGAATGGAGGGGATGGGGGATGGGAACATATGGGTTAGAGATGGCAAAATTGGGGGAGGGACAGAGAGTGAGAGCAATGAAAGAGATATCTTGATAGAGGGAGCCATTATAGAGTTAGGAAGAAACCTGGTGCAAGGAAATTCCTAGAAATCCACAAGAATTTCCCTGACTAAAACTCCTAGAAACAGTGGAGAGGGTTTCTGAACTGACCTTCCCCTATAATCAGATTAATGATTACCTTAGTTGTCATCATAGAACCTATATCTAGTAACTGATGGATGCCAATGAAGAGATCCACAACCAAGATCTGGGTTGAGTTTCTGGAGATCAGATGAAGAGAAAAAGAAGGGATCATATGAGCAAGGAGAAGGGAGTAAAGATCAAGATTGGGAAAACCACAAAGACAGCTGACCTGAGCTAATGGGAGCCCACAGACTTTGGATTGACATTTGGGGAACTTCCATGGAACCAAACTAGGCCCTTTAAATGTGGGTGACAATTACGTGACTTGATCTGATGGAAGGGGGTGCTGGCAGTGGGATCAGGACTTATCCTGGGTATATGAACTGGCTTTTGGGGGCCATTCCCTTTGGTGGGATACCTTGCAAAACATTGAAACAGTGGGGACGGACTTGGTCCTGCCTCAACTTGTTATGTCAGACTATGTTGACTCCCAAAGGGAGGCCTTACCACCACTAAAGAGTGGATTGGGGTTAAGTGAGGAAAGGTCAGGTGGGAAAAAAAATGGAGGGAGAACTGGGGTTGGTATGTAAAAATAAAGATAAATAAATAATAAAATTAAATATATGCTACTGTTTGTTTCATACTTACTATATTACAACATATAAACCTTAAGGGTGTATAATTTAGCAATATGAATATTTGTAATATAGTATAACCTCAGCTCAGATAACTCTTAAGGAGTCAGGGTATAAACATTTGCAGATAAACATAATTAGAAATACATTAATGCATTTCAGTAAAAAGCACATTTATTATGAAGATATTTTTCTTCTTACAAGCTTCACCAGTGCATTTTTAACTTCCTTGTTTCTCAAACTGTATATCAGTGGATTTAACATGGGAATCACTGTGGTATAAAACACTGAGGTCACCTTCTCATGGATGAGTGAACCATTTGAAGTGGGTTTCAGATACATGGACATGAGCGACCCATAAAATATAAGAACAGCTGTCAGGTGGGAGCTGCAGGTGCTGAAGGCTTTGGACCTGCCCTCTTTAGAGTGGATGCGGAGGATACTGGTCAGAATAAACGCATACGATATGATGATTGTCAGGCTGGTGGCTACCATGTTAAATCCGCCAATGACAAAAATAAGAAGCTCATCGATGTAAGTGCTGGAGCAGGACAGTTGAATAAGAGGGACAATGTCACAGAAATAATGTTTAATGATGTTGGATTTGCAGAATGATAACCTTAATATGCAGCCCCCGTGAATCAGAGCATCAGTGATGCCCACGGAAAAGACAGCAGCCACCAGGAGAGAGCAGACCCGAGGGGACATGATGACAGCATAGAGCAGAGGACTGCAGATGGCCACATAACGATCATAGGCCATGGCTGCCAACATGTAGCATTCAGAAATGACAAAAATACAGAAGAAGAACAGCTGAGCCATACAATCAGAATAAGAGATAGCTTTATCCCTGCTTAAAAACCCCACCAGCATTTTGGGGGTAACAACAGAAGAGTAGCAAAAATCTAAAAATGACAAACTACTGAGAAAATAGTACATAGGGGTATGAAGTTGAGAATTCAGCTTGATGACCACAATCATGCCAAGATTTCCCACCAGAGTGACTATGTAAATAGCCAAGAAGAGACAGAAAAGCGGCAGCTGAAGCGCTGGCTCCTCAGTTAACCCCAACAAGAGAAACTCAGTCACCGTGGAGTAATTTCTTAAGCTCATTTTCCTCTGAAAATTTGTAAAGATGAGGGGCGGTAAATATCAAATAAGAGAGAATCCGAGTTGGTTTCTGGTCCTCCAGAGCCCAGGTGTTTCCAGCTGTGAAAACAAAGACCGTGTTATGAAATTCAAAGGGAAAGCATCTACATAGGAAAGCACCTACTACCATCAGTTTTATGAATCACCCAAACACTTCACCATCCCCTCCTGGGCCTCAGATTCCCTGGCAAAAGTCCAAACATCCCACCCCAGAATCTAGGACAGGAGTGATGCTCAGCACTGTGAAGGCTTTCTCCTGCACCCCAGCAGCAGAAGTGCATAACAAAGAGAAAGGGCCAAGACTCTTCTCAAAAACACAGGTGGCTGTGGCTCACTCTGCTTAGCTTACACAGAAGGTGTTATTAGCAACTATTTTTTATTGCATTCTAGATTTTCTAACATGGTAGCAGAATATAAGCTGAGTGAAAATATTAATGGGTATTGCGTGAAATGAGTACTCAAGGACCATTTATTAGAAACACCCGATGAGTTAACATAAAGATTCCTCAGTTCTCTGAAAGGACTAGGTAGAATAAATATTTCCAAACATATTAAATGATAGGACACTTGGGCATTTTTTTTATTATACATTGTAACAGTAGTGTAAATCTAGAAAAACAAATTCTTGTGTGTGTTTGAAGTATTTTTAAAATGGGCTTTATGTGGTTTTCCTGGCTGGAAGCTTATCCTCCTCACATTATGGATGATGAGAGAATGCTGAGCTCTCAAAGCCTTTTCAGCCTTCTTGATGTCAGCTACTGTCTGGGCTCAGACTTCATCACTGCTGCTTCCACTACTGGACCATCAGCAACCCCAAGATCTGCATCTCAGCCTGAACAGCACTTCTTGTCTATTCCTGTCCTCTAATAAAGAATCAAGGTGAAAACATCTTTTTTTTTTTTTTTGATTTTCGAGACAGGGTTTCTCCCTCCCGAGTGCTGAGATTAAAGGCGTGTCCCACCACCGCCTGACAGGTAAAAACATCTTTAAGTAGCCTGCCCTCAGGTCAAACGGGGCCTTGTCTCTGAGCCTGACTACTTTCTCCTTGCTGTTGTGCTGACCTCAGATCTTTGTCTTTACTCACTCATGTGGAGGCCTTCTCAGGCTTGTATCTACCATTCTCTCAACCTCTTCAGTTCTGGATCTGCCCCCCTCCATGACTCTTATTCCCTTTTGGTTTCCCATCAGTCACTGACATTAAGGACAAGACACTATTTAGCCACCTGAATTTCCAAATATGCAGGATATTCTTATTTCCCAGAATCCTCTCTCTTTCTGAAGAAATGGAGCTTAATGGCATTCAACAGGTATTCTCTTAATGGGGCTCAACTCTGTGAAGCACAAATCTTTGGTATCATGAGCAAATGGAGGTACCCAGTTGCCCTTGTTCTGTTATAGAAACACCTGGGTGTCTTTCTTTCCATTTATTCCTTCCCAGTTATGATACACATACACAGAGTAGTCATAGTGGCTGTACAGAAAGACAAATGAAAGGGGCACTCAACAAGATTCACATTCTCAGGTTTTATTTTGATTTAATCACATAGATGTTTCCATACCAATCTTTAATGTCTCCTAGAGGTCACAAACCCACTACCCATTCTCAGTACATATCTGATCCTCCCACACAAGCCCCTAGTCTTATTGGTCTTTCTATTAAAGTAAAATGTATTTCACATTTCCTATTTTTTTCTGATCAAATCAGTTCTCTTTTCTGTTTTTCCTAATTCCCACGGAAATTTTAGGTTTATGTCCTTTCTCCTCAAAATGGTCCGTTGCCCATCAGCATCCTCATCATTTGGGAACTTGTTAGGACAAATCTTAAAACACAAAGTGTATTTTAATTTCTGGTGCATATCACATCAAAGCAGCCACATCTCTAAGACTTACAGTGAAACCACTAATTCATAATGTAGTCTTTGTGAACTTATATTTATAAAACTTGAAATTATAAAACTTAGAAATACTACAAAGCATTGTTGTATAAGCTACATAAGTCCAAAAATATGAGCAGACTCTATTATAAGGTCTGCAAAGCATGTTTGATGCTCAAGATAATGGCATCTTCCCTCCACTCCTGTCACTGACTCAGTGGGGCACAAATGTGCTAAGACTCTAGAGTTTATGGGGCAATCAGCAGTGGAGATTAGACCATGATATAATACTCAAACATTTCTGAGACTCACCTTCTTCCTCCTAGTGGCTTCCGGTAAGAATCTCTTTTTTTTTTCCTCTTCTCTAAGAAATAAAGGTGGATTAGCTATACCTTCTTCCCTAACTAACTAAACAATAGCAGATAAAAAGATGCTGTGAGTTTGTTTCTTAGCCCAAGCATTTTTTAATGTAAAAATATAAAGATGTATCATCCCAGGGATTCCTTTTCTACTGGGGTTCAGCAGCCAGGATATTTGCAAGACCTGGTCCCAAGCTGCATGATGCATCATTTCATGTATCCGTCGTAGGCACACTGAGCAAAGCTTCCAAACCCTCCCTTAGAGCTTCTACTACCCCCTGGGTCTAATAGGCTGCCTGACACAGCCCCTCTGGGACATGATGTTAACAATAGAGCGTCCTAGGAAGCACCTATGTGCTCATAGGTGTTGTTTGATCTCAGAAATGGAAAACCTCATTATTGTAGAGTATGTTAAATTACAAAATTATGCCCTTAAAAGTGGGATGAATTTTCTTTAGCTGAAGGGATATGATATAATATTCAGTATAGAGATATGGATATGACCAAGGAAACTAAGACACAGAAAACGTAAGAATGTATAAAGGTCATCAGGAATGGTTTAATACTTCATGAATAAAGGAGCCTCAAGAGTCACACAAAACTGGCCTATGGTTCCAAGGCATGTATTTCTGGTACAATGCCTCATGATATTTGGATGAGTCTTTTCTGGTGACCTTAAAACAGTGTATGTATTTGAAAACAGACAGGACAAACAATGGGACTGAATCAAAGACCCAGATATTAACCCACACACCTTCGAGTACCTGAATTTTGACAAAGAAGCAAGAAATATCAAATGGAAAAAAGAAAGCATATTTAACAAATGGTGCTGGCATAACTGTATATCATCATGTAGAAGAGTGAAAATAGATCCATGTCTATCACCATGCACAAAATTCAAGTCCAAATGGATCAAAGACCTCAACATAAAGCCAGCCACACTGAAAATTATATAAGAGAAAGTGGGAAGTACACTTGAATGCATTAGCACAGGAGAACACTTCCTAAAAATAACCCCAGCAGCACAGACACTGAGAGAAACAATTAATAAACAAGATCTCCTGAAACTGAGAAGCTACTGTAAAGCAAAGAACATGATCAACAAGACAAAACGACAGCCTACAGAATGGGAAAACATCTTCACTAACCCCACATCAGACAGAGGTCTGATCTCCAAAATATACAAAGAACTCAAGAAATTGGTCACGAAAAGAACACTTAATCCAGTATAAAATGGAGTACAAACCTAAACAGTGAACTCTCAACAGAGGAATCTAAAATGGCTGAAAGACACTTAAGGAAATGTTCAACATCCTTAGTCATCAGAGAAATGCAAATCAAAACAACTCTGTGATTCCATCTTACACTGATGACAACCTATGCTGGAGAGTTTGTGGAGAAAAGGGAACACTCCTGCATTTCTGGTGAGAATGCAAGTTAGTACAGCCCCTTTGGAAGTCAGTGTGGTGATTTTTCAGAAAATTAGAAAACAACCTTCCTCAAGAACCAGTAACAGCACTTTGGGGTGTATAGCCAAAGGACACTCAATTGTGCCACAAGGACATGTGCTCAACTATGTTCATAGAAGCTTTGTTTGTCATAGTCAGAACCTGGAGACAACCTAAATGCCCCTCAACCAAAGAATGGATAAGGAAAATGTGGTACATTTACACAATGGAGTACTACACAGCAGAAAAAAGTAACGACATCTTGAATTTTGCAGGCAAATGGATGGAGCTAGAAACTGTCATTTTGAGTTGGAACCCAGACCCAGAAAGACAATTTTCACATGTACTCACTCATTAGTGGTTCTTAAACATAAAGCAAAGAAAACCACTCCACAAATCACAATCCCAGAGAACCTAAACAACGAGGACCCTAAGAGAGACATACATAGATCTAATCTACATGGGAAGTAGAAAATGACAATATCTCCTGAGTAAATTGGGAGCATAGGGACCTTGGGAAAGGTTTGAAAGGGAGGGGAGAGGCAGGGAAGGGAGCAGAGAAAATGTAATTTAAAATGTAAGGTCTAATTGAGAAATATAGGTTAATAATCATCTATAATGGTCAAGCTTGTAGCCATGTTAGTCAGGTTTTCTAGATATATAGAGATATATTTTAGTTAGATAGGCATTCTACAAATCTTTCAGAAACCTTCAGAATATGGCATTTAAAATGTTTTAAGAACTTAAGACTTTTTATGACAATGAGACACGGCTGCAATCAATTTACTTCTAGGGGAAGATGGGCATTGAAGAGGCTCCTTATGGAGTTTATTAGCCATTTGGGCAAGATACTGTTCTTGCCTGGACTCCTTGATGAACTGGACATAGAGGACACACAGAGAAATGATTGCTGAATTTCCCTAAAGGTGAGATGATCCTTTGGTGTTCCTGTTTTATGAAAGAGCCTGCTGGACATTCTGCAGGACACAGAAAAAAGTGATGTGACTAACAAACTGCCAATATAGGCAGAACTGTCTTTGAATTTCCTGCTTTGGGGAAAAGTCTGCTGGATACTATAGGCCTGTAGGCTGAAGATGGGTGCCCCAACAGTACAAAACTTTGAATGATTGTCCAGGCAGTGAGATGTCTCTGTCAATTCTAGAGTTTTGGAAGTTGCTTACAATGCACTTCCTGTTTACTTAGGTAATATTACATCCTTCTGGAGTCTTTGATGGAGTTGAAGAATAGATGGTTATAACTATAGTTTTCCTTAGTTATGATAAAAGGTAAAGTAGATATAAATATTGTAACTATAATTCTTGCTTGATACCTGTCTTTTTACATGTAATTTTTCTGTGTTAAAGTTAAAACCTTTTTTTTTATTTAAACAGAAAAGGGGAGGTGATGTTGAATTCCCCTCTGTATGCTGTGACTACAATTGATTACTAAAGAAGTACTTTGAGCCTATGGCAGTGCAGAACAGAAATAGGCAGGGAAAGCTAGGCCGTATGCTGGGAGAAAGAGGGCAGAGTCAGGGAGAAGCCATGAAGCCTTCACTGAAGACAAACAGGCTGAAACTTTGCTGGTTGCCACGACCTCGTGGTGATGCACAGATTAATGGAGAAGGGTTAAACTGAGATGTAAGAGTTAGTGAATAAGAAGCTAGAGCTAATGGGCCAAGCAGTCTTTTAAATAATACAGTTTCTCTGTGATTATTTCGGGGCTGAGTAGCAGGGAACCAACAAGTGGCCTCCTCCAACAGATTACATTGTCAGATAGTATGACAGCTTTGCCTCTTTGTTACTGGCTTCCATTTGTTTGATAAATTCACCATCAGCCTCTGTCATTTGGTTTTTACTTTTATTTGTGTGTATGGATGTATACCTACCTGAGTTTATGTGCACCATGTATGCGCAGATGCCAGACAGTTGAAAGCTACCCCATGTGGGTGCTGGGAACCAAACCCAGGTACTCTGCAAGAACAGTAAGTGCTCTGAACTGCTGAGCCACCTCTCTAGCCTTGAGCCTCAGATGCAATCTGTGGGTGACTTTGTCTGTGATGTTTCTTCTTGGAGGAAACAGACAGCTGGATCCTGTTTTTCAATCCAGTAGGCTCATCTGCATTTCTTTATTCATTAGTTGGGACCATTTGTGTTTAAACATATTTTTGAGAAATACTAATTAATTTCTTTAATTTTATTGGTTGTTTTCCTTGCTGTTTGAATCATTGTTTTTTTTCTTTCTCTTCTATTAATAATAAGGGAAATAAAATCAAATGCTTAAAGAAAATGGCTAAAAAGAATGTTATGGACTGGAAAAGAGTGAGACATTAGAAAAAAGAACAAAAAGTGAGAAAAATAAAGCATAACTTCTCAATAATAAAACATTTAGGAACAAAATTAGATAAAGATAAAAAGAACTTTACAAAATAAAACAGAGCTTTTCAAAATAACCAATATTGTAAACTCAAAGGGTGTGGAGGAAAAAAATGAAAGCAAGAAATATGAAGAAAACCTATTGCTCAATATTGCAAACAGTACGTAGACAGAATTATGTGTGCATGTGAAAGAGAATGGAAAATAATGATATGCAATAAAGGAAAATTGCCACTGAAGGTATCATGAAAAGAAAAATGAAAGTCACAGCAGCAAAAAGAAAAGGAAAGAAAGAGGAAGGGAGAGAGGGAGGAAAGGAGGGAAAGAGGGAGGAAGGGAGGTAGGGGAGGGAGGAAGGGGGAAGTTGATGCAACTTCCTCTCAGGTCTTTGGAACTTGGAGTATGCTGCCAGTTACATGCACGGGATGGGACAGGGGAGGGCATCCCTTGGAAGACCCTGTCTTTTCTGTGGCTTCTGCAGCATCTGTGCCTCCATTGAACAAGTGACTAATGTCCTCCATGCTTCCCTTCTTTGCACACCAGGACTTTGGGCTCCAACACTTGGCTTTGCAGTCTGTGCTCTGGGCAGGTTCTGCCATCCACCAGCTGGGGTTTCCCTGGGTGGACTCCATGCAGTCTCTCAGATTCTAGCCGGAGAGGATCTTCCAGGTGGGAGTATGAGGTGCAACCAGAGCGCTGAGGGATGCTCCACATCTGTACATGCGGAGCATCTTATGTAATCTGTCCAAGATTTTTGAAGTGTTAAAGAATTAATCACCCTGCTGGGGAAATGCACTTCCAGTACCTGGTTCCACATCAGGGACTAGCAAAGAGGTGTTCCAGAGGCTGATCTACCTGCTGGCCTCAAGCTCAGAACTATTAAACTACAATGTCATTCCAAGCAGGTGAGTCTGCTCCAGGCCTGAGGGCAGAGTTGTGTACTTCACAGCCCAGATTGAGCCTCTTGGTGTCCACATGATTCAGTTTGTCCATGTGCAACGGTCCTGCTCTCCACAGTTGCCTCCTTGGGTAACTCTCACACAGGAGTTGTGACAGATTAAATTCTAGCTCCCTGGCTTGTGTGTCCCTTGTTCCCAGCCCTTAGGGGAATTAGTTTTAACAAAACATTCCCTCTCTCTATGGCCCCCCAACTGCAGTGCTCCGACTCACATAGTGACTTAATAGGGTCGCTCTCCACTCGCTCGTCCTCGGAAAGAAGCACTGTTTTATCAATTTGATTTGAGGTTTGTGAGGGCTGTGAGCTTGGTCTACAGTAGTGGTTCTCAACCTGTGGGTCACGACCCTTTGGAAGTTGAACGACTCTTTCACAGGAGGTCCCCTAAAACCATCAAAAACACGGATATTTACAATACAATGCATAATGGTAGCAAAATTACAGTTATGAAGTAACAACAAAAATAGTTTTAAGGTTGGGGGTCACCACAGCATGAGGAACTATATTCAAGGTGGCAGCGTCAGAAAGGTTGAGGACCCCTGCTCTAGACAGAAGACTGCCGGTCTGTATTCAGCAGAGACACCTGGCTAGCTATTTGCCTGAGGCTTCCTCTTCTCTTCCCGGCTGCGGAGCTGCACACCTGCAGCCGAGGTTCACTTGGCTTATTCCGTTCCAATAGATGAGTCCTTCATCTTTCTCTCAGCTGTGACACCTTCGCGTCACTGCTTTTGTGAATCTCCGAAGCTCTTCCTCTGCCTCTCCTTGGAGCATAGTCTACTGTTTCTTGTTCTACTCTTCTCATTAACTGGATGTATAGAGGACACGTCTAGCCGGCTATCATTTATTTAAGATGTTTGCACGCAACAGTTTTTTTTGTTGTTTTCTTTTTTGCTTTGTTTTACTTTTATTGATTCTTTGTGGATTTCACATCATGCATTCTGATCCCCCTTATCTCCCTCACGTCCACTCTCTGCCCTTGCAACATCCCCCACAACAAACCCCAATTTAAAAGAAAAACAAATCAACACTAAAACAAAAAAAAATGAAGAATCTTTCAGAAGCTGTCATGTGGCCTGCTGAGTCACAGTTCACCGTTGAGTCTGTTCATCTTTACTTGCAAGTGTTCATTGCTATGAGTCATTGGTCTGGCTCAGGGCCTCTGGTTTCTGCTAAACCCCTGATAAAGGTCTCACTGGGGCTCCTCTTGGATATCTTGTTGTTCTATGTTATGGAGATCCTGCTGTTTTGGATCTGTAGGTTCTGGGCCTGAGTGGTAGCTGGGTTGGTTAGCTCAATGGTCTTCACTTTCCCACATCTTCACTACCCAGATAAGCTCTCCAGCACTGTTGGGGCTGGCTCACCCAATGCTGCCTACAGCAAGGAGCAGGGCCAGTTCTCCTGGTCTCGGGCCAGATCCACCTCATTCTTTTTTTGTTTGTTTGTTTGTTTGTTTTTCTTTTTTAAATTTATTTATTTATTAAAGATTTCTGCCTCCTCCCTGCCACTGCCTCCCATTTCCCTTCCCCTCCCCCCCATCAAGTCCCCCTCCCCCGATCAAGTCCCCCTCCTCATCAGCCCAAAGAGCAATCAGGGTTCCCTGCCCTGTGGAAAGTCCAAGGACCACCCACCTCCATCCAGGTCTAGTAAGGTGAGCATCCAAACTGCCTAGGCTCCCACAAAGCCAGTGCGTGCAGTAGGATCAAAAACCCATTGCACCTCATTCTTATCACCAGGTCCAGCTCTACTGTTTTTCTCAGGCAAGGTACAGATCTCTCCTGATTGCTGTGGGGGTGTGGGGGAGGGGGTCAGCTCTCCTGCTCTCACGCCCTCAGGGCTGGCTCACCTGCATTCCTGACAGCAGGCTCAGCTCTAGTGTGCTGCCCAGACGGGAAGCAGAAGCTGCTTTCTCCCGCAGGTAAGGTCAGGGTTAGCTCTCCCACTCTTGTGACCTCAGAGCCAGCTCTCTCACCTGCTGAAGGTGGTAAGGAAGGACGGGGGAGGAGGGCATATTTCCCTCACCCATGCCACCACAAGGCAGACAAGGGGGGGAAGGGGGCGGGTCAGCTCTCTTGCTTTCCTACCCTCAGTGTTGGCTCAACTGAGTCCCTTACCACAAGATCAGCTCTAGTATGTTTCCCAGGTGAGGTGTACATCTGTGGGAAGGGTGGGGCGAGGTAGGGCCAGCTCGCCTGCTGCAGGAGCAGCGAAGGGCAAGACCAGCCATCCTAGGGCCAGTGGAGGGTGGGCCAGCTCAGAACAGCATAGTTCCCATAACCGCCACGCTAACACAGGCTGTGGATATCAAATCAGACCCTGGCTATGGTAGGAAAACGGACCCAGACATAGGCTTAGACAACGGCCCACTCCCAGATGTCATCATGGTCCCAAGTGGCACCTCAGGCCAGCTGGACCAGTATGATCCCCACGCAGCAGTGCGGCCCTCAGACACCAGCATGTCCCCAGGTGTCAGTTTACACAGCCGGCATCAGCATGGTCTTCGATGGTCTCATGAGCCACAGACATCAACACAGACCCTGGACGCAGCAGGGCCATGGACTCAGTCAGACATGACCCTCAGCCACAGCCCTAGTCCAGACAATACCATGACCCCAGTTGACAGCCTTGACCAGCCAAATAGGCCTGGCACAGGCAGCAACACAGCTGTTGGACACCAACATGGTCACAAGTAACAACCTCAGGCATCCACATGAGCCCTGGTGGCAACATGGACCAGGGACGTCAATACAGACCCCAGTTTGAGCCGGACCAGTGACTCAGACATGGTCCTTGGCAGAAGCCAGGTCCAGACTGTCACCATGGCCACAGGTGGTTATGCAGGACACCCAGATTGGCATGGTCCCCATGGCTATTTCAGGGGCCCAGATCAAGACCAGGCCCTTGGTCATAGCCAAGGCTCCGACATCTCTCTGGACAGCTGGCCATTCACATCAGCCTGTTCCTCACCACCCTCACCTCTACAGATCTGTCTCTCTCCTTAATCTACAAACCATTCCACGTCTCCCTCTCTTTCACCTCCTCACCCTGTGCTCTCTCAACACAATAGAGTCCAACCACCCAGAACCTTGGATCTTTGTTGAATCACAGGTGGTACTTGGTTGAGCACTGCCCATCCCAGCCATAAGGGATGGTGCAGATATATTGCCTTTCTCACTCCCGTGCCTGGGCCTAGAGACCTTGGTCAGTACTTGGTATAATAGTATCTGATCGTCCAGCTATAGAGACACCAGGAAGACTCATGGTGGGGTCAGTGGCTCCTGGTTGACTGCAGCTCCCACAGACCTAAAATCTGAGTGCTGGGTGCCGCGTGTGTCCATCACTGATTCAGGCCTAGGTGGCCAGGCCTGGGTAGGGCTGATATATTTTGATAAATGCATTAGTCAAGGTTCTCTGGAAGAGAATAACATATGCGGGGGGTAGATTTATTAGAATGACTTATATGCTATTGTCCAAGTAATCTAAAGATGGCTGTCTACCAACAGAAGGTCCAAGAATCCAGTAATTGTTCATTTCACAAACCATATATCTCAGCTGGTTTTCAGTATACACAAGAATCCCAAAGAAGTAGACTCTAATGCCCATGAAGGAGTGGACTTGAAAGTGAGGGTAAGAGCAAGGAAGCAAAGAAAACTAGCTTCCTTCTTCCACATTCTTTATATAGGCTTCCCCTAGACGGTGGCAGATTAAAGCCGATCTTGCCACCTCGAAGATCTGAATTAAAAGTGAGTCTTCCCATTTTAAATGATTTAAGAAAAATAATAATTAAGAAAATTAATTTTAAAAATATTATATATAAATTGAGATATATATATCTTTTAAAAAGTGAAAATTGAAACAAAAAAAACAACATAAAACACCATGAGATTGAAAAAAAGCAAAATAAAAAGTGTACAAAAATCTTGGAGTCCATTTTTGGTTGGCTAAGTACTCCCACCCTGAAGTGACACTCCACTGGAGAAAACGGGTTTTCCCTTTTCCAGCAGGTACCAACTGTAAATAGCTCCTTGGTTAAGAGTGGGACTTTACATCCCCTTCTCAGTGATGGACCAGAATACTGGCTGTTTTGAACCTGTCCAGGTCTTTTGCGTACCCACAGCATCTCTGTGAATTCGTTCATGATACCGTTGTATCTGGAAGACACTGTTTCGTGGAGTTGTTCCCTACCTCTCATTCTTACACTCTTTCCACCTCCTCTTGCACACAGATCCCTAAGTCATGAAGGGAAGGATTAAATGAAGATATCCCATTTGGGGCTGAGCACTCCAAAATGTCTCATTCTCAGCACATTTTCCAGTTGTGGATATCTGTGTTTCTGTCTTGAGAGCTGAGTGATGCACTGGCCTATTGATGTAGGAATGTGTCAGTAGGAATCATTTTACTGTTATATTCCTTTAGCAGAATAAAAATAGTGGGATATCCCCCAGATCCTAGGGCATTTCTAGTTACAGGTTCTTGGCCACTTTAGCACTGTCATATGTAGGTTCTATCTCATGGAACTTAAATCCAACATAAAAGTTATTTGTTATTGCCTCATAGTGTGACTATATGTTACAGGTAGGTCACTGCTTGGGTTACAAGCTTTGTAGGTGGGTTATATTGATGATTATTTCTCTCCCAATAGCATACAAATACCTTCAGCACTATGAACATCAGTCAGGAAAGATCAAGCTTCTAGTTGAGCACCTTCTTGATTTCTCCATGTTCAATGGCATAATTAAATGGTGTCTTCAACAATAAAAGTCTACCATCACATTGTGGAGAGTAACTAATAGCCTTAACAATTGCCTGTGATTTGTGGATGGGTGAGGTGAGGCAGCTACAGATTCTCTTTGGCCAATGATGCAACAAGTTATAACCCATTCCTGGCACTATTTGATAGCATGATATGCCTATGCCTATTTGGAGCAGTGTCTCCCTCAGTATAGACTCTATTTAAATTTCATGTAGATAGGTAGGTTAGACAGACAGACAGACAGACAGACAGATAGATATATTCCATATATAGATAGATAAATACACACACACACACAAGCTTCTGTGGTAGTAGGTTTCTTTAAGACTTTCAAAAGACATTCAGTGTTAGTTGTCCCATATTCCCTTCTTTACCCTGCACTCCCATCCCACTCTCAATTTAATCCTCCTATTCTAGTTTCCACTCTATATCTTTATAACACTGTATACTGCTTACCCTTCCTTGGATGATATCCTCCACTTCTGATCCCTTACTAACTTCCCAACATCTTTGATTATTTGGATTGAAGCACATATGTCTAAGGTTTAAAAGCTAACATTCACATATAAGAGGAAATACGCTGGGTTTTTTGGTTTTTTTTTTTTTTTTGCAATGGGGAGATGGGTTAGCATACTCAGAGTAATTGTTTTGAGTTTCATCCACTTGCCTTCAAGTTTCATAATTTTATTTTTCTTAATGTCTGAATCATGTAAATGTTCCACATTTTCATTAGACATTCATTAGTTGATGGACATCCAGGCTGTTTCTAATTTCCGGTGATTATGAATAGAGCAACATTGAGCACAAATGAGCAAGAATCTTTGTAATAAGATTTACAGTCCTTTGGTTATATGCTCAAGGTAGTATAGCTGGGTATTGTAGTGGCTTGATTTTCAGCTTATTGAGGCACCTCTGCACTGATTTCAATGGGGCAATGTACCAGTATGCACTCCCCTCAGCAATGAATAAGTCATCTCCTTTCCTCAAATCCTCACTAGCATGGGCTCTCAATTGTTTTCCTGATCAGTTTCTTTAGTACTTTGTATATTTTAGAGATCAGTCCTCTGTTGACCATGGGGTTAATGAAGAACTTTTCCCAATCTGTGGGCTGCTATTTAGTCTTGTTGGCCATGGCCTTTGCTTTACAGAAGCTTCTCAGTTTCAGCAAGTCCCATTTATTAATTATCTGTGATACTGATTTTTACTTAGGAAGTAGTTCCCTGTGCCAGTGTGTTCAAATATACTTCCCACTTTCTCTTTCATCAGGTTCAGTGTGGTTGGTTTTATGTTGAGGTCTTTGGTCCATTTGGACTTGAGTATTGTGTACAGAGATAAATAGAAGTCTATTTGCATTCTTCTACATGTTGATATACAGTTATACTAGCACCGTTTGTTGAATATGCTTTCTTGTTTTCATTTTATTTTTTTGCTTCTTTGTCAAAAATCAAGTGTTTATAGGTGTGTGGACCAATATCCAAGTAATTGATTCTATTACATTTGTCCTCCTGTCTGTTTTTATGCCAATACCAGGCTGTTTTCAGTACTGTAATTCTGTAGTAGAGTTGGAAGTCAGGGATTGAGATGCCTTCAAAAGTTTCTTTACTGTACAGAATTGTTTTGGATATCCTGGGTTTTTTGCTTTTCCATATAAAATTGAGTATTGTTCTTTTGAGATCTGTAAGGAATTTTGCTGGGATTTTGATGGGCATTGCATTTAATCTGTAGATTGTTTTTGGTAAGATTGCCGTTATTACTATGCTAATTCTATTTACCTCAGATCATGAGAGCTCTTTCCATTTTCTGGTGTATTCTTCACTTAATGTCTTCAAAGATTTAAAGTTTTTGTCATACAGATCTTCCACTTGTTTGGTTAGAGTTACTCCAAGATATTTTATGTTATTTGTGGCTATTGTGAAGGGTGGTATTTCTGTGATTTCTTTCTCAACCCATTTATTATCTGTATAAAGTAGTGTTGTAGGAAGCTGCTTGTTTGTTCCTGGCTGCTCAGCCCCAAAATAACTACACAGAAACTGTATTAATTAAATCACTGGTTGCTCCATTTTCTCTAGCATCTTATTTGCTAACTCTTACATCTTAATTTAACTCATTTCTATTGATCTGTGTATCGCCACTTGTTTGTGGCTTATGGGCAAGTTACCAGCATATCTGTTCCCCATGGCAGCAACATGGCATCTCTCTATTCCACCTTCTTTCTCCCAGCATTCAGTTTAGTTTTCCCCGCCTACCTAAATTTTGCCCTGTGCAGGCCTAAGATAGTTTATTTATTAAACAAAAATATTCACAGGATACAGAGGGGACTCCTACATCAAAGGAGGGCTGCTAATTTTTTTTAGTTAAATTTTATATCCTGCTACATTACTGAAGGTGGTTATCAGTTGTAGGAGTTCCTTGGTAAAATCTTTTGAATCACTTATATAAACTATCATATCATCAGCAAACAGTGAGCATTTGACTTCTTTTCCTATTTTATATCCCTTTGATCTCCTGTTGTTGTCTTATTGATCTAGCTAGAACCTCAAGTATTATATTGAATAGATATGGAGAGAGTGCAGACCTTATCTTGTTCTTGACTTTAGTGGGACTGCTTTGAGTTTCTCTTCATTTAGTTTGATGTTGGCTGTTGGCTTGCTGTTTAGATATACTCCTTGTATCCCTATATGCTCAACTATGTTCATAGCAGCATTATTTGTAATAATGGCCAGAACCTGGATGGTGTAGGAGTTCCTTCCATATTTGTGCTGCATTCATTGGTTGAATAAAGAAACTGCCTCAGTCTTTTGATAGGGAAGAGCTTAGGTAGGTGTGGAAAAGAGAAGTGAACGCTGGGAGGAGGAAGGCAGTGTGGCAGACACCATGGTTCTCCTGCCCGAGATGGACGCTGGTTAGACCCATGCTGGTAAGTCACAGTCAAGTAGCAATACACGTTAATGGAGGTGGGTTAAACTAATGGAGAGTTAGCCAATAAGAGGCTAGAAATAATGGGCCAGGCAGTATTTAAATGAATACAGTTTCTGTGTGGTTATTTCGGGGGTTAAGCTATCCAGGCAGTAGGACACAGCCCGCTCCTCCTACTATACCTGGAAACAACCTAAGTGCCTTCGACTGAAGAATAGATAAAGAAAATGTGGTACATTTACAAAGTGGAGTACTACACAGAAGGAAAACATAATGACATCTTGAAATTTGCAAACAAATGGATGGATCTAGAAAACATCATGAGTGAGTGAGGTAACTCAGACCCAGAAAGACAAATATTATATGTACTCACACATAAGTGACTTTTAGACATAAAACAAAGAAAAAACAGCCTGCAATTCACAACCCCAGAGAACTTAGACAACAAAGAAAGACCTAAAAGAGGTATACATGGATCTGATCTACATGGGAAGTAGAAAAAAAACAAGATCTCCTGAGTAAATTGGGAGTGTGGGGATCATGGAAGAGGGTAGAATGGGGGCGAGGGGAAAAATGAAGGAAGAAGTGCATAAAAAAATATATAGCTCAATAAAAACTATTTATAAAAACTATTGGCCTTGGGCATTAATTTCTTAATTGGCATGTCTATGAGAAGGGTGGGAAACTATAAAAAATGCTTTAATGCAGGAATTATATAAGTTATGCCAATTAATGGAATTTCAGTTAAGTCTTCTCGGAGAAAATATAAAGTAAATAATCAATGAAAAAGTTCCAAAAAATGCATTTCCCTTACAGCCTTGGATGATAAACATTCTTAAGTGTTTCTTGGTCATTTGTGTTTTATCTTTTGAGAACTCTCCGTTCAGTTATATACCCTATTTCTAGTTGGTATATTTATTTTCTTGATACTCAGGGTTTGGTTTGGTTGGAGTTTTGAGTTTGTTTGTTTTTCGTTTTTTGTTTTTTTTTTTTTTTTTGATTGGCTGGTTGGTTGGTTGGTGAGTAGGTGGGTTGTTTGGTTGGTTTTTTTGGTTGTTTGGCTGGTTTAGTTGCTTGCTTGCTTGGTTGATTTGGTTGGTTGGATGGTTGAGTGGTTGGGTGGTTGATTGGTTTGGCGTGTGGTTATTGTTGTTGCTACTTTTGCTTCTTAATATATTGTAGGTACTAACCTTCTACCAGATGTATAATTTGTAAAGTTTTTTCCCATTCTGTAGGATGATGCATTGCTTAATAATAGTGTCCTTTGCTGTACAGAAGCTTTTCAGTTTCATGAGGTTTCATTTACTAATTACTGGTATTAATGTCTGAGCTACTGGTGTCCTGTTCAGAAAGTTCTTTCCTGTGTCAAAGAGTTCAAGAAGTCAATTCAATTTTAGTAAAGAGATAATTTATTGAACATATTTAAAATGCAGTTTGGAGGGTATTTAATGAGTCAATTATTGTATGAGCACCAAATAAAAACTCCAGATTCATATTAGCATGTATAATGTTCAGGTAAATGTGAAAGCCTCTTCCTCCCATTCAGCTGTCATCTCTGTGACCTTCAAAAGCCAGTAGTTGGGTGATTCTGGTAAGTAAAAAGCAAAAATTGTGCTATAAGTTGTTTAAACCCACAAGATCTGCAAAGATCCAGCTCCAGCAAGCAAGTCCTCATACGGACTCCTTCTAGAGAATGGTTCCAACTCAGAACAGGAGCAAACAATCCAAACATTCGAGGATGCCAGGAGAAGTTATCTTGAGAGTAATAGAGGTCCTAAGGAAAAAAATTAAACACAGATACTCTGTTAGTCCATGGACTCAAATATAAAACCACCCTGTATCTGTACTAAACAAAAATAAAATAGGATATGAACAATTAGGTTCATGGTATAAGCACGGTAGGTGGTTATGGACAGAAAATGTTTATCTTTAAAATTAAATGTCCTAAATAATCAGCTATTCTACTTTCATTTGTCTTTTCAGCACACTGCATAGCAATCTATTCTAGATTATTAGCCAATAAAATGTACATGCTATAAGTGATGTTTAATGAAAATAATTTTTTACCAGCCTATCATGATTATGTATCATAATGATACATAAATATGCATGTTTCCCTTCATTATGCAAGTAGCTGATTTGTGGGATAAAAATTATTTGTGACTTGCTAGACAGTATCATGAAGAAGCCAGCTTATTGGGAAGAATAAGCATAATCAAAGACTCAAATATTCACTGAATTACAGTTAGGAAATCTTACAGCATAGCAAAGTCCATCAATTACTTCTGTACATGATCAAATCTTAGCGGACTTCAAAGATTCTTGAATAAGAAAGAAAAGAGAGGCCAAGTGGTATAAAATGCCTCTGATTGCAAGTGTATACATGCTCCATAAACATGTGCAGTGTGTGTACTGTTTGCCCATTAACGTTTTCTTCACTTAGGCCCATCAGGCAGAGAGAAATTCCCTTTATGTAAGTCCCCCAGGATTCATGTTGACTCTTTATGCCTTTATTTTCAGATTCCAGGATTTCCAGCTACAGGAGAACTTGTATAAACAGCCTTGAATACATATTCTTCAAGCCGGAGTGAGACCACTTAGACATTAGATAAAGAAAACTACTACTATAGGACCTCTTGTCACCAGGCCAAAGTACATTTCTCATTGAGCCAATGAATTCAGATATCACCCTCTCACTAAGGTGAAAGGAAACAATACCTAGACAGGAATCACAGAAACAACACAATTAAAAATTCACCCACAAGATCCCAGAGTTATAAAAGTTCAGAAGTTCATTGTAATTTTCTAGGCTTTCTGATTCTTGTAATCAGCACTTGTATCACAGAAGTACCTACACATTCTACTAAGAAGAGAGAATAATTTAGATTAATAATCATTTCATCTTTCTTACAGTCTCTAGAGCTAGTCCTATTTGGAAAGACTTAATTGTCTCAATGGGAACACATCCAATTATTTGAAGAAGAATCCTGCAATCAATACTACACTATTGCTATTTCTACTTTCTAAAACAACTATGAGATAAAAACACTGTTATGTGAGGATATAATTAGAAATGAATTCCCAATTTAAAAACTAGCCTCCAACCTTTCATGGGTATTTTAGTCAGGATTTCTGTTGCTATGACAAAAAAAAAATGACCAAAAACAAACTTGGAGAGAAAGAGTTTATTAACAGCCATCACTGAGCTAAGTCAGAGCAGGAACTTGTAGACAGGAATGAAGCAGGAGCCATGGAGGGACACTGCTTTATGGCTTGTTACTTATGGCTTGTACAGCCTGGTTTCCTGTTCCCAAGACCATCAGCCAAGAGTGGCTTGATCCCCTAGACTCTGGACTCTTCAAAATCAATCACTAATTAAGAAAATGTCCTACAGGCTTGCCTATAGCCAGATCTCATCAAGACATTTTCTTCCTTTATATATTTATTTTTTATTATTTTTACTGAGCTATAATTTTCTCCACTCTCCTCCCTCTCTGCCCCTCCCTTTCTAACCTCTCCCATGATTTCTACACTTCCAATTTACTCAGGAGATCTTGTCTTTTCCTACTTCCCATGTAGATCAGATCCATGTTTATCTCTTTTAGGGCACTCTTTGTTGTCTAAGTTCTCTGGGGTTGTGAATTATAGGTTGGTTTTCCCTGCTTTATGTATAAAAGATACTTATGAGTGAGTACATATTATATTTGTCTTTCTGGGTCTGAGTTGCCTCACTCACTCATGATGTTTTCTAGATCCATCCATTTGTTTGCAAATTTCAAGATGTCATTATGTTTTCCCACTGTGTAGTACTCCGTTGTGTAAATTTACCACATTTTCTTTATCCATTCTTTGCTTTAGGGGCACTTAGGTTGTTTCCAGGTTCTGGCTATTACAAATAATACTGCTATGAACATAGTTCAGGTATGGTTGTCCTTATGGTCCTTATGATATGAGGATAGGAAAATATCTTCACCAATCCCACATCTGACAGAGGACTGATCCCCAAAATATACAAAAACCTGTAGAAATTGGTCATCAAAAGAACAAATAATCCAATTAGAAAATGGGTACAGACCTAAACAGAGAACTGTCAACAGATGAATCTAAAATGGCTGAAAGACATTTAAAAAATGTTCAACATCCTTAGACATCAGAGAAAGGCAAACCAAAACAACTCTGAGATTCCATATCACATCTGTCAGAATGGCCAAAATCAAAAACATTGATGACAGCTTATGCTGGAGACAATGTGTTGTAAAAAGAACATTCATTCATTGCTGGTGGGAGTGAAAACTGGTATAGCTGCTTTGGAAATCAGTATGGTGATTTCATCAGAAAATTAGGAAACAACCTACATCAAGACCCAGCAATACTACTTTTGGGTATATAGCCTAAAGACATTTTCTTAATTGAGATTCTCTTCTCTCAAATGACTCTATCTTGTGTCAGTCTGACATAAAACTAGTCAGTATGGTGGATTTTTATCAGAAGGGTGATATGATTCATTATTCATGGTATGTTTTCTCTGGTGGACCGTAATGATCTTGACATCTAAAAAACTGGACAGAGCTCATTGAGAGAGAAGGATGGAGAGAGAGAGGAGCATGGGAGACAGGGTACTGCAGAGGAAGGAGAGAAACAGAGAAAGAATACATGTGCAGACATTTTCATTTTCAAGACTGATTAAGACCTATTTCTGCTAAGCTGAGTATGTTGATTCATGAATTTAATCCCAACACTCAGGAGGCAGATAAGGACAGATCTTTGCGTTTGAGGACAGCCTGGTCTACAGAGTGAGTTCTAGCACAGCCAGAGATACACAGAGAAACTCTGTCTCAAAAAAGTAAAAGAAAGAGTAAATAAAATCTTAAATAAGTAAAATACAAAACTCCATGACTTCTATTTTATTAGCTTTTGTGTTCTGTAGCCAGGTTATCTCACCTCTTTGAGCCAAGGTTTCCTTATTGGAAATATTGATATAATAAGTTTTTCTAATGACATTTTTAAATTTTCAGGCAAATGGATGAAACTAGAAAATCCATCCTGAGTGAGGTAACCCAAACTCAGAAAGACAGAGTATGTACTCACTCATAAGTGGATACCAGACATAAAGCAAAGAATAAGCAGCCTACAGTTCACAACCCCCAGAGAAGCTAGAACCCTCTTCCAGAAACAAATGGAAGTAGATGCAGAGATCCACAACTGACCACTCAGTTGAGATCCAGGCAAAGAGACGGGGGTACAAGTGATAATATGAACAAGGGGATCAAGACCATGATGAAGAAACCCACAAAATCAGCTGACCTGAACTTATGGAAGATCACTGACTCCTGACTGACAACTGGGGACCCTGCATAGCACTGAACTAGGCCTCCTGAGTACAGGTGACAATGGTGTGGCTTAGGCAGTATATGGGGCCACCGACAGTAGGACCAGGATCTAACTCTAATTCATAAACTGATTTTGTAGAGCCCATTCTCTGTGTAGAAATACCTTGCTCAGCCTAGACAGAGTGCAGGGGGAAGGGACCTTAGTCCTGCATCAACAAGCAGATAGGACAGTCTCAGTTGACTTCCCAGGGGAGGTCTTAAGCTCTCTGAGGAGTAGATGAGAGGTGGGGTGCAGGGAAAGGGGAGCAGGAGGAGAGGAGGAAGAGGAAACTGGGATTGTTATATTAAAAATAATTTTTTAAAAAAATCAATCAAACAAGGGAAAGAAACAGTTTGAGGCTTGAAAACTGAAATAGAGGCAATAAATCTGGAAATGGAAAATGTGGGTAAATAATCAGGAACTACAGATGCAATCATAACTCACAGAATGCAAGAGATGGAAGCAAGAATCTCAGGTGTTGATATGATAGAGAAAATATATTCATCAGTTAAAGAAAATGTTAAATCCAATAAATTCTTAGCACAAAATGTACAGGAAATATGGGACACCATGAAAAGACCAAACCTAAGACTAATAGAAATTGAAAAAAGAGAAGTCCAGCACAAAGGCTCAGAAAATATACTCAACAAAATCACAGAAGAAAATTTCCCAACCTAAAGAAGGACATACTTATGAAAATACAAAAAGCTTACAGAACATCAAATAAACTGAACCAAAAAAAGAAAATCAGATGTCCTGGTTAGGTATTATGCAGACACTAAGAAACCATAAATGCCAGCCAAGACTGCTATGGACAAAAAAAGATATTCCATGATAAAATCAGATTTAATCAATACCTATCCACAAATCTGGTCTCACAAAAATTACCAGAAGGATAATTCCAACCCAAGGAAGTTAGCTACATCCATAAAAACACAGGCAATAGATAATCCCACATCATCAAATCCAAAAGAAGAGAAACACACACATAAAACCACCAACAACAACAAAAACAAAAATAACAGAAACTAGAAATCACTGGTCATTAGTATCCCTTAATATCAATGGACTCAACTCACCTGTAAAAAGACACAGGCTAACAGACTATATACAAAAATAGTACCCATCCTTTTACTGCATACAAGAAATACACTTCAACTACAAAAACAGACATTACCTTAGAGTAAAGGGTCATGAACAGATTTTCCAGCTAAGGGGACCTAAGAAACAAGCTGCTGTAGCTATCTTAATATCTAACAAAATAGACTTCAAACTAAAATTAGAAGCTAAAATCATAAAATGGAAAAAAAGCATATTCAACAAATGGTGCTGACATAACTGGATGTCGACATGTAGAAGAACGCAAATAGATCAATATCTATCCCCATGCACAAAACTCAAGTCCAAATGGATCCAAGACTGCAACATAAAATCAACCACACTGGACCACAGAGAAGAGAATATGGGAAGTAGCCTCAAATGTACTGGCACGGGACACCACTTCCTAAACAAAATACCAGTAGCACAGACACTGAGAGTAAAAGTTAATAAATGGGATTTCCTGAAACTGAGAAGCTTCTGTAAAACAAAGGACATGGTCAACAAAACAAAATGGCAGCATACAGAATGGGAAAAAAACCTTCACCAAGTCCACATCTGACAGAAGAATAATCCCCAGAATATACAAAAAAAAAAAAAACTCAATAAGCTAGATTCCAAAAAAAAAATCCAATAAAAACAACTGGGGTACAGCCCTAAACAGAGACCTCTCAATAGAGTAATCTCAAATAGCCAAAAGACACTTAAGGAAATGTTCAACATCCTTAGCCATCAGAGAAATCAAATCAAAACAACTCTGAGATACCATCTTATACCTCTCAGGATGGCCCCAAAAAAAAAAAAAAAAAAACCATTGATGACAACTTATTCTGGAGAGAATGTGGAGTAAGAAAAACACTACCACATTGCATTGCTTGTGGGAGTGCAAACTTCTTCATCCACTTAGAAAATCAAAATGATGATTTCTGAGAAAATTAGGAATCAATTTACCTCAAGATCCAGCAATAGCACTCTTAGGCATATACCCAAAGGATGCTAAATCTTATCAATCATATCACAAGGACATTTGTGCAGTTATGTTCACAGCAGCATTATTCATAACAGCCAAAACCTGAAAATTGAGCCCCCTCAGTTGAAGAATGGATAGGAAAATGTGGAAAATTTATACAATGGAGTACTACACAGCAGAAAAAAATAATGACATCTTGGGGCTGGAGAGATGGCTCAGAGGTTAAGAGCACTGGCTGCTCTTCCAAAGGTCCTGAGTTCAATTCCCAGCAACCACATGGTGGCTCACAACCATCTGTACTGAGATCTGGCGCCCTCCTCTGGCGTGCAGGCATACATCGAGGCAGAATGTTGTATACATAATAAATAAATAAATCTTTAAAAAAAATAATGACATCTTGAAATTTGTGGGCAAATAGATGAATTTGGAAAAGAAATATAATGAGTGAGGTAACTCAGACCCAGAAAGACAATTATCACATGTACTTGCTCATAAGTGGTTTTTAGACATAAAACAAAGAAAACCAGCCTACAAAACAGAATTCCAGAGAACTTAGATAACAATGAGGACACTAACAGAAACTTACATAGATCTAATCTGGTGCAGGAGAATTGTCTGTATTCTGTCAATCATGTTATAAATAAACGCTGATTGGCTAGGCAGAAAGTATAGGTGGGAAAACCAGACAGGAAGTAGAAATGATGTAATGAAAACAGGAGAATTCTGGGAAGGAGGAAGTTGATTCCTTTCACTCCTGCCCAGACCACCCAAGCAGCGGGATATGATCTGTCCCACTGAAAAAAGGTACTGAGCCACATGGCTAACATAGATCAAAAAAATGGGTTAATCAAGATGTGAGAGTTAGCCAGTGAGAGGCTAGAGCTAATGGGCCAATCAGCTTATAGTTTATGGAGACCTATGTGTGATTTTCTTTGGGGCTAAACAGTTGTGGGGTACTAGGGGGGACAAAAACCCCAACAAACAAAGAGAACCGTCCATGTTACAGCATGGCACCCAACGTGGCCCTCATGATACAGAATGGTGCCCACGTGTATAACTACATCCACATAAAGTCTAAAAATCTTGGTAAAGACTAGAGTAAAGCATTTCGGTTTTTAGCCGTAGCAGGAAAAAACCTGCCATTTTAAAATGCAGGCTTCCTGGGCCTTCCTGCCAGGGAAAACTCTGACTCTTTCAAGCAGGCAGTCCGGACTATGGAGCTATGGATACATTGTTGCAGCTTGCTTCCTGACAAGAAAATGCCATAGGAGCTTTTGACTGTTGTTTATGGACACACTATTGCAGCTTGCTTCCTGGCAAGGACTTTAAAACAAAATAGAGTTGTGGCAAAAAAAAAAAAAAACTTCTCCATATTCCTTAGCAAATTAAAGACCCATGTGGTCAGAAAAAGAGAGATAAACAGTAAAGAGAGATTCAAAGAGTAAGAAAACCTCTGAATGGTTTACAGTGTGTTAAAAATATATACAGGCTAAAGATAAAACTTCGAAAGAAAGAAAGAAAGAAAGAAAGAAAGAAAGAAAGAAAGAAAGAAAGAAAGAAAGAAAGAAAGAAAGAAAGAAGCAAGCCTGGGAGGCAGAGACAGATGGATCTCTGTGAATTCAAGGATAGCCTGGTTTACAGAGGGAATTACAGGACAAAAATATACAGAGAACCTGTCTCAAAAAGTAAAAGTAAAAATAAAAGAAATAGAGGTTAAATTAAAGCTGCACAAAATGGAAAATACACAGAGAATCTTGATACTGCATGCTATTATGCTCTCTTTAAATTGTTTGAATGCTGAGGAAGAAGCAACAGTTGCTAAAAGATATTTGCTTATAAATGCTGTTAAATTAATCCAAGATAGGTATTTTGAAAATACCTTGGCTTCAAAATAGAAGTCAAAGGGTATGTTACTTTGGAGAAGAGATTTTGCTTTTGTTTCCACAGAAAATGAGAGGTTGTGGATTTATTCAGAGTTTTAAAAAAATCAGCTTTGATCAAGGAAGACCACCTGAGAAATCTCCGGCAGGAATAGATGGCGCAGATATCTGAGTTCTTCATCCAGAACAGGTTCAAGACTGCTGCCTGAGATGATCAAGACTCATAGGATACTTCAGTCAGAACTTGATGATAACTCTAAATTTTCTTTAGGTCCCCATAAGATTATCAGTGCCCCCAAACACCTAGAAGTAACCTAAAATACTACACCCACATTTCCCCAAAAAAATGGACTATGGATATTTTCCTTTGTTTTTTTTTTTTTCATTTAAACACTGCTGGCCCATTTCTATTAATGTGTGTAACACCACGAGGTGCACTTACCAGGAAGATTCTAGCCTATGTCCAACCTGGGTCGGAGCTTCATCGCGTCTGCCCTGGAGAGGAATGGCATGGCGTCTGAGCTCACTTCCCTTCTTCTTCTTTCCAGCATTCTGTTCTGTTTACTCCACCCACCTATGTTCTAACCTATCAGGCCAAGCAGTTTCTTTATTAATTAACCAATGAAAGCAACAGATTGATATGACACTCCCACATCACAGACAGTTTCACAATTAATAAGAACTAGAACTCCATGTCATTATTTGGGAGCCGTCCAGAGAAAGACTCATTACAAAACGTTGAAAATCTTTGTTCTTTAAATTTTGTTCTTTGCGAATTTTATACATGTACACAGTGTATTTTGAACTTGTCCACCCCACCTCTCTTCCCTACTTCCTGGAACCCTCTCTCTCACACCCTCCTTTCAACTTTATGTCCTCTTCTTCTTTTTTTTAATTTCTTTTTTTTATTTATTTATTAAAGATGTCTGCCTCCTCCCCACCACCGCCTCCCATTTCCCTCCCCCTTCCACAATCAAGTCCCCCTCCCTCATCAGCCCAAAGAGCAATCAGGGTTCCCTGACCTGTGGGAAGTCCAAGAACCACCCACCTCCATCCAGGTCTAGTAAGGTGAGCATCCAAACTGCCTAGGCTCCCCCAAAGCCAGTAAATGCAGTAGGATCAAAAACCCATTGCCATTTTTCTTGAGTTCTAAGTAGTCCTCATTGTCCACTATGTTCAGAAAGTCTGGTTTTATCCCATGCTTTTTCAGACCCAGGCCAGCTGGCCTTGATGAGTTCCCAATAGAACATCACCATTGTCTCAGTGTGTGGGTGCACCCCTCGCGGTCCTGAGTTCCTTGATCGTGCTCTCTCTCCTTCTGCTCCTGATTTGGACCTTGAGATTTCAGTCCGGTGCTCCAATGTGGGTCTCTGTCTCTGTCTCCTTTCATCGCTTGATGAAGGTTAATATTCAGGAGGATGCCTATATGTTTTTCTTTGGGTTCACCTTCTTATTTAGCTTCTCTAGGATCGCAAATTACTGGCTCAATTTCCTTTATTTATGGCTAGAAACCAAATGTGAGTGAGTACATCCCATGTTCCTCTTTTTGGATCTGGCTTACCTCACTCAGGATAGTGTTTTCTATTTCCATCCATTTGTATGCAAAATTCAAGAAATCATTGTTTTTTACTGCTAAGTAGTACTCTAATATGTATATATTCCATACTTTCTTCATCCATTCTTCCAATGAAGGGCATCTAGGTTGTTTCCAGGTTCTGGCTATTACAAACAATGCTGCTATGAACATAGTTGAGCATATACTTTTGTTGTATGATAGGGCCTCTCGTGGGTATATTCCCAATATGGTATTGCTGGGTCCAGGTTCAAGACTGCTGCCTGAGATGATCAAGACTCATAAGATACTTCAGTCAGAACTTGATGATATCTCTAAATTTTCTTTAAGTCCCCATAAGATTATCAGTGCCCCCAAACAGCTGGAAGTAACCTAAAATACTACACCCACATTCCCAAAAACAATGGACTATGGATATTTTCCTTTTGTAAAAAAAAAAAAGAGGGGGAAGTGGTATGGGAGAATTGTCTGTATTCTGTCAATCATGTTATAAATAAACGCTGATTGGCCAGACAGGAAAATATTGGTGGGAAAACCAGACAGGAAATAGAAATGATGTAATGAGAACAGGAGAATTCTGGGAAGGAAGAAGCTGATTCCTCCCACTCCTGCCCAGACTACTGAAGCAGCAGGATGTGATCTGCTCCACTGAAAAAAGTACTGAGCTACATGGCTAACATTTATCAGAATAATGGGTTAATCAAGATGTGAGAGTTAGTCAGTGGGAGGCTAGAGCTAATGGGCAAATCAGCTTATAATTTATAGAGACCTATGTGTGATTTTCTTTCAGACTAAACAGTTGTGGGGTACTTTTTTAGATAAATACCATATACCAAACTTAAACCAGGACCAGGTGAACAATCTAAATAGACCTGTTAGTCGCGAAGAATTAGAAGCTGTTATCAAAAACCTCCCTACCAAAAAGAGCCCAGGACCAGATGGTTTCAATGCAGAATTCTACCAGAACTTCCAAGAAGACCTAATACCTATACTCCTTAATGTATTTCACAATATAGAAATAGAAGAGTCATTGCCAAATTCCTTTTAAGAAGCTACAGTTACTCTGATACCAAAACCACACAAAGACTCAACCAAGAAAGAGAATTACAGGCCTAATTCACTCATTAACATCGACGCAAAAATCCTCAATAAAATACTGGCAAACCAAATCCAAGAACACATTAGAAAAATTATCCAGTATGATCAAGTAGGCTTCATCCCAGAGATGCAGGGCTGTTCAACATACGAAAATCTATCAATGTAATCCATCATATAAATAAACTGAAAGAAAAAAACCACATGATGGTTTCATTAGATGCTGAGAAGGCTTTCGACAAAATTCAACATCCCTTTATGATAAAGTCTTGGAGAGATTAGGGATACAAGGGTCATACCTAAATATACTAAGAGCTATATACAGCAAGCCAACAGCTAACATCAAATTAAACGGAGAGAAACTCAAAGCCATCCCACTAAAGTCAGGAAGACGACAAGGCTGTCTACTCTCTCCATACCTCTTCAATATAGTGCTTGAAATTCTAGCAATAGCAATAAGACAACATAAAGGGATCAAGGGGATTCGAATTGGAAAAGAAGAAGTTAAACTTTCGTTATTTGCAGATGAAATGATAGTGTACATAAGCGACCCCAAAAACTCCACCAAAGAACTTCTACAGCTGATAAACACATTTAGCAATGTGGCAGGATACAAGATCAACTCCAAAAAATCAGTTGCCTTCCTATACACAAAGGATAAGGAAGCAGAGAGGGATATCAGAGAAGCATCACCTTTCATGATAGCCACAAACAGCATAAAATATCTTGGGGTACCTCTAACCAAGGAAGTGAAAAATCTATTTGACAAGAACTTTAAGGCATTGAAGAAAGAAATTGAAGAGAATACCAGAAAATAGAAGGATCTCCCTTACTCTTGGATTGGGAGGATCAACATAGTAAAAATGGCAATTCTACCAAAGGCAATCTATAGATTCAATGCAATCCCCATCAAGGTCCCATTAAAATTCTTCACAGATCTTGAGAGGACAATAATCAACTTTATATGGAAAAACAAAAAACCCAGGATAGCCGAAACAATCTTATACAATAAAGGAACTTCTGGAAGCATTACCATCCCTGACTTCAAACTCTATTACAGAGCTACAGTAATGAAAACAGCGTGGTATTGGCGTAAAAACAGAAAAGTCCACCAATGGAATCATATAGAAGACACGGATTTTAACCCACAAACCTATGAACACCTCATTTTCGATAAAGGAGCTAAAAGTATACAATGGAAGAAAGAAAGCATCTCCAACAAATGGTGCTGGCACAACTGGATGTCAACCTGTAGAAGAATGAAAATAGACCCATATCTATCACCATGCACAAAACTCAAGTACAAATGGATCAAAGACCTCAATATCAATCTGAACACACTGAACCTGATAGAAGAGAAAGTGGGAAGTACCTTACAACAGATGGGCACAGGAGATCGCTTCCTATGTATAACACAGCAGCACAGATATTAAGGGCAACATTGAATAAGTGGGACCTACTGAAACTGAGAAGCTTCTGTAAAGCAAAGGACACTGTCACTAAGACAAAAAGGCAACCTACTGACTGGGAGAAGATCTTCACCAACCCCGCAACAGACAAAGGTCTGATCTCCAAAATATATAAAGAACTCAAGAAACTAGACTTTAAAATGCTAATTAACCCAATTAAAAAATGGGGCACTGAACTGAACAGAGAATTCTCAACAGAAGAAGTTCAAATGGCCAAAAGACACTTAAGGTCATGCTCAACCTCCTTAGTGATTAGGGAAATGCAAATCAAAACAACTTTGAGATACCATCTTACACCTGTCAGAATGGCTAAAATCCAAAACACCAATGATAGCCTTTGCTGGAGAGAATGTGGAGTAAGGAGCACACTCATCCATTGCTGGAAGGAATGCAAACTTGTGCAACTACTTTGGAAATCAGTGTGGCAGTTTCTCAGGAAATTCAAGATCAATCTACCTCAGGATCCAGCAATACCACTCTTGGGAATATACCCAAGAGATGCCCTATCATACACTAAAAGCATTTGTTCATCTATGTTCATAGCAGCATTATTTGTAAAAGCCAGAACCTGTAAACAACCTAGATGTTCCTCAATGGAAGAATGGATAAAGAAAATGTGGGATATATACACATTAGAATACTACTCAGCCATATAAAGCAATGATATCTTGAATTTTGTATGCAAATGGATGGAAATAGAAAACACTATCCTGAGTGAGGTAACCCAGACCCAAAAAGATGAACATGGGATGTACTCACTCATTAGTGGATTCTAGCCATAAATAAAGGACATTGTGCCTATATTTCATGATCCTAGAGAAGAAAAATAGGAAGGGGAACCCAAAGAAAAACATATAGTTATCCTCCTGGATATTGGAAGCAGACAAGATTGCCAGGCAAAAGTTGGGAACTTGAGGGTGGGGTGGGGTAAGGAGAGATGGGGAGAGAAAAGTGAGAAGGGGAGGATGGGGAGAGCTTGGGGGAATGGGAGGGTTGGGATGGAGGAAGGATGATGGAGGAGGGTCATCTTTCTATCTGTTGTTTCATTGGTTAAGTAATAAAGAAACTGCTTGGCCTCTGATAGGGTAGAATTTAGATAGGCGGAGTAAACAGAACAGAATGCTGGGAGAAAGAAGTTGAGTCAAGGAGCCGCCATGATTCTCCCACTCCAGAGAGACGCAGGTTAAGATCTTCCCTGGTAAGCCACCTCGTTGCTACATAGATTATTAGAAATGGGCTAGTCCAGGTGCGAGAGTTAGCTGAGAAGAGGTTAGATATAATGGGTCAAGCAGTGTTTAAAAGAATACAGTTTCCGTGTACTTATTTCGGGGCATAAGCCAGCCTCGCTGCTCCCATTACAACAGAGTAACGCCTCACTGCTCCTATCACTACAACAGAAGGATGGATATGGGAGTAGGGAAGTATATATCTTAATTTAGGGAGCCATTTTAGGGTTGACAAGAGACTTGACTCTAGAGGGGTTCCCAGGTGTCCATGGAGATGTCCCCAGCTAGATCCTTGGGCAGCTGAGGAGAGGGAGCCTGAAATGGCCCTATCCTATAGTCATACTGATGAATATCTTGTATATCACCATAGAATCTTCATTTGGCAATGAATGGAGATAGAGACAGAGACCCACATTGGAGCACTGGACTGAGCTCCCAAGGTCCAAATGAGGAGCAGAAGGAGGGAGAACATGAGCAACGAAGCCAGGACCACGAGGGGTGCACCCACCCACTGAGACAGTGGGGCTGATCTAATGGGAGCTTTCCAAGGCCAGCTGAGCTGGGTCTGATAGAGCATGTGATCAAACCAGACTCTCTGAACGTGGCAGACAATGAGGGCTGACTGAGAAGCCAAGGACAATGGCACTGGGTTTTGATCCTACTGCATGTTGGCTTTATGGGAGCCTAGTCTGTTTGGATGCTCACCTTCCTAGACCTGGATGGAGCAGGGAGGACCTTGGACTTTCCACAGGGCAGGGAACCCTGACTGTTCTTTGGACTGGAGAGGGAAGGGGGGGACGGGGATGGGGACAGGGGGATGGGGAGAAGGAGGAGGGAAATGGAAGGAGGGGAGGAGGTGGAAATTTTTAATAATAATAATAAGCAATAAAAATGAATTAGTTAATAAGAAAGCCTGAGCTACTATAAACCAGTTTATTATTAATGTAGCCATCTGTGTATTTCTTTGGAACTCAATAGCTAAGGGACCGGGCAGGACAGAAACTGCTGTCAACAAACCATAAAGCCTTATTTGTAAGACAATCTATTCTTGAGCATGATCTTTTCAAAATTAAAACTATAAGGGAAATACATTAATATCAAATGATATAGAACCAGATCTGGGAAAAATCAATGTATTTGAAGCAATTAAAGAAGTCCTTTTGACCCAAATAAAGGATCCTGTGCTGAAATAAAAAAAAATAGGGGGGTGTTGTGTGGGTAAGCCTACGTGGGTCTGGACCAAGTTCACAGCATTTATATTACTGATATTAACATATTATTTTTATGGGACTCCCGACTGTGAGAACAAGTAGGTCTTTGAATCTTGTACCTGCTCGTAGGACTCATTTCCTCCTGTTAGGTTGCCATGTCTAACTTTGATATGATAGTTTTTGCTTCATTTTCTTATATTTTGGTGTGTTTGTTATCTCTTAGAGGCCTGTTCTTTTCTAATGGATGGGAGAAGGAGTAACTGGGAGAAATCAAGGCAGGGAAACTATAATCAGGATAAAGTGTATGAGAAAAGAATACTTTTAATAAAAAGAAAAATGGGGGAAATAGAAAGAAAAGTATTTGGAGACAGTTTTCTTAGTTCCCAGTAAAAGGTGTGTAAGGAGTTTTAAAACAGCCCTCTGGATCGAAACCTAGTGCAAAGCATGGCTTTCTCTTCAAGGACTCCTCACTGTATTTTCTCTGAAAGTTACAAAGGCAGTTCTGACAAGAAATTATTCCTGTGCCTTATGGAAGAGAATAGACTGAAATGACCCAGTGTACAAGAACATTTTTCTTTGTTTCAGATGTTTACTCTCCCTAGAAACCTAATTAAATAGTCTTCTTTGAGAAACCACATTGAAGACCTGAGTTTCTACAACACATCCAAAATTTCTGATGGGCATTCCCTTTTATGGTGCCAATTAACTGAGCACTTATCCAGAAGACCTGAGGATTCTCCTCTTCACGGACTTCACCCAGTGTCAACTCACCCCAGAACACATCGTTCTCACTGCAATAGGGAACTTCTTCAGTTATGCCTGTCAAAAGTCTTTAGAGTCTGTTTCTGATATCTTTTTCTATGGTATAAGACCTTGCCACATTATAGCTCTCTCAAAGAACTGTTGCATAGCTTTGTTGCTCCAATGCTTTATGGCCCAAGGTCAAGGGTCAAACCAACAGACAGAGGATTCCATGGCAGTTTGTTGCTCTGACAACAGTCTGCCCTTTATGTATGAATGGTAAAAACAGGAAGTTGTTTTTTTCTGCTCTCCAGGTTACTTCAGCTTCTGCCTCTACCAATATCTCTGGCAACACCTCTGCAGTCAGTGAACATTCAGACTCCGTCTTTCATCTTCTAACTCATCAAAGAAACATTGGTGGTAGTCTCCGGTAGAAATTTTTATCCACAATGATCCATCTCCCAGACAAAAGTATCCAGAATGCCAACATAGTCTTCTCCTGTGGGGCCATACTCATGTTGGTAACGGGCATCATCATGGAAAACTGGGTGGAATTAATTCCCAAACTGAGAAAGGAAAAGACTACCCACAGTCCATGGCTGGGTTGCTGTCCTGCTTATTGGCCTGAAGGTCAGAACTGTACTATGAAAATTGGTGGGTGGAGAGGAAATTCCCATGGTTCCTTGACTTTCATCATTTACTCAACTTACTCATTATTCCTGGAAGCAACTTTCTCAGGCAACAATAAGCCCTTCACATATACAACATAATGAAAGAAAACTCTAAAATTTCACCATTTAGATTTTGAGAGAAAATTTTAGGATCTCACTGTCTTTTGATAAGCTTGGACTTTTGATAAGCCTGGGAAGTAGCAGGAAGGTAATCAGTACAACTAGACATGAGGGTTATGACAAAAATGGTTGACCAAAAGGCAAATGGATTTCAGCATCCCTAGGAGAGGATGGGTGGAGTAAGGTACTTAAAAACCTATGAGTTATATAAAAAAAAAGCTTTAAAAGACACTAAGTTTCTGCTAGATCTCTCAATTGTCTCAAGTACACTGCCTCTTTATTCTTTTCTTCCTTTCGCAATCTGAGTTTTTTAGATCCTCATGAAAGATTGACCTAGACCATTGTGGAAGCAAGTCTGGAAGAAATACATTCCTCTTAGTACAGCCTCTGCTTCCCAACAGGTAGCCTTGGGATAATCAAAAGCATGATGATGATTAGTCTCAACATAGCCATCTATCTTAACTTGGCCTTAGGTCTTCAGTACACCTCTATGATCTCTCAAAATAAGTGTGTGCACCTCGTTATTGGCTTCATGAATTTCTTCACAGGTAATTTCCTAGCTTCACTGGTATGAATGGAAATTGAAATGGGCTTGGGGGTTCCCACCTGTAATCTTTAAATAGGTAGCCTTTCCAATTATTTGATTCAAGGGTATATATTGTTTCTGAGTTGTATCTATCACTAACTATGATCACTCTATGAAAAAGCTGTGCTAGAAGGGATAGTTTGGGAAGTAAGATGAATGGGGGGTGAAGACTTGACTAATTAATTTAAAGAAACTTCTTGAGAAAAAATTCTTTCATTTGAACACTAGGTTGCCTTTTGTTCTATGCAGTCTCTACGTATTATCACAAGCTAAATAAAGGTCAAGATGTATACTTCGTTAGTTACAAAGTCAAACGGATCACTTTCACTGTCTACTTAGCCATCGCACTATTTCTGACATGTGGTGAGTATCCTCAGGGGCTTAGAAGAGAGATGGGAATCAGTCGATCCACACAGAGAGAAGTATGAAGTAATGAAAATAAAAGATCAAGGAGAAGATGCCAAATCCCATGCTTTAAAAGGTGAAAAAATCACCTGGACTACCCAAACAGTTCTTAGAAGCAGAAAGCTGAAATTGGACAGGGTAAGCCATCTCTGTCTCCAAAAGCACCTCTCCTTTTTAGTGTTTTTAGTACCTTCACAACTTTAAGGCAGAGACAAACCATGAAAGTCACCACCAAGAGCAGTGGCTGAGGACAAGGTTATTATGTTAGAGAGGACCAGGGAGCCAAAAAAAAAAGTGTGGTGCCAAAGCAGTTACAAGAGAGCCAGCATCAAAACTGATCCAAGAGGGACCCACAAGATCCAAGAGGTCCTCTTCTCCTTCTCCTGGGAAGTCTTTAAAATTTCATAAAAATTGCATCTCCCCAAAGAACAATATATAAGCATCTCTTCATTGAGAATGAACCGTTCTCAGGGAACTGAGACTCTCTGAAGATACTGTAGATTATTCCACTTCCTCTGACTTATGCATTCTTCTCCAGGATGACCCCAAAGAGTAGCTGGGAAGTATTCATTAGGCCCAATGGTCCGATTCTTCTCAGGATTTGGAACAAAGTGGTCCCACACCTCTGCATAGTACACTAATCCTACTTCCTTATTTCTCTGTCTCCAGGTATCTTCTGTTTCATACAATCCTCAAATAAATGTGCCTGCTTACTGAACAGAGAAGGTAGTGGCAAAAAGCTGAATGGAAATTCAATCCAAGTTATTTCCCTTCCAGAGCGTGCCACAATGCCTCGGAGCATTGTCCATGTGCACTCCACCATCTCAAAGGATGGCAGCTCGAACAAGCCACATGTCCAAACGCGTCGTGTAACCTGGGCTCTATGACTTAACAATATCGACCTTTTGCCCATTGCTATGGAAGTGGCTGTGTGTATGTGTGTGTGCGTGAATGTGTGTGTATACATATGTACTCAATCATTGCATCTGTGTATGACATTCTGAATATGTATGTATGAATACATTGAGGTCAATGAAAAGATTTAGAAAATGTCACTTTTTAAATCTTGACCTGATAACCAATTCCCTCTATATTTGTTATTAATACACTTTAAATAAACAATATTGGATGCACTGTTAACTCTATAACAGTATAGAATACTTCTTGTTTCGCTTGTAATATTTTAAACATATTGATGGAAAGACAAAGCAATATTATAAACACTTTATAAAATTTAAACATTCCATAAATGGGACCTACTAAAACTGAGAAACTTCTGTAAAGCAAAGGACACTATCACTAAGACAAAAAGGCAACCTACTGACTGGGAGAAGATCTTCACCAACACTGCAACAGACAAAGGTCTGATCTCCAAAATTTATAGAGAACTCAAGAAACTAGACTTCAAAATGCTAATTAACCCAATTAAAAAATGGGGCACTGAACTGAACAGAGAATTCTCAACAGAAGAAGTTCAAATGGCCAAAAGACACTTAAGGTCATGCTCAACCTCCTTAGCGATTAGGGAGATGCAAATCAAAACAACTTTGAGATATCATCTTACACCTGTCAGAATGGCTAAAATCAAAAACACCAATGATAGCCTTTGCTGGAGAGGCTGTGGAGGAAGGGGTACCCTCATCCATTGCTGGTGGGAATGTAATCTTGTGCAACCACTTTGGAAATCAGTGTTTCGGTTTCTCAGGAAATTCGGGATCAACCTACCCCTGGACCCAGCAATACCACTCTTGGGAATATACCCAAGAGATGCCCTATCACATGACAAAGGCATTTGTTCAACTATGTTCATAGCAGTATTATTTGTAATAGCCAGAACCTGGAAACAACCTAGATGCCCTTCAATGGAAGAATGGATGAAGAAAGTGTGGAATATATACACATTAGAGTACTACGCTGCGGTAAAAAACAATGACTTCTCGAATTTTGCATGCAAATGGATGGAAATAGAAAACACTATCCTGAGTGAGGTAACCCAGGCCCAAAAAGATGAACATGGGATGTACTCACTCATAATTGGTTTCTAGCCATAAATAATGGTCACGGAGTATATATTTGGTGAACCTAAAGAAGCTAAATAAGAAGGCGAACTCAAGGAAAAACATATAATTATCCTCTTGGCTATGGGAAGTAGACAAAATTGCCGGGTAGAAGATTTGGGATCTTGGGGGTGGGGTGGGATGGGATTAGCGGGGGATGGGGAGAGAAAAGGGAGAAGGGGAGGATGAGGGAAACTAGGGGAAACAGGTTGATTGGGATAAAGGATGGTTGGATAGGGGAGTACGGAAGCACAATTCTTAGTTAAGGGAGCCACCTTAGGGTTGGCAAGAGTCTTGAACCTAGAGTGGGTCCCAGGAACCCAAGGCGAGGTCCCCAGTTAGTTCCTTGGGCAGCTGAGGATAGGGAACCCGAAATGACCCTATCCTATAGCAATGCTGACGAATATCTTGCATATCACCATAGAACCTTCATCTGGGGATGGATGGAGATAGTCACAGAGACCCACACTGGAGCACCGGACTGAGCTCCCAAGTTCCCATCGAGGAGTGGAAGGAGGAAGAGCATGAGCGAGGAAGTCAGGACCACGAGGGGTGCACCCAACCACTGAGACACTGTGACTGATCTATTGGGAGCTCACCAAGGCCAGATGGAATGAGATGGAAGAAGCATGGGATAAAACCGGACTCTCTGATCATGGCGAACAATGGGGGCTGATGAGAAGCCAAGGACAATGGCCCTGGGTTTTGATCCTACTTCAAGTTCTGGCTTTGTGGGAGCCTAGCCAGTTTGGAAGTTCACCTTCCTAGACATGGACGAAGGGGGGAGCACCTTGGACTTTCCACAGGGCAGGGAACCCTGACTGCTCCTTGGACTGGAGAGGGAGGGGGAGAGGAGTGGGGGGAGGGGGAGAAGGGTGGAAGGAGGGGGAGGGAAATGGGAGGCGGGGAGGCGGGGGAAACGTTTTTTTTTTCTCAATAAAAAATTAAAAAAAAAATAAAAAAAAAATAAAATAAAATAAAAAAATAAAAAAAAAAATTTAAACATTCCATTCTTTCTTATTTCTTCCACTACTGGAAGATTTTTTTAATTCAAACTGATATTCGTCTAGACAATTTTCTAATCTCATTTTTGTTTATCGTAAGAAAACACTTTTCAGGATAGCTTGCTAGTGATTTTACGTCATGTTTTCATTTCTATTTCAATACCTGAGGATAAATGATGTCTATCTAGCCTTCCAAGTGTTTAGAGAAATTGTAAAGGTGTAGGACACAGTACCAAATGTAAGCTAGGACAGGACTAGGAGTAAAGACAAGAAAATTGTCACCTCTGGGAAACAGGATCTAGTTTTCCTATAGCAATGTGGCAACATCACCTAATAGGTCAATGATGACAGCATTGCCTATTAAAGTGAGCAGGTAAACACAAAGTGAACTTGCCTAAAGATGCTTCATCTATATTAAAGAAAAGCTTTATCCGGGTAACAGTAGGTTCACGTTATGCTTATGAAGATACAGAATGTTCTAAGATTTGGGGCTGTTTTCCACCCATTAATCATTATGAACATCAATGTTTGTATCAAGCTTAACATATTTGAGACTATATGGCAAATCTCACACAGCAAATTAATAAGTTACTTATAAACCAAGTAGTTTCTAGATATACAATGAATAATTTGAATGGTATATCATATATATACATATGTACGTGTATTTATGATACATATTTATGTACATTTTTTAAACAAAGTTCTTGAGAAATCTTGTGGAGAAAGCATTGGTGTGTTTGTCCTTGTGCTCCACAGTGCTACAGCTGTGGCCTCAACTAATGACTAAGCATCCTTTCCACCCCAGCCCCCACTGTTACCCAACTAGTTCTTACAGGGTTTCTCAAATAGATCTCAAGCCCTGTGTTTTCATATTTTCTCCAGCCCTTTGGAAAGTGGGCTACCAACAGTATGTACGACAGTGGTTCTCTATAGGCGTGTGTTAAACAAAGTTGCTTTCGTCTCTGAGCACCATTCATTGTCATCTTCTACTGTTTATTTTACCTAACTTGATGCAATGTTCTATGACTATATGGTTTTGTTTTCAATGCCTGTTCTTTGATGTCATTTTGTGATTGATCCTCTACTACTTTTGATGATCAATTTATGAACTAGGGATATCTTCATCTTCAAGTCCACACAGTTGCTCTTTGAGGTCAATTCCCAGCCTTACTATCTAGAAAGTGATTTTCCAGCAGCAGTTTTCATTTCTTTTATTATTTAATATATTAATTGTTTTGGGTATCAACTAGGCCTTTTAAGCAAATGCAAGACATAACACCTATCTTTGGGTGCTGGAGCTACATCATTAAAAAACAACCAAAGGTAGCAATATTTGCCAGCCTGGTGAGAATAGAGTGAAATCAGTTGGTACAGTTTTACTTTCAGGGCCGTGGAAGACCACACAGGCAAAAAGATAATTTGAAGTTAACAAGAGTGTGGCTGAAACAATGGGAGAGATAATAGGCAACTATATGTAAATACAAATTACTCAACCTGTCTGTCAAGCTTTAGTATTAGTATGAAGAAAGAAGTAATGAATGTGACTTCTAAAACAGTTGTCCCATCTGTATTGTAGAGAATGCTGTTTGTGCATAAGTAAATAGTTTGAATGTTTATTGTTTGGGCACAGAAACATTGGTAAGGAAAACAATATTCAAATATTGTTTTAATGAAAGCATTTATATTAGAACCCAAGCCGTATTTCAATAGTTAGGACCCTTTGGGTTTTCTGATTACCTAAAATTCTGAGTACCCCTCTTTCTAACACTTTTAAAGATTCCTAGAAGAAAAAATGGGAAACTATATCATGTCACTGTAAATTCCTCATTTGTCCTATAATTTCTCCTTGTTGTAATTCCACCCGCTTTCCCGTGGTCAAGTTGTTAGAGTCTAAAGATTACAAGAAAATTTAAACATAGGCAAGAAAACAAAATGAGAATGCATGATTTCTCCTCAGAAATTTTAGAGATCAAAACTGAAGAAATGTCTTCTTAAATAAGATGACATTACAGTATGCCAAGGTTAGAAGACTGTCTTTCTGATAGAGCTTATCATAGTGCCTACAAAGGCCAATCCTTGTGGAAAACAAGCCAGCACACCCTGATGAAGTAGTCTCTAGGTACAAAGCTAAACAGCACCACCAACGAGGTCTAGAGGAGCACTGAAAAGCTGATGATCATAAAGGATGATATTAATGGATAACCATTATAACTCCTGACCTCACCCATGTTTCAGTAGTTGACCTTCTCAGCTGACTCTGTCCTCTACAATTGGAGAACAAAGATTTAACCCTTGGAAATTTTTAGCAGAAGAACCAAAAGACTTGGAAATACCATATCCAGTGGGGGTTTATGAAGCTCAGAAGGGAAGCTCATTTAAAAATCTTTTGATCCTCTCTGTGCAGTCACAGTCTGTGGAGCCACTGAGGTCATGGGAATGTGGGAGTGCATAAATGTACAGCTGCTTTGGAAATCAGTATGGTGGTTTCTCAGGAAATTGAGACTCAGTCTACCCCAAGACCCAGTGATACCACTCCTAGGAATACACCAAAAGGATGCTCAATCATACCATAAGGACACTTGCTCAGCAATGTTCATAGCAGCATTATTCATAACAGTTAGAACCTGGGAACAACCTAGATACCCCTAAATTGAAGAATGAATAAAGGAAATGTGGTACATTCACACAATGGAGCGTACTCAGCTGTAAAAATTGATGGCATGAAATTTGCTGGCAAATGGATGAAAATAGAAAAAAAAACATCCTGAGTGAGATAGCCCAGACTCAGAAAGACAAATACAGTATATAAGTGTATAGTAGATGTAAATCGAAGGATAACCAGACTACAATCTACAGGTCTAGAAAAGATAGGTAACAAGGAAGACCCTAAGAGGAACACATGGATTACCCAAGAAAGGGGAATTAGATAAAATCTCATGGGTAAACTGGGGACAAGGGGTAGTAAAGAGAAGGGGATGGGAGATGAGAACATGAGGGAACAGGATGGTCAAGGAGGGAGATGGACAGAGGAGAGCACGGAAAGAGAGATCTTGATAGAGAGAGCAACTATGGGGTTAGGGAGAAACCTGGTGCTAGGGAAATTCCCAAGAGTTCACAACAATTACTCCAGCCAAGAAAACTAACAATAGTGGAGAAAGAGCTTGACCTGGCCTTCCCCTTAATCAGACTGGCAAATGCCCCAACTATTATCATAGAGCCTTCATCCAGCAAATGACAGAACCAGATGTAGAGATCAACAACCAAGCACCACGCCAAGCTCCAGGAATCCAATCAAAGAGGGGGAGGAGGAAATATATGAGCAAGGGAGGTCAAGGTCATGATGGAGAAATCTACAGAGACAGCTGAACCAATCTCATAGAAATTCAGGAACTCTGTACCGACAGCTATGGAACCTCTCCACAGGACCGAACTAAGACCTCCATATATGGAAGACAGTGGTGAAGCTTGGAGTATCTGTGAGGCACCTGGAAATAGGACCAGGATCTATCCCTTGTGCATGAGATAACTTCTTAGAGGTCATTCCCTATGATGGGTTGCCATGCTCAGACTTAATTCATGGCTGAGTAGGGAGGCACTTGGTCCTGCCCCAACTTAATGTGCCAGACTTTGTTGAGTTCCCATGAAAGCCTTTCCCCACTGAGAGGAGTGGAGGAGGGTAGGCAGGAGAAGGGATGGGGGAGAGCTGTGGATGGAATGTAAAATGAAATTTAAAAATTAAATTAAAATTTAAAATATAAAAATATTTTGATTCCTCTTACACAAAATATAAAGAGGTAACTACATACCCCACATTCATAACCACTCCACTGGATTGAAAAAAACTGACCAATGAAATAGCAAAACTAAGAAACTTTCTAAAAACTGAATAGAATTAGAGATACTTAATGTGAACTATAGTAAGGCACCAAAGGGAATGTACCACACTACGACTCATACATGGGATATAAAAAAGTCAACCTCATAGAACTTGAGTCTAGAAAGGTCCAGAGGCCAAATATGGAGGTAACACAACCATGAAGTAGATGATCAATGGATACAAAGTTACAGTTAGATAAGAGAAGTTCTAGGGTACTATTGTACAGTAAATGGTCTACAAAAAGCTTTAATGTACTGTGCAGTTCAAAAACCTAAAAGAGACACAATATAAAACCCCTCCATCTAGCCAGATCCTTCACATACTTCTCTAAGGTCTGGCCCAATGAATCCACCTTACTTTCTCTTTCACATGACATCCCCAAGACCCCAGATCCAGCCCAGACCCCATATCCAATGTTCAGCCTAGTCTGGTCACCCATGCCTGCATCACAACCCATGGGGGCCTCCCATTGCACATCCAACCTCTCCACCCAGCCAGATCTATCTGCACATTCCAGGTTTGAACCAGGATGCATACTCTGCACCCCAGTTTAGTTCTTTCTGCCCACCTGACTTCATTCCAGTGTCTAAGCCCAACCCAAACAAATATCTTCCTACTGCCAGAACCTGTTCTGTCCATATCAGACATAGAAATAATGAAGTCCACATGTCCAGATCTCATCGCAAAACACAAACAATATTAATATTCAAGGTAGTATCTCCCCTCCAAAATATATAAGTCCTGTGGGAATTTTTGCCAGTTAGAAATACATAGATGAACTACAGCACACAAAATTTAAAAGAACAGTAATAAACTTGATCACCATAGAATCTTCATCGAGCAACTGACAGAAACAGAGGCGGAGATCTGCATCGGAGCACTGGACTGAGCTCCCGAAGTCCAGTCAGTTGAAAAGTGGGAGGAGTGAGAATATGATCAAAGAGATCAAGACCATGTTGGGGGCATATACTAAAACAGTTTACCTGAAGTAATGGGAGCTCACCAACTCTAGTAAAACAGGGAAGCACCCAGCATAGGAACAAACTAGTCCCGCTGAATGTGGTTGACAGTTGTATGGCTGCGGCACACTGCAGGGCCACTGGCGGTGGCACCAGGATTTGTCCCTGCTGCTTGTACTGGCTTTTTTGGAACCTATCCTCTTTGGATGGATACCTTGCTCAGCCTAGATATCGTACAGAGGGCCTCAGACCTTCCCAAAAGCAATGTGCCTTACCCTCTCTGGGGAGTGGACCAGAGGTGGAGTGGGGGTCCGGTGGAGGGAAGTGGGGGGGTGTGAGCTGAGATTGGTATGTAAAATGAAAAAAGATTGCTTGTTTTCTTTTTAATTAATTAATTAGAAAATAAGTCAATGAGTTTAAAGAAGACACAAAGAAATAGCTCAAAGAAATTAGAGAGAAACCATTTAAGGAAAATAAATGCCTGAATAATGCTTCAGAAAATAGAAACATAAGGTTGATGAAAATGGTAAAGATAATCCAAGATTTGAAAATGGAATTCAATAAAGAGATAGAAACACTGATGAGAACTCAAGCTGAAGGAAGATGGAATTGAAAAGCCCAAAATTCAACTAGAAAACTCAAAGGAAAGCCTGACAAGAAGAAGGAGTCGAGCAGAAGGTAGAGTACCAGGAGGTCAAAGACAAAACATATTATTAAACCAAATCAGGAAGGAATGTTAAATTTGTTTTAAAACACAGGAAGGGACACATAGGAAATGAAAAAGACAAAACCTTTGAATTATAGGCATAGATGAGAGAGAAAAAAATCCCATGCATCCACCTGCTCTCCCTGCCTTCCAACTACACTCTTCTGTCTGGTGTGCTGCACAATGGTACCTCCCACGGGCAGTCTTCGACATGTAAGGCTTTGTAGTGTGTACATTTATTCATGCTTGTATTGACCTTTGCTGGGTGCAGCGTGCTATGCCATAGAAATGCCCTCTGATTTCTTGCCTATAATGCACAGTCCTTAATAATTGTGGCCATCTGCTAAGTTGTGCCACATTTGAGAGCCCTTCTGATGTGCACTCACCTAAGAGGTGGGGATATGATCCTGCATACATTCCACAGGCTACTCACTCTAAGATGCTTGTGATAAGTATGAACTTTTCGGGCCTCTGTGACTCTCTTCCACCATTGTCTCCATGGCCAAGCTTACCTGGCCCCTCTGTTCACTGTACTCTCCGCTTCTTGTGATAGTCCAGCAGCCCACTCAGCATTTCTCTGTCTCATGGTCCTGGTGGAGTCTGAATCAAGATGATGCTTTCAAGTGGACGAATACCTTGGGTACACATTTCTCAAGGTTTATGCTCAGCATCACTAATAGGCAGTGAATTGCAAATGAAAACTACAATCAGATATCCCATTATGACTTTTGTTACAATAATATTGTCAAAAGACAAAAAAAAAATCAAAAGTGCTGGTGAGAATTTAGAAAGGGAATAAAGGATATAAATTCCTGATCAGTCAGCTAAGATGAATAAATTCAAGAAATGTGTTGCATCACATAATGAATAATAGATTTAATATATTTACTATACTCTTAAAAAGTGTTAAGATGATGAAAGTATTCTGATTCTCCCAGTGCCAAAAAACAAGCTGTCTATGTGAGCTAATGTATACATTAATTAGCTAGATTTAATAATTTCCCAACATGCACATATATGTATACATATTTCAAAATTCATATAATTTATGTCAAAGATACATATAATTTATGTCAAATTTTAAACAATGTTTTTTTAAAAGAAATGTTTGGAATTGGATGTTTTTTTATTTTGGTGCTTCTGATTTAAAAAGAAAAATTAAAAAGTAAGGCAATTGGAAGTTGGGGAGGCTGGCAAGAAGGCTTAGCAAATAAAAGCATTGACCGCTGAGCTTAATAACCTAAGCTCAATCCCCAGTACACACATGGTGTGAGCTGAGAACTGGCTCCTACAAGTCTTCTCAACCTCTGCATGTTTGTAACAACACACCCAGAAGGGGGGAGGAAGAGAGAAAGAAGGAAATAAATAAATAGATGGTTACAAAGCAAACTTTGTATTGTCTCTTTACAGCTGAATTGTAAGAGAAATGTAACCAAGACATCAGTCGCATAAGAGCCTTCTTATTATAGGCTAGAGGCGCTGGGTTTGTGGCACAAATGCTCTATTTCCTTGAGAGGCTTCCCCTTTGCTTCTTCATGCTATTAGAATAGAGAGATTTCAGCTGGCCTTGGTGAGCTCCCATTAGATCAGCCCCTCTGTCTCAGTGTGTGGGTGTACCCCTCGCGGTCCTGACTTCCTTGCTCATGTTCTCCCTCCTTCTGCTTCTCATTTGGACCTTAAGAGCTCAGTCCATTGCTCCAATGTGGGTCTCTGTCTCTATCTCCATCCATCGCCAGATGAAGGTTCGGAACCCTGACTGCTCTTTGGACTGGAGAGGGAGGGGGAGGGGAGTGAGGGGAGGGGAGGGAAATGGGAGGAGGGGAGGAGGTGGAAATTTTTAATAATAATAATAAAAAGAAAAAAGGAATAGGGAGATTTCAAGGAGTCAGGAAATTCTGAATTCTAAATCCCTCCCCCCCCCCCCGTTGTGGAAGGTACCTTCTCTAACAGGAAGAGTCCTGGTATCATTCAAATCACCCAGCTTATCAAAAGAATGCACTGAGGTTGTGCTTCAAGTTCAACAATAAGCAATATTGTTTCTCTGTCTGTGTCCTCCATAGACTCAAGAGACAGACTACAGCTATTGTAGACAGCTGGTCACAAAACTAAGAATTTAGCTTTATGGGTCCCACCCATCTCTCTATTGGTTTCTGCCTGATGAAAAAAAATTGAAAATTTGAGAGAAATATATTGTGCATAAATAACCAATTATACTCTTAACATTTATAGGTTATTTCTTTGAAAAATAAAATTGTTGAGGAAGACTTTAGCAAGAAGTTGGCATTTGCAAACTCAGTAGCGATTTTCTGTCAATTTTCAAACTGGAAAGACACCAGGTTTTGAGCAGAATCAAGTTCAAGTAAGAAAATCAAAACTTCCTCTAGCAAAGAAAAGCTTTTCATAAAATGGGGGCAAAAGGATCCTTTCAGGAGTGGCCATAGTCTATAAAGAATGCAGTTCTCTAAATCTTATACATGTGTCTTGTATCCACAAATATTAATAGAGTATGAATGGTATAAATTCATAATTAGTGTGCTGAAGGAACATGTTATTAAACTCATTATTCTTTATGCATGAACACAAACTACAAGAACACAAAGCCAGAAAGAGACTGGCAGTGGAAGCAAACAGCTGTTTCCTGCATACTGTCCACATAATGAATAACAGAAATAAGAGCAGCTGACGGGAACAGCTGAATATAATACCAAATTGCTATAGATTAAAGATGGAAAATCAAGATGAAAATCCTTTGAGAAAAACAAGGTAATCAGGGGTTCCGTTACAGGGGAGACCTAGGCCTTGTTTAAGAACCAAATGCCTTGGGTACCAGTCATGCTCCACTTCCTGTTAGTGAACTCAGGGGTCACAACGTATGCTCTAAATTGTGGGCAACTTATCCAACCACCAGTTCTGGATAAGTCAGTTTTTAAAAAGCCAAAATCGAAGTGGAAAGCAGAAAACAGAGATATATCCCATATGGCCACATTGGGAAGATAAAAAGATCCAATGAATGACAACTTTCCCTGTATCGTACCCACCCTTACCTATTCCCTGCCCACCACTCACCCATTGTGTGGGCTTCATTCTCATCCTCTGAGGTGGTCTGATGAGTTGTTGGAACTGTGTGAAATGTTTCAGGGAGACAAATTCGCCCCCTAATTGATGCCCTCTCCTCGCATCATGAGTTTTTTGGGGAAATTTCCACTTGGGGGCCCATTGTTTCAATAGTCAGATTGACAGACGAAAGTGTCTCTTTACAATCTCCTCATTTCTGCCAGGCCTGTTACACCACAAACTACAAGAGACTCCAGCAAGTCAGTATATGTCTATTTTCTCATTTGCCTCAATTATAAAATAAAGTGACTGTGTTGTTATGTGACAGAGACTAGGAAGTTTGGAGTCGATATGTGTTCCAGGGAAATTTCATTTGTAAAGTGGATGCACTGTTCTAATACTTGGGGAAAGTGTTTACTACAGCCTAGAACATCCTGAACAGTACGGTAACAAAACATCCTTGAAATCATCCAAGTTGATGACAAAGCTCTAGGTTCCCCTTTCTCCTTTTTTTTCTTTCCTTCTTTCTCCCCACATCCATTCAGAAAGAGATAATTATGAAAAGCTTTCTGAGTCAAAATGGAGTCACATGTGCAAAACCCTACAAATGTTTGTGCATGCGTAGAGAGAGCTAGAAACCATGAGAGAAGTATGACTTTCTGTACCCATGCATGTAGGAACCATTACAAATCCTTCTTGGAGGACTTTTACAAACAGATGACCATAATAAGAGCTTTTCCTAAGGACTTTACAAACCAGAGCCTGCTCCATGAGCTACAGGATAGCTATCCAGATGTACAGGAATACCTATCTAACATGCTGTTAGTGTGCTTTTCATGAAGAGTGGGGGAACTCCTGCTATGAGAACTTGTCATCAGCCTTCTTCTATTTCAAAACAAATTATTTGCTTTCCTCTCTCTTGCATTTAAATGTCTCCCCTTGTCTCAATCTCCTTAGATATGCTTCAAAGTATACATATCCTACATTGTAATGTTTCTTATTGTCTTTGGGTAATCTATCTATCTATCTATCTATCTATCTATCTATCTATCTATCTCTCACACACACACAGACACACACACACACACATTATTATTTAAAATGTGTGCCCTGGCAATGCTGAAGCATGCATGGGCAGTCCATATTTGGCAGTTCTATTGAACTTGTCCACATTGGGTTTCATATTCTAAGTTGATGAGGACGTATGACCAGGTCTCTTCCTCAACAGGGCACCAGATCTCATTACAGATCTTGTGAGTCACCATGCAGTTGTTGGGAATTTAACTCAGAACCTTTGAAAGAGCAGGCAGTGCTCTTAACCGCTGAGCTATCTCTGCAGCTCCACATTATTATTATTTAGATTGACAAAACTAAGTAAACCATACATTTCAGATCAAGATAGAAGATCAGTATTGTTCATATAGAGCAAAACTCTCATCTATTTCAATCTCTTTTTATGGATTTCCTAATGCCTTCCCCACCTCCTCTGAAAAGCAATATTCATATACATGAGGTCTTATATCATGTATATTGCTGTTTAGTGTTGACTAAAACATCCCAACAGTCTTCCCCATTCAACTCAACTTTAAACAAACTTAGGAATAATCCAGAGTGAGGGCAGGTCATGACAGAGGTGACATTCTCTGAGACAGGATAGAAAGAGATGGACAAAGAGAACATGTGAAGGACTGAAACCCTTTTCACTTGGAGATATGACAAATAATGAATGAAAAGAAATATTTTTATGTAGAAAAGCCTCATAGTGAGCTTTGTTAGTTGTGCCAGGATATTTTACTCTCATTTGTTGAGAGACTTTAACTAGAGTTAAGGGCTCCTGTCCTTGACATGTGTGTTAAGTAACTTACAAAGCCATAGACATACACATATATACATACATACACACATATTTACTCCCTAGCTGTAATGCATCAATTTTACTGTATTTTTCATTCAGTTCAAGTGTTTCCTAATAGTTCACATCATGATCTTTTTTTAGCCAAGAGTTTGTTCAAGATATTCTTAAATTTCTAAGAAGGAAAGTATTTCTACTTAGATGCTGTTTCTTTTAGCTATTTCCCTATAGCTTAATTTTACCCACAGAGTCCTGGCTGCATAGTACTTCCTCCTTCCTTGTGTTCTGTGTGAATACCCTGTGACTATTTGATGAACATGTGATCCAATTAGAAGGTGAAGAGCTTTAGTCAAATCTGTGAGAAGGCCTTGTTTGTCAGAGGTTGCAGTCTATCATGGCCTGGCAACTTTTTCCAAAGCTCGACATAGGGGCTCCCTCCCCCTCACCGAGACTTCCTGCTCTCTACCGGCCCTTATCTGGAGACTGTCCCTGGGCCTGGAGCACTGACCTTATCTGAAAGCTTTCTCTAATCCTGGATGACTGATTTATCTTTATCGTTACCCTTGGCACAGTTCCCTGCTAGAAACCTTTCCCCTGCTGCACGTATGGTAACTAAGACTTGTACCAGGAGCTCTGCTCTAGCCAAGCTATGGGACCCTGCTTCCACATACGGAGCCCTATGATAAGAACTTGCCACTTAATGCAAATTAGAGTTTGTCTCCAGACTTCCCAATCCTATATATTCCTTATACTCTGGAATAAAGTTTGAGCTAATTCATGAAAGTGATCTCCCGGAGGGCTGTATCTGTCATACCCACAGCCATGGGAACCCTGCTCCCCGCTTCTGCTCCCTCCGCCCTCATGGACCAAGGCAGCACAATCCGGAGGAAAAGGCGGAGCCACCCATGTCCACTAGATCAGCGCTTCTTAGACATTTTCCACTAACAGCCCTCTTTATCCTGGAAATTTTTATGTGGCCCTGGTAAATAAGCATATAAAATGGGAATAAAACTCAAACATCTATGATAGTACTTCATAAAGAAATGCAGTTTAAAATAATTCTTTGTGTACATGTAATTTTACAACTCGGTGATGATGAAAACGAGTGTGCATATTGAGGTGGATGTGTGTGCATTTCGACATGAAGAATTCAGTCTCGCCTGAGTATCATTGCAGGATGTAGATCACCTTCAACGCTTTTATAGTTGGTGGAGGTTCTAATTTTATAACAACCAATGCTGAAAACACTGCTTTACATAAGTAGACACCCCAAAACAAAAGATGTATGTTTAGTGCCAATGTTAAAAATTGTCAGGAAGTCTGTTCTAATCCCAGGCTAAAATTTAAGTAATTATTAGTTATACAAGTCAGTCCACAACTCAAACAATGAGTTTTAAAATCAGACATTCTAACAGCACAATCCAAAGATATATACTAATTTGATGTTTGCTGAGGAATGTCTTCATTTTCTATAGGTAAATCACTAGACTTCTATAAATCAAAGAACTTTGTATACCAAGAAAAGCTTTCATCACCGAGTCTTGGTCCAAGTGAGGTGTTTCAAGCAGCGTATTTGGATGCTGCCTCACACGACAGCACATCAATACAAAATATGCATGTTTCATGCTCAGAACCAACACAATGTAAAAGTAAAGTTATGATGCTGGAATGGGGAGATGGTTCAAGGGGCTTTGGAAGCAATGTTTACATTCTATATATTTAAAGACTCTTCCAGAGCATTTAATTGTCCAGCCCTTGCTTCCTGGGGAATTCTAATCAATAACATTTTGTTTCTTAAGACAAAATGTGCAGCTACTCTAAGATTTGGATTTGAGAAAAACCAGCCTCCAGGAACATGCTAACCCACACTGTGCAGGAGGAGAAGCTCAGAGCCAGTTGCCAAGGCACGCCTGCCTGCAGCTGTTGGATGGTCATTTCCAGACATTTCTAATACTGAAGCATCTTTCTGCCAAGTTCTCCTTTCCTGCCAGAATAGAAATCCACTCAAAACACCCTCTCCCACTGATTTCACCCATGACCACTGTCCTCAAACCAGCTGCCCTAATCTTCCTTGCTATTTCCAAATTTCTCTCTTTTAATATTTAGGCAAGTTTCAAGTAAGATTTGCCTTTTCTTCCTCTCCCAGCTTTTTTCAAAATGAAAAACTAATGTAAAATTTCATAAAAGAACTGTAAAAATGGAAAATATGTGTTATTTGGAAATATGTATTTATAAATACAAATATATCCCCTCTTGCCCAATTTTAATTTTTTTGCTGAATGATTCCTTTTGGTTTCAAATCCCTTGGAAAATACAGTATTGATAATTATATAAATGAATTTAATAGGTCAATGTCCTACTTTGCTTTTCTGCTGTTATGTTAAAACACTCACCAAAAACAACTTGAGGGAGGAAAGGATATATTGGACTTACACGTCCACGGTACAGTCTGTCTTTGAGAGGATTCAGGAAATGAACTCAAGCAGAAACACAAGCTTGGAAAAATGCTGCTTATTGGCTTGCTTCCCATTGCTCACTCAGCCTGCTTTCTTATACGACTTAGGACCACCTGTCTGGGTGACCTACCATAGGGGCTCTCTCACATTAATCGTTAATCAAGAAAATGCATCCGAGACTTGCCAATAGACCATCTGAAACAGCGAATTCCTCAAGTTAGTCATCCTCTTCCAAGATGCTACAAGTTTGTGTCAAATTGACCTCAACTCACAAGCACAACCAACAACAGTGACTTGTGCTCTGTGTGCAAAGACCTGTGCTATGTGAGCAATGGGAGGAATGAGGTCTGTGGGGGTGTGCCTGAAAACCACCAGTCCTTAAGCTCTGTTAACTACCGAAGCATATGACACTTTCCCCTGACGTATACAATATGAGTGTTGAATTTATAACTTAGGCACACTAAGAAACCAGCAATAGCTCAGCATAGATCCTAACAACCTCCACATTGCCTTCCACTTTTCTTGTAAGTCAAGAAGTTGCATGTTTTTATTGGAAGGAAATGCTATACAGATTCTCTTTAGAGATATCTTGATGGGGGAGCATTTTGGGGTTAAGGAGAAACTTAGTGCCAGAAAAGCTCCCAGGAATCCACAAGGATGACCCCAGCTAAGACTTCGAGCAATAGTGGAGTGGATGCCTGGATTGGTTTTCTCCTGTAATCTGATTGGTGACTATCCCATTGTTATCAGAGAGCCTTCATGCAGTAACTATTAAAACAGAAGCAGAGATCCACAGCCAAGCACTGGGCCAAGCTCAGGGAGAGGGAAGAAGGATTGTACGAGCAAGAAGGGTCAAGAACATGACAGAGATACCCAGAGAGACACCTGATCTGAACTAATGGGAGCTCACCAACTCTGAAACAACAGCTGGGGAGCCTGCATTGAACCAACCTAGGTCCTCAACGTAACTGTGACAATTGTATAGCTTCGTCTATATGTGGTATTCCAAGCAGTGGGGTCAGGGTCTGTCCCTAACACTTGAGCTGGCATTTGGAACTTTTTCCCCATACTAGGTTGCCTTGCCCCACCTAATTACAAAGAGAGGACTTAGTCCTATCTCAATGTAATATGTCATGCTTTGTTGACAACCATGGGAGGCCTGCCCCATTCTGAACAGAAGCAGAGAAGGAGTGGATGGGGGACCAGTGGGGAAGCAGGGAGAAGGAATTGTAGGCAGAGGCTGCTCATTCATTTCCCAGCCACCCAGACCCAAAATAATCACACAGAAACTATATTAATTGCAACACTGCTTGGACAAGTACTGTAGGCTTCTTATTAACTAACTCTTACATCTTAAATTAACCCGTTTCTATTATTTTATATTTTACCATGAGTCTCATGGTTTATCAGTAAGGTTCCGGGGCAACTGTCTGCTTTGGCAGTTACATGATGTCTTCCTTACTCCACCTTCTTTCTCCCAGAATCAGTTCAGTCTTCCTGTCTAGCTCTATTCTGCCCTGCCACAGGCCAAAGTAACTTCTTTATTAACCAATAATAATAAAACATATTCACAGCATACAGAGAAGAATCCCATACCACCTCCCCTTTTCTGTCTAAATAAAAAGGAAGATTTTAACTTTAACATAATAAAATTACATATAACAAAGTAGGTATCAAGCAAGAATTATAGTTACAATATTTATATCTATTTTATCTTTTATCATAAGTAAGGAAAATTATAACTATCTATTCTTCAACTCTATTAAGACCCCAGAAGGATATAATATTACCTAAGTTAACAGGAAGTACATTGTAAGTAACTTCTAAAACTCTAGAATTGACAGAGACATCTCACTACCTAGACAATAGCCCAAAGTTCTTCTGTAATATTAGGGCAACCATCTTTAGCCTACAGGCCCATAGTGTCTGTCAGACTTTTCCACAAAGCAGGAAATTTCAAAGAGAGTTCTGCCTATATTGTCAATTTGTCAGTAATGTTCTTCTGTGTCTGACAGACTCTTTCATGAAGCAGGAACCCCAAAGGACTGTCTCACCTTCTTTAGGCAACTTCAGCAGTCATTTTTTGTGGGTCCTGCATGTCCAGTTCATGCAGCATACCACCAAGCAGTCCATGCAAGAGCAGTTTCTTGCCCAAGTCCATAAGGAGCCTCTTCATTGTCCATCATCCTCTTGAAGTAGACTGGTGATGCCAGGAGCAGATGTGTCACATTGTCATGAAAAATACTAAGTTCTTAAAACATTTTAAATGCCATATTCTGTTCATCATTGAAAGATTTGAAGAATACTTGTACATCTGCAATATATCTCTGTACACTTAGAAAACCTAACTAGCATGACTACAGCTTGACTATTATAGATAGCTATCTATTAATCTGTATTTCTTAATTATACATTAGATTTTTAAATGAGCTGCACAAACATAATACCTTAAACAATAACAGAAATACATATACACAGTGTAACAAAATCAACCTTAAATTTGTATCAATAAACCAAGATCCATACCAATGCAAAGTATTCATCTCCATATTATATCCCTCTTTAAAAGTAAACAATCATTTAGGGAATCTAGGCAATGTTCTCTAGACTACTTCATGCTGAATATTTCTTGCTCTATGTCAGCTATGGCATGGAGATGAGACCAGGAAATTTTCCTCTAAAAATGTAATGGTGTTAAAAGTTTGTCTCACTTTGATTTAAAAGAAAAAAAGACTATCAGCTTAAATAAAAATAAGAAAAGTAGAGTATAAAATGTATGTAAGAATATGGAAGTAAAATGAAAGAAGTTTTTAATGCACATTATGAAGGATAAATTCAATGTTTTTGTAAGATATCAAGGATCTGTCATGATCTGTCATGATGAAATATGGTATATATGATCTATCCTGTCTATGTAAAGTCAAAACTATGCTAACCAATTACAAAAAAAATAAAAATGGAAAGCAAAAGACATATACAGCTAATGTGAATGAATAAATTTTACATTTTAAAAAAGTGCAATTTACTTTATGTAATTTAGATTTAATAAGGTTTTTTTATATATTTTATTGAAAATAATTTTTCATATAATATATTCTGATCATGGTTCCCCTTCCCCAACTCATAAGATCTTCCCCATCCATACAATTTCAAGCCTCTCTCTCTCTTTTTTTTCTCTCTCTCTCTCTTAATAAATAAGCAAGTAAACAAAATAAACCAGACTAAAAGAAAAGAAAGAAGAAACACAAAGAGAGACACACACAAAAACTAAACCCATAAAACCCAAAATTGGAAACTATAATATACAAGCAAAACACTAGTAAGACAAAAAAAATAACCAAGCAAAGGAAGATAAGACAAAAAAAACTATAAAAATACTATTGAGTTCATATTGTGTTGACCATGTACTGCTGGGCATGGAGTCTACCTACCCTAAAGTGTGGTTCACATACCCAGTGAAATTCCATTGCAGAAAACTAATAGTTCTTTGCAAGTAGATGTCAACTGGAGATAGCTTCTTGGTTAGGGATGGGAGCAGTTTACAATTCCAAACCAATTTTTCTATTTCCCAGAAAGTTTTTCCAATGATGAGTTATTTATGTTCCCTCTACCAGCTTTCTATATAGCAAGTCTCTGACTTCTCATTTTTCACTTTCAGATAATTCATACAAAGCTCAAATATAACTCTGTTCCATTTGCTCTCAAATTCCTCAGTACTTGATGAGTTGCCATATCATTAAAAAATTTTCTTACCCATGATTCATATGGAGTTCTTCACATAACCAGTCATATACTACGGATTTCCAATCTTAGTGAAGTTGAGAAATTGAACATTTAGTAATAGTGTGGGTTCTCAGATGTAGATTAATTAGCTTAAGAACATAAGAACAATGGATACCAATTAGGACTCAGAAAAGTCTGAGTTTTTAGTTTGACTTGTGAATAAATTTTTAGTGAGAACTTCCTTTTCTCCCAGGACTATCTGAAGCTCATCCATGGGGAATGGTGTCTCAGAGGAAACTAGGAAAGTACCACATTGACAAATCATTATTTTCAGAGAAGAAAACTTGGTTTGGCATGAAGTGATCCATAGTTCACACTTACTGTAAATCTTCTAAACACTGTTGAATTTTCCCACTTATTCTCCGATTTATGAAGGAAGTTCAATGAGGTAAAAAAAAATCACTTGCTTTTAGTTCTAAAAGTGGGTTCATTTTCCTTTGTGAGAAGTAGAATAAACATTTTCTGTTGTGATTTTACTGTCTTTGTAACAAGACCCCTTTTCTCTCAGTAAAACTGTGACCAGAGACACACTTCTGGACCAGAACTGCTTTCTTCGGCAACTTCAGTGCTGTGAGTATCTATTATCTACAGAGAGGAAATGATGATTGTTTAGGATAAAATTTTGTTTTCTTTAGAATGAAGAAATACAGTTAGCTATGCATGGATATCTTCAAGTAGAATCTAGCAAATGACTTTCAGTTTCATACAGAAAAATCACAACAAGGTCCTCAACCTACTTCATTGCAAGTGACATTTATCTCCTGTACCACAGCAGAACGCTGAGTCCTTGAGTGGAATTCCAAATGGTTGTTTATTCAAGGTCTGCCTTAGTGACCTAAGGAGTGATTATTGTTAGTTTCCCCTTATGGAATATGTTCTACATGGTGTCCTTGGTTTAAGCCTCTGTCATGTTGAAAAATCTTCAAACTGACTCCATGATCAAAATCTTGAAAATTTGTCTATATCAACAATTAAAAAATTAAAATAAACAAGGCTTAGGACACTTTTAAACCTCAGCTCAAATCTAGAAAAGAAAACAAATCTATTAACACTTTTTCTTTTTTCTTCTTCTTCTTTAAAGACTATGAAAAAATTTTAAAAGTGCAAGGTTCTTTATTGCAACAATAGAACCTAGAAAAAATAACACAATCTCAAGACAGTCAGCATTAAATGAGTTAAGAAAGATATGTGTACTCAGGAAATCTGGAAATGCTAGTAGCAAAAACAGAACACAGAAACAGTATTTCCTGTTTAGAGAAAGATGGAGCTGGGAGATTTACATGCAGCAAAATCTGAATAAGTAAGAAGCCAGGAGCAAGCGTAGACTTGGAAACAGATTATGTAGGACATTGTTCCGGTTATGATGTAACACAGGTGTTTAAAATACAAGGTGCATATCACATATAAATGCATGTGTATATCAGTCTACATAAACTTACAGAGAACTGGGGCATACTGACAACAAGCTATGCACTTATACATCATTTAGGAAATATTATTCAAAAATTTGTTCCACACTCAGTTCAGTGCATAGGTCCTGCAAATACTATTGAGACTTAAGCGCTTAGCATCTACAGATAAAGCCAAAATGATAATACAATTCTTTAAGTGTTCAGATATAGACATGGGCAGGGCTTGTTGGAAGGATGTGGATACAGCCTCGTAGCTTGCCTGGATGTAGAAAGTTGAGGAACACTTCCCATGGAGGGAACTCCTAAGCTGAGACCTAGAAGTCTAGTAGGACTTAGTCCACAACGAAGATAGTGGGGAAGGGCATTAAACCAATGCAAGCCCCTTGTGCAATATGTGGAAAGCAAAGGGGAGGATGGCTCTCTCAGGGAACTAGAGCAAGGTGAGTAAACTGTGTCTGCTAAGAGATGTTATAGAGAATGTTTTAGGTGCACTGGAGATGTGTATGGTCTCTGTTGCAGCTACTCAAATCTGTCATTGCAGCACAAAAGCAGATGAGTCTGGCTGTGCTACAACAGAGCTTGTTTACCAAAGCCCAGCATTGATTTGCCAGACTTTGCAACTGAGTGATTCAATGTGGAACACAGACTGGGGGGGAAAGAGGCAGGTAAGGCTGGAAAAGTGGTTAAGGCAAGGTCATCAATGGCCTTGATTGTTATGCTAAGAAGTTTGGGGATCACCCTTCAGGACATGAGTGTTTAAGCTGGAGTAGGAGAAAGGGATCCCATTTAGGGTCTGTACTTGTACACAGATTAAAGACTTTAAGACATGGACTCAAAAAAAAAAAAACAACATGAGGTACAACAAAGCGGCCATTGTGGAGAATAAGGAGCTAATGTGCTGGTCTCAGGAAAGGTGGAGGAGTGCCATTTGACTGTTCACATCAGATAAAAAAAAATGACTAGAGAATATAGGGCTGGATTTTGGTAAGCATGAGGAGCCAAATGTTCAATCCAGTGCTTTAACTCTGAAACCTTAACTTCCCAAAGTTGCTTTTCCTAGCTGAGTGTAGTTGTCACTTGTGTATATGAGATAACCAGTTTTCTTCGGAAATATCACAGCAGTTCATAGGGTGCACTAAACCTTGCCCGTGCAGCAGTCTGGAAAGCCACCCCTATTTCCTAGTGTCTCCACCATCTCAGCATTTCTTCCATTGAACACTGCTGCACCTGCCACTCCTGTTAAGGACCACTCCCCTCAGCGGGTACTGTCCTTTCATTAGTATCTTTTCTGTTGCCATTCCAAGATCCTCATTATTCCTGGGCCAAGTCAGGTCCTTCACGAAAGGAAGGAAGAAATGGCTCTTTCTTGTCCGGTTACCTGGATGCTATGGTGCTGCTATTATTTCACACAAGTATCACCTATAAACCTACTTCATAAAGTTGAACCCCACTTGCACATGTTAGGAGTGAAGGTTGACATTGCACCACCTATCCTGCACCCTTCCATGTGAGCAAGACTCAAGACCCTCCCCTACAAAAGCCTCGCAACTCTGTCTTCAGGAAAAGCTCGACTCCCAACTCCAGTGCAGATGGGATTCATTGCTCCGGTAGTAGTTCACGGGCTTTGGCTCTTTATTCCCTCTCCGTATTCTTCTACATAGCTCTAAGGCTCAGTTTAGGCTTCTTTGTCTCTGAGAAACCTCAACTCTCGGGCCACCTGTCTCTAGCAAAGGGTATTTCTGAGTATTCCCAAAGAAACCTGTGTGTGCCTCCACTGTGTGATGTTCAGTCTCTGGATCATGTTGGAACGATCATTCAGGCTCTCTGTGTGTCCTGATTAAGTGACAAGCTCCTGAGTGGCCTATAGGACTTGAAACATAATAAGCTTTCGACAAGCACCTGTGGAATTCATCCGTCTAATTCTCCAAATGCTGGAGTATTTAGCACTAGGACATTTTGTAGCTGGAGAGGCTGCCACTCTCCCCTATGTTGGAAATGAAGGCAATTCCATGTCTGCCCTAGATTGAAAAAAAAAAAACACAATAAAGACCACGCAGGTAGCCAGTTGAATTGGCTGTTAATGCAAAGTTGAAAATTTCTCCCTTTCTTCTTACCATTTCATGGGAAATACTGGAGCTTTTGATATTACAGAGAATAACCTTGTCTTGGTCTAGAAAGGAGATTTTTAAAAAATAGAATTTTTTCTCCCTCAACTTGTCCGTGTTCACTCATATTAGGGAAAAATTAGACAACCCAACAATGAGCCAGAAGCTTCCTCCTTCATGCTGGCTTTTGGGTGATTTAAAACTGGACAATTCATCTCATAGTAATTTACCATCAGACAGAATATGCTCATTAACACAGGGTATCATTTTACTGTTTCCTGGGTGAACATCAGTAGGAATCAAAGGAAAATTTTTGTCTATGAATTTGCACACATAAATGGGAATGTTTTATTTACCAGTGAATGATAATTAATCATAAAATAAGGTTTTGATAGAAATGTGCTTTCCCAGGATTCTTAGTTTGGTATCATTCGCATTTGTCTATCTTTTCACTTTTATTTAGGTTAATGTCTACAGTTCTTTATCCAATATACATGCATTATGACTATATCAAATAACTGGCCCTAGAAATTCTAATTTAGACATGTTTCTATTTCCTCGACAATCTTGTTTACTTGGTTTGTAATGGTTTATTTACTTCCCTTAAAAGAAAGGTCCTTAATTAGAATGTAGACTCTTTGACAAAAATCGGTTCTAAAGCCAAGCATATAGATTATAATCACAAATACTCAAGAGACAGAGGCAAGAGGATATGCAGGGCCAGCCTGAACAAAATAGAGAAGACCAAGTCAGCCAAAGCAAAGAGACTGTGTCCCAATCTCTTTCCCTCCTCTAAACGAAATATAAACAAAAATAAAATTAGAATAAAAATAAATTTTAAGGCATCTTCTCTAATTTGTATCCTACCCACCTATATAATAGCAATGGTTTTTAGTTATTTTCATAAACACACATAAGATGGGATTCCTTCACTATAGCTGTACTCTATAGAGTCTGTGCTGGGGACAGAGCATGGGGTAGAGCACTTGTCTACCATATACCAGGCCTTGGGCTCAAACCTCAGCACCAAAAAAAAAAAAAGCCACTTTTCTTTGAGAATGTAATACAGGTATAAGAATTAATTTCTCAGTTATCAGTTATATATATATACATATGTATGTGTATATATATCATTGTATACATTATGCACTATTCGCTAAGTTAGTATATGGTTTGTTGACAGATAAGCTATTGCATTTATAATTCCTACTTTCATAAATATATGATGGTAAAAACACTATTTTCAAGTTTCCTTTTAATGTTTTTAAATTCTATTAAAAGTTGGTTTGGAGCCAGCGAGGTGACTCAGCAAATAGAGGTGTTTCACCAAGCCTGATGGCCTGGTTCAATCTGCAGAGCCCACCACACAATCAAAGGAGAAAAACAATTCCCACAGTTGTCATCTGACCTCTATGTGTGCCCTATGACATGCAAGGACATACATTCACACACGAATGTACGTAATTTTAAGGATTCAAAGTTGGTTTAGGTACTCAAAGAACCAGTCAAATTATTAACTAATAAGGAAGTTGTGCCTACTGGGTATGTATATATGGAGCGGGACTGACCTGAAATACAGTTATATCCTGAAGGAGCATAGATGCAACTTTTTATTATTGTTATTCTAACTCTTCTTGACTGTACTCAATTCTAGGGAGCAGGCAGGAGCTGTGGCTCAGTGGTGGAGGGTTTGTCTAGCATGCACAAATCCCTGGATTACATGACCAGCACCACTGAATGAACAAATAAATTAATGAATGAATAGCAGTAAATAGCAAATTATTTTAAAAGCCCAATTTTCTGTTCTTCATAAGAGATGTATCTAAAATGTAAGCTATAAAAGTAAACAGTTAAAAAAATAACTCTTCACTAAAATTTATTATTATTATTATTATTATTAGCAGTAGTAGTATATGATTCTGCTCCATCCTTGCAGTCTTCGTGGGATATCAAAGGACATGAGAAATGGCACTGCAATCACAGAGTTCATCCTCCTAGGCTTCCCAGGCATCCAAGGCTTCCAAGCCCTTCTCTTCATGGTGATCTTTCTCATCTACATATTAACCCTTTCAGGTAATGGACTCATTATTTTCATTGTCTGGGTTGAGCCCAGGCTACAAACTCCAATGTACTTCTTCCTTTGCAACCTAGCCTTCCTAGAGATCTGGTATACCACCACCGTCATCCCCAAACTGCTGGAAACCTTTATGGTACCAAAAACAGTCATCTGCACCACCTGCTGCCTGCTGCAGGCTTTTTTCCACTTCTTCCTGGGTACCACTGAGTTCTTGATCCTAGGCACCATGTCTTTTGACCGCTACCTGGCCATCTGTAAGCCCCTCCGTTACCCCACCATTATGACCAGCAATCTCTGCATGCAGCTGGCCCTCAGCTCCTGGCTAGCGGGCTTCACCATCGTCTTTTGTCAGACAATGCTGCTTGTCCAGTTGCCATTCTGCGGCAACAATGTCATCAACCATTTCTACTGTGATGTGGGTCCCATTCTGAAAACTGCCTGTGCCGACACCAGCATTTTGGAACTACTGGGTCTCCTGGCAACCATCCTCGTGATCCCAGGATCACTCCTCTTTACCATCATTTCTTACATCTACATCTTATCCACCATCCTAAGGATTCCTTCAGCCTCTGGCCGCCAAAAGGCTTTTTCTACCTGTGCCTCTCACCTGACAGTTGTCTCTCTGCTCTATGGAGCTGTCTTGTTCATGTACCTGAGACCCACAGCACACTCCTCCTTTAAGATTAATAAGGTGGTGTCCGTGCTAAATACTATCCTCACACCCCTTCTTAATCCCTTTATTTACACTATTAGAAACAAGGAGGTGAAAGGGGCCCTAGGAAAAGCCATGAGTTGTCCAAAAGCTCATCTTGCAAAGTGAAACCTGCAACACATCAAATTGAGCCTAATGTAGACTTTAATGCAAGGACTGATAGTGAGGCAAACTTGTAGAAAAGTTTGACAAAATCTCTGCCTATGACTGACCTCAGCCCTCTTGCATGTGCGTGAAAGTTGTGTAGCTCGGTCTCTGTCGCCTGCGCTTAGCTGGCCTTTGGGAATCTGTTCCCCATGCTGGATTACTTGGCCCAGCCTTGACACAAGAGGAGGGCTCTCAATCCTGCCTCAACTTGAAGTGTCATGTTTGTTCAAGTCCATGGGAGGCCTGCCCCTTTCTGAATGGAGGCTGAGAAGTGAAAGGGGAGGTGGCAGATGGGAAATGGGGATAGGAGGGACAGGAGGAGAGCAGGGAAGGGAAACTGTGGTCAGTATGTAAAATAAATGAAAAAATGTTATTAATAAAATAAAGCAAAAATCTCCCCCTATATACCAGAAGCGTTAGTACAGAATTATCCCCAGACAGAGATATGAAAAAAAAGACAAAGATATAATCTCCTAACAGAGTTAGGATCTCCATTAAATTTTATAAAATGAATTTGTATTTGTTATATATAAATGAACTTAGATTTCTCCTTAAAGGAGAAAAGTCATCTAAATTTTCATGAAAAAAATATGTCTTCAGGACTTTCTTAATTACAAGCTAATTAACAAGTGAAAAGAGCGAAGTCAGAAACAAATGTCAGTCAGTTTAAAAGTATGTGAAGAATCCTGTTTCCATCTTTTATTGATAACTGGGATTTCTGAGACAACACAGAGACAGAAGGCAGGAAAGAGACAGGGATCTAACCTTAAGGGACAGGGCTGTGCTTGTTAGCACACACAGTGAGAGGCAACCTCTTGCCTGAGGAACTTGAGGGGTCTTCCAAGAAAAAAAAAAAAGCTGGATTCAACTCTTTATAGAGTCTGGGTAATGAGGTCATGGGGGTTTGGGAATGAGGAAATTGTCACAGCTGTTGGTGGCTACATGTCTCTCCTTCCTGAAAGTGTTGGCCCAAGAGAGATGCTATCCTGGGAGACCGTCTCTGCAGACATTTCTTTCTGTGCAGACCCATAAATCTGATCAACGTCATCTGTGATCTCATAGAAATCCTGTTTACTTTGGAGGCACTCTATCAATAACTGAATCTTGTTGCCCCAAGGACGAGGCCTCCCACACCTCATTTTTCAGCCCTCTTGCTTTACCATAGAGAAATACACTGGAATCTCTTTATCAGTGCTGATGGTCTTTCAAAAATGGCTAAAATGAACCTACTTTCTGTTTGATGGCATGTTAAGAAGACCCCTTCCACCCTGAAATAATACACAATTTTAGGCAAGCCTAAAGCCATTCATTCCCAGGTAGTACAAAAAAATTGAGGGCATCTTTTAAAAAGTTCTGATTTCTATTTTTTGGATTATTCCAGTTTCTAGAATTCAGTCCCAGTAGATCAGGCACAAATGAAAGATGTCTCAGGGCTAACATAACTGAGAGCCTTATTGGAAAATTTGTAAGCAGCCACATGGTGCTAGGGAGGGAGGGGTGCTTCAGAAAAGGATGGAAAGGGCCCAAAGTAACATAAAAGGCATACTTTGGCTCTGGCCAATGTCCTAAGAAAGAGATAAAAATAAGAAAGGAAAAATTAAGCCTGAGTCAGGACTCAGAGGGCAGACTGACCAGCACAGCCCTTGAAGTGGTTCTGCCTGAACTGAACAGATCAAGTTTCTGAGAAGAAAATGTACATTATCTCATCAAAGGAATAACTTCCCCCACTTCCATCTCTTTTAGCCTGGTATCAGTGAACCTGCATTCTGGTAGGGTGTTCTCCCGGTCAGATGAATCACTCTCATGTTAGCCCGAAATGGCTGGTCTCCACCCAGGCCAGAGGGAGAATTCATTTTTTTGATGAGAAGGGGCCTCAAAAGAGCCCTGGTCAAGAGTGCTGTAACATTAATTTTCCCCCTCTACAGAACCCTTTCCACCCCTCCAGCTAAAGTGATTAACATCTCCAATTCAAACTATGTTAAGCAGTCTACAGCAATGTGTAGAAGAAAAGGCCTGCACATGTCACCATATGACAAACAGGACAAAACTGACTATAGAAATGTTAATGACGATGAAGGAGGTTCAAATTGAAAAGTAAAAAGTCAAATTTTCACTATTTGCATATGATATGATAATATTAGCCCCAAAATTCTACCAGGGAACTCCTACAACTTCAGGAAACATCTTCAGTAATGTGGTAGGATAGAAGAGTAAGTCAAAAAGAAAATCAGTAGTTCTCCTATATACAAATAATAATGAAGCTGAGAAAGAAATCAGAGAAACATCACCATTTACAATAACCATAAATTTCTGTAGGAAGTCTTACAGCCAGTAGTTACCGGCTCACAGGGGTGCAGCCTCTTATACTATATATGTCTATGTAGAGCATGCATATGGTTTTTTCCGGCTGTGGGATTTGGTTTCTGATCTATGTTCAAGCAGAGGATTCTGATTTGTGAGACTACCCCTAAATAAATAACCATCTATTTCTCAATTCTGAGCTAGTATGGGATTTCTTTTAAGCATCCTTCCACATCTGGCATGCCCATATGGATTCGGACTCCACGCCTATCAGGTGGATGGCCTGACGGCCTGACGGCCAGATGGCCTAGCCGGTCCACGGCCCAGACAGTCTCCCAACCCTGCCACTTGGCTTGCTTTTACCTAAGCGGTTTTGTAGAACCCCCACCACAGCAGTATTTACTGTGTATGGCAACTTGGAAATTTCCCAAGCGCACGCACGATTGCCACATTCCCTGGCACAGTTCCTTGCCACGTGGCAACTTGTGCAGCTTCCGGTTTCTGCTCCCTAACCGTGAGTTCTGGTTTTCGTGCTCTGTGTATGGAATTGATTTAATTGCTTTTAATTTGTCAAGGAAAGCATATTTCTCAGTATTTAACCAACACCAAGGCAGAAAACTAAAGCAGCTCGGGAACTAAAGCGGCCCAGGACCATTCCTGTCACCACCAGTTGCATTGCTTCTAACCTCAACTCTGCAGCCATGACATCTGCTGGACATTAAAGATTACAGTTTACCAGATCACATTACAGGTAATTAATAAATCAATGTGGCAGACTACATTAATATTGAAACTTTTAGTAACTTTTGTGCTAATACTATGAATTATATTATGCAAGGCTAATATGGTTATGGTGATACTTCAGTTTATTAGGTATTTGGGACTCAGTTTTCTTCTCCATATCCCATCATTAGGAAAGAATATGGAACTTTTAGGAATGGTACAATCTTTACAGACTAATAATAAACAGCTGGTTGACAGGATTAATACCACTGAAAATCAAAACAAACCTGAAAAAATACTATTAAAAAGGATAACATTAATTTGAAAGACAAAAATGAATCCATATGTAAGGGTACTAAGAAGTTATCTGAAAGAATTCATACTGTTGAATTTGACAATCAAAATTTGTTTAAAAAATTATGATAAGTTAACAGATAGACTATCTCTCTAGGATGGCAATCCACCCACTATTCAAGTAATGTCCAAGGATGAGATGTGATCTTTAAAGGAGAAACTCCAGACCTTGGAATTACATGTGCAGAATGAGGACCAAAGGCTAGGTGCCTCAGTGAAATCACTAGAAATATATACAGACCAGGAGATTCAAGCTTTACAAAAGACAAGTAAAAAGATTTGAAATAATTGAGAAAATTATTGGCGCTGATAAACAGGGAAAGAAGGAACAAGGACAGGATTCAATATTACCAGTAGCTATCAGAGATGACTTACCCAGGGTTTTAGCTTCCTACTCTGTAATCTACTCTGACAAAGCATCAACTTCTAAAGGCCGAAAAGGATCCGAGAAGGTAGATGGATACCTATAGGAATGAATAATCTAAAAGAAATTAAGCAAGCTTTTGTAACTTATGGTTTGAATTCTGCATTTGTTAGAAAGATGATAAAGACGTGGTCTAGCATTAAAGCAATGCCACATGATTGGATTCAATTAGTTTCAGCAGTCCTGGATGATGGGACTCAATTAATGTTTAAAATTTATTTCAGAGAAGAGGCAAAAATTTTGAAACAACAGGGAAAAGCAAAAGGCCTTGAGACTTCCCAAGATCAAATTCTTGGTGAAGGCCCTTATGCTGACCCACAGGTTCAAGCTCTTTATGTTAAAGAAATCTTGTGCTTATGCCACAAAACAGCTTTAAATGCTTGGGACAGAATTCAAGAACTAGAAAAAGAATTTAATCATATATCAAGGTTAAACAGGGCCAGAAAAAACCCTTTACTGACTTTTCACAAATATTAACTAAGGCTATACAAACAGAAGTAACAGACCCAGCTGCTAGATGAGTACTTATTGAATCTCTACGTTTAAAAATACCAACTTAGAATGCAAAAAGATACTTGGGCCTTTAAAGGTTAGATCAACACCTATGGATGAATGAATCGTTTATAAATGAACATTGAGACATTTGACTATAATACTAAATCTTGGGTAGGAAAAGCAATTTCCAAAGTGATGTGGGAAGGTCATCTGTCTATCTTTTGCTTTCATTGGTTAATTAATAAAGAAACTGATTGGCCTGATAGGTCAGAACATAGGTGGGTGGAGTAGACAGAACAGAATGCTGGGAAGAAGGGAAGTGAGGTCCGATGCAATAAAGCCAGCTGCCAGGTCAGACATGCTGAATCTTTCCCGGTAAGCCACCACCTTGTGGTGCTACACAGATTATTAGAAATGCGTTAAGCAAGATGTGAGATTTAGCCAAGAAGAGGCTAGAGCTAATGGGCCAAGCAGTGTTTAAAAGAATACAATTTGTGCGTTGTTATTTCAGGTGTAAAGCTAACCATGCAGGAGTCGGGCAGGACAAAAAGCAGGCCTGCCCGCAGCTCCATCTACACCAAAGGAATGAGGAGACATCAAAATGCCAAATGTTTTATGCCACATTCACAGCTGTCTCGCCTGTGTGACAAAATGCCTCTCAGGTAGCAGCCGTCTCAAAATGAGGGGCTCGTGCTTCTTGGAGCTTGCCTCCCCCCCGGCAGTTCCCTGGCAGTCTGCTCGAGTTGAAGTGCCTGATTAGCCTCAACGACCTCGTTCACTTTGTTACTGGCGATGGTTTCTTGCATTGACTCTGCTATCCTTTCTTCTGTTCTATTTTTCTCTTGACAAAAACTTAATCTGTTCAAGGAACCAGGAAACATTCCTAACAGCTCCTTGAATACGGAGGAACTGATGTGTCAGTTCCCTCCCTTGATTCAGACCATTAATGTTATGATTAAGACTCTGGCTTGCTCTCTGGGGGAATTTACAGATACCCTAGAACAGAAAGAGCTCATGATAGGAGATTTGGTAGAAGATGGGCAAATTATGAAGGAAAATGTATGGAATGGCATGAGTTACCATTTATGGAGAGGCTAGCCAGAATGAGAAACCCCTGGTACATTTTAGATAGGAAAGAAAGGCAAGATATTCTTGATAACATGAAGTCAAACATTCAATATTGAAACAAACCCAGGGGGTGGAATCCTGAAGAATGGTGTTTGGGTTACCTTAGTTACCTTGAGGGCAGATATGATTTAGGGCCATGAGGAAGCACAGTTAAAAAATGGTGTTTGGGTTAGCTTGGTTACCTTGAGGGCAGATATGATTTAGGTCCATGAGAAAGCACAGTTAGTTAATGGTGTGAGACGAATTTCTAAGAAAAGCTCTGCCCACCTGGCCCTGACCACAAGACTTGTTAAGAATAATCAATTATCTGTAATCATTTTTCTATGGAAACTTTTATGTCTGCCAGCTTCCTTCTGTAATCTCTTAAAAGTGATGCTTGAATTCTAGTAAAGTTGCAGCAGATTCAAATCTCATTAGAGTTGTGTCTGTCTGTCATTCACCGAATCCTGGATTCTCCTAAGCCTTCACCCCTGTTCTCCCTCGGTCTTCGATCTCCAAGAGAGTCAGTGCGCGACAGTTTTAACTGTGGTAGAATAGGATATCTGAGAAGGGATTGTAGACAAAGAATTCCTAGGAATAATATCTCCTCTGGGAATGGCAAAAATAGAAGAACACAGCCTTCAGGTATATGTAACAGGTGTGGCAAAGGCCTACATTGGACCAAGGAATGCAAATCAACAACAAACAGGTAAGGCAACCCTATACCATCGGGAAACTCCTTGAAGGACCTCTCACAGGCCCCTAAGCCAAAAGTGTCCCAGTCATTCCCAGTAACTGTGGAGGACATGTCTCACCAGAAAAATTAAAAAATCCAGAGCCTTCTGTAAAAGACCATACTGCTCTAGATGATGGCATAAACATGGAGGATAAGTCAAAAATTCTAATAGGAAATAGGAAACATATATTCTGGCACACTTCTATAAATGATCAAAGGCCAAAGCTAAGAGTGTGTATAAATGGCATTGTAATTGTTGGTTTGATAGACACAAGTGCAGATGTGAATATCATTACTCCAGAATCTTGGCATCCAAACTGGCCTCTTCAAGAGGCAGATGTTCACTTACTAGGACTTGCAACCATATCTCAAAGTAAACAAAGCAAGAGATGGGTTGACTGTATTGGGCCAGAAGGTCAAAGAGGGAAGCTGAGGCCATATGTGATTAACATTGCAGTAAATTTATGGGGTCATGATCTGCTGCAGCAATGAACTACCCAGATTAACATTCCTGCAGTCCCAGGAACTCATAATTCTAAAAAGGATATTATAAGGTACTATACACAAAGATCACCAGCCATTTAGGCTGTACAAGAACATCAAGCAACTAGCAAACCATTAGAGGTACTAATGGCCCTACCTTTAAAATGGTTAACTGAGAAGCCGGCAGATGGATGTGTTCCACTTTGCAGAATTTGGAAGATTAAAATATGTACACCACACCATTGACACTTATTCAGGTTTTCAGTGGGCAACTGCTTTAAGCTCAGAAAAGGCTGATTCAGTAATCACACGTTTATTAGAAGTTATTGTCATCATGGGTATACCTACACAAATAAAGACAGATAATGGTCCAGCATGTTAGAAAAATGAAACAGTTTTTTGCTTATTATAATATAAAGCATATTACAGGTATACCACACAGTCCTACAGGTCAGACAGTTATAGAAAGATCAAATTGAACTATAAAGGATATGTTAAACAAACAGAAAGGGGTGGAAAATGCCCCCAGAAATAGATTACATAATCTTTTATTAACCTTGAATTTTCTTAACACTAATGAAAAAGGGACAACAGCAGCAGAGAGACATTGGATAATAGAAAAGTCTTCTGAATTAAATCAAGTGGTTTATTTCAAGAATGTGGTGACCTCACAATGGAAGCCAGTAGATGTGCTATATTGGGGAAGGGGTTTTGCTCTTGTTTCCACAGAAGAAGAAAAACTACGGATACCATAAAAATTAATAAAGATTTGGTTTGAAAAGGAAAAACCTTTTGAAAAAGAGAAATGACAGTTCATCCACAACAGTGACAACCATACAAGTGGTAGGGAAAATATATAGGGTTGGGGCAGGGTTCTGTTCTTGTCTTTGCAGGAAAATACTCATCCTCAAAAAATTGAGAGACCCTAGGTGTTTGGACACTGACATTAACTATCCACTAAGGATCATCAAGAAAAAAGAATCCAATTTTTGAGATCAGGTAATTGATACACATATATTTAAATATATATGAATATATAGAGCTGGTTTTGGAGTTGGACACTGGCTCTGTCCTTCTCTAAATTCAAGCATGTTGTTAAAATAAAAATTCAGAGTTTCTGTCTCATGTCAGGAGTCATGATATGGGACAGAAAGAAAAAAGAATTTAGACAAAAATTTTACTTTTCTTCATATCTATTTTTTTCTCTATCGTACCTTTCATTGAATATATATGTCTGTATATGTCCATATAAATAATGTTTAAGTTTTCCACAATGAACAATGAATTTTCCTGCAGTAATCTTTAAAGTTTCCAGGAAGAAGATGGGGCCCCACAACAACAACTCCACCTGGTTGATATGACGTCAAGAGCTGTTTTGAGTACCAGCTTCTCAAGATGGTTCCAACTTGGTTAGCTGAAATGGTGCACTTTTTTTTACAATGTTCTGACCAGACCTACAAATAGGAAGCTCAGAAAAACCCTACCAAATACTCAGAGACTATTTGCAATTATACCAGACAGTAATCTTGAAACTTAACCATCATTTTACTTTCACAGGATCCTATAGAAAGAACATCGCCCCCATGGCAGCTGGAAGTAATTGTAGAAGACAACGTCCCCTCTCCCAATAAAGTTTGTCCTAAGAATTAGGGACATCATTTAGGGATTGATTATAAATGGTATAGGGTTGGGGGTTTGGGGAAAAGTTTATAGGCTCAGGGATCTCTTTGAAAACAAAGGGAAAACTGGATGGGATAATAGATTAGTATGAACTTACACTAATAATAATAGGGAGTAATAGAGTGAATACTTATGAGGTATTATTTATAGGCAATTACATTGGTATAGATTCTTTTTTTTATTAAAGATTTCTGTCTCTTCCCCACCTCCGCCTCCCCTTTCCCTCCGCCTCCCCCAATCAAGTCCCCCTCCCTCGTAAGCCCAAAGAGCAGTCAGGGTTCCCTGCCCTGTGGGAAGTCCAAGGACCACCCACCTCCATCCAGGTCTAGTAAGGTGATCATCCAAACTGCCTGGGCTCCCACAAAGCCAATACTTGCAGTAGGATCAAAAACCCATTGCCATTGTTCTTGAGGTCTCAGTAGTCCTCATTGTCCACTATGTTCAGCGAGACCAGTTTTATCCCAGGCTTTTTCAGACCCAGGCCAGCTGGCCTTGGTGAGTTCCCGATAGAACATCCCCATTGTCTCAGTGTGTGGGTGCACCCCTCGCGGTCCTGAGTTCCTTGCTCGTGCTCTCTCTCCTTCTGCTCCTGATTTGGACCTTGAGATTTCAGTCCGGTGCTCCAATGTGGGTCTCTGTCTCTGTCTCTGTCTCCTTTCATCGCCTGATGAAGGTTAATATTCAGGAGGATGCCTATATGTTTTTCTTTGGGTTCTCCTTCTTATTTAGCTTCTCTAAGATAGATTCTTGTATATTGATACAAAGTTAAATTACATTGAATATTGTATGCAGGCATGCTTCTACCTCTGCTTAAATCATTTTTATATGTTGATATATACTTATCATATTGCAATGTACATTTCTACCTCTGATCAAGATACTTATACATTGTTTACATTTTGAAGTCATTCTACTCACTTGTTGCACATTTGTTTATTGTATAATATTCTAATATGAAGTCTTAGTTTTTAAGTTATATAGGTATTAAGAATTTTAGATCAAACAGATTCAAGGCAATGCCTAGCAAAATTCTTCAAAGACCTCAAAAGAACGGTACTGAACTTCATATGGAAAAGCAAAAAACCCAGGATAGCCAAAACAATCCTGTACAATAAAAGAACTTCTGGAGGCGTCACAATCCCTGACTTCAAACTCTACTACAGAGCTACAGTACTGAAAACAGCCTGGATTTGGCATAAAAACAGACAGGAGGACCAATGGATATCAGTCCACACATCTTCAAACACCCGATTTTTGACAAAGAAGCAAAAAATATCAAATGGAAAAAAGAAAGTATATTTAACAAGTGGTGCTGGCATAACTAGATATCAACATGTAGAAGAATGAATGAAACTAGACCCATATCTCTCACCATGCACAAAACTCAAGTCCAAATGGATCAAAGACCTCAACATAAAGCCAGCCACACTGAACCTTAAGAAAAGAAAGTGGGAAATACACTTGAATCCATTGGCACAGGAAACCATTTCCTAAATATAACCTCAGCAGCACAAACACTGAGAGAAACAATTAATAAATGGGACCTCCTGAAACTGAAAAACTTCTGTAAAGCAAAGGACAGTCAAGGAGACAAAACGACAGCCTACAGAATGGGGAAAGATCTTCCCTAATCCCACATCAGACAGAGGTCTGATCTCCAAAATATACAAAGAACTTAAGAAATTGGTCACCAAAAGAACACATAATCCAATAAAAAAAACTGGAGTAAAGACCTAAACTGAGAACTCTCAACAGCGGAATGTAAAATGGCTGAAAAACACTTAAGGAAATGTTCAACATCCTTAGTCATCAGAGAAATGCAAATCAAAACAACGCTGAGATTCCATCTTACACCTGTAAGAATGGCCAAGATCAAAAACACTGTTGAAAACTTATGCTGGAGAGGTTGTGGAGAAAAGGGAACACTTCAGCATTGCTGGTGGAAACGCAAGCTGATACAACCCCTTTGGATGTCAGTGTGGCGATTTCTCAGAAAATTAGGAAACAACCTTCCTCAAGATCCAGTAATACCACTTTTGGGTATATATCCAAAGGATGCTCAATCGTGCCATAGGGAAATGTGCTCAACTATGTCCATAGCTGCATTGTTTGTCATAGCCAGAACCTGAGAACATCCTAAATGTCCCTCGACAAAGAATGGATAAGGAAACTGTGGTACATTTACACAATGGACTACTACACAGCAGGAAAAAATAGCAACAGCTTGAATTTTGCAGGCAAATGGATGGAAGTAGAAAACACCATTTTGGGGGCTGGAGAGATGGCTCAGTGGTTAAGAGCATTGCCTGCTCTTCCAAAGGTCCTGAGTTCAATTCCCAGCAACCACATGGTGGCTCACAACCATCTGTAATGGGGTCTGGCGCCCTCTTCTGGCCTGCAGGCATACAGACAGAACATTGTATACATAATAAATAAATAAATATTTAAAAAAAAAAAAGAAAACACCATTTTGAGTGAGGTAACCCAGACACAGAAAGAGAATTATCACATGTACTCACTCATAGGTGGTTTTTAAACATAAAGCAAAGAAAACCAGCCTACAAAACACAATCCCAGAAAACTTAGACAACAATGAGGATACTAAGAGAGACTTACATAGACATTAGATAAAAGCAATTCAAAGGATAACCAGGCTATCATCCACAGCTTCAGAGAAACTAGGTAACAAGGAGAGCCTAAGAAGGACACATGGATCATCCTGGGAAGGGGAAATAGATAAGATCTGGTTAAACTGAGGAGGGAGTAGAGGAAAAGGGATAGGGGATGAGAACATGAGGGAACAGGATGGTCGAGTTGAAGAAGGAATGCAGTGGGAGAGCAATGAAAGAAATATCTTGATAGAGGGAGCCATTTTGGGGTTAGGGAGATACCTGGTGCTAGGGAAACTCCCAGAAACCCACAAGGATGATTCCAGCTAAGACCCTTAGCAATAGTGAAGAGGGTTTCTGAACTGGCCTTCCCCTATAATCAGAGTAGTGAATATCCTAATTGTCATCACAGAACATCCATACCGTTAATGGATAGAAGCAGATGAAGAGATCCACAGCCAAACACCAGGCCAAGGTCTGAGAGTCCGGTCAGAGAGCAAAGAGGGATTACCTAAGCAAAGGGGAGTCAAGATCATGACAGGGAAATCCAGAGACGGCAGGCCCGAGCTTGTGGGTACTCACGACTCTAGAACAACAGTTGGGAAGCCTGCATGGACTGAGTTAGGCCCTCTGCTTGTGGACGACAGTTGTATAGCTTGGTCTGTTTGAGGGGCCCCTGGCAGTGGGACCAGTATCTAACCCTGGTACATGAGCTGCCTTTTTGGAGCCCATTCCCTATGGTGGGATGCCTTGCTCAGGGGCTGGGGAAGGCTGGTCCTTCCTCAACTTAAGGTGCCAGGCTTTGTTGACTCCCTATAGGAGGCCTTTTCCTTTCTTTTCCCACTCTATAGAAAGGGGGGGGGTGGAGGAGAGTTTGGGGAGGGGGGAGCGGGAGAAGGGGATGGAAGGGGAATAGTGGTTGTATGTAAAATGAAAAAAAATGTTTAAATAAAAAATTTTAAAAAGAGTCAAGGTTTTGCCACAATGTTTACATGCAAAAAAAAAAAGTCAGTGATATTGTGTATTGTGAACAAGTCATAAAAGAAAGAGGCACCAAAATAGCACACTAAGGCAAACAGAGAACACCACCACACTGTCTTCTCGCCGAGCTTCCAACTACATCCCAGTTTTTCGTTCTAAGACCAATGGTGTTAGCCTGCCCTTTACACAAGGCGGACAGCGTTGACTAGCGGATGTGTCAGCGGGGCTGCAACAGCTGTCTGTGCATGCCATGCAAGAGCCAGCATTCAAGCCCTTTCTTTTCTATTCTTTATGCTTGTGAGAAAAGACAACTGCGTGGGAAGGAGGAGGAGTCTCTCGTGGAGGTGTAGATACCAAAACCAACATGAAAGATGAAAACAAAACCCTGTACGAAGTAGGCAAAGAATCCCAGACCCAGGGAGTTGACTGATTTGTGGCAACAGGGACTGGGACTGGGGGCAGCGGGCCAGGACAGGCTTTTCCCGCGTGGGGCTCAACCCACAGAACACAGCGAGCCCCCACAAGCAGCCGGCCAAACCTCCCACAGCCTAGACCGGCTCCAGCACGGCCCGGAGGCGGGGCGAGCGGTCGCTTCCGGTTCCGGTCGCGGAGGCCCCACGTGTTCCAACCCGCTGGACCCCGCGCGACTCGGATCCCGCTCCGCTCTTTCGGCCGGGAGTGGGTGGGGGAGCACCGGGCAGGGGAGGAGCTGCTGGAGCCGCGGGAGACGTGAGTGTCGGGGACCTGGCCGGCGAACGGGCACCGCAGCGGGCGGGGAGTGAGGGCCGGGCGGGGCGGGAGCGTGGGGAGGGGCTGTAGACCCCGCCCCCCCCGGCGCCGGGGGATAGCTGCTGCCTAGGGAAGGGGCGGCGGCGGGATCCCCTTGGCCTGGGCGTTGTGGCCCTGTCACCTCCCCGCGGCCGGAGCCGGGACCTCCGTAGTCCGGTGGCGCTCCGGGCTGCTTCGCTGCCCAGCCACCTCTTTCCTCTCCTTCCCGGGGCCTGCGGACACGCACTGTGTCCCTCGGATTGCATCCATGCCAACTGCTCCCGGTGCCCCAGAACCCAGTGGGGAGTGGTCGAAGTCCCTAGACACCGATCTTCCCCCTCATCGGTCGTTTCACCCTGCCTCTCACATTGCTCAAGAACCGTCTCCGCAGGCAGGCTTTCCCTTCCCTCCTTCCCGGCGAACCCCGCCCCCTTCACAGGCGATCTTATCACCTGTGATCATGCCTGGCAACGAAGTCATCTAGCTTGTGGCTCTCACCTGTCTTAATGACAGACTCTCATAACTTTCCTGTAGCCTAAGGCTACCGTCTGCGTCGCAGCTTTCCTCTTCGAACCTCTGACAGCCAGTTCGGGCAGGGGAGTGGCGGGGACTTCACCTCACCGCACCAGCTGCGGGACTTGTCTTTATCGACTGAAAAGTTTGCTAGTTTATATACCGTGGCTGTACTGGTCCCCGCACACACTTTCTTCCCCCTGAGCCGATGCTGTCTGTTTTCCGTGCTGAACTCCCCAGAAGAAGGCATATGTGCCCAACTGATCTTGAACTAACTGCCTGGTACCACATCAGGGTTTGCTGAGAGGCTACCTTTAGAAATACTGTTTGTTCTCTGCCCACGCTCTGTAGGCGAAAGCCGGGGGCGCCTGCTACCCTGCTGTCACAAAGCTTCTCTCTGCAGCTTTTCTTCCAAACAGCCTCATGGACCTTGATCCAGAAAACTACTTCAAAGAGGTGTCAGGGTGACCATGGAAGGCTGGTTGGGAGAAGCAAGCGACAGTGTAGTAGTTCCTTTGTGCCATCTGTCTTGAGTAACTTTCTGCTGTTGCTGCCTAATTTAGACAGGTGGACGGAGTTGGAGGGAAGTGGGACACTTTTCTTCCCAGGACCACCAGACACTGATGGTTCCTCCTCTCACCTCCATATGCATGCCCTTTTGCACTCTGTATAATTGCAGGAGACAGTCATTTCAAGGGCACCACAAGATTTGTATCACGTTGAGGGAGTCTTGTCCTTACAGAACATACAGGTGACTATGCAACTTGACACAGACGTAAAACACTTCGAGATTCTCTGCTTCTGTTGTCTTCTTGCCTGAATGTGGACATGACTGGATACGTTTGTTCCCTTCTGCATAGAACCTCAAACTTACTTCGTTTGGCCATGTAGTGGGTATCGAGTTTAGCACACATGAAATGCTTATTAAACACAAAATGCTGGGCCTTCATGCCCAGAATCTTGCACGTGAGGCCAGAGTGGTGCTTTGTGGTCTGGATTAATCTCTTAAAGAGCCACTGTGATTTTCCAGAGCTCATGGCAGCCACCTTACAGAGGTTTGAAGACAAAGGCTTGCAGATACCAGTAGTGTTGACTCATCTTTGGTGGGAGATCTTGCCATTCACATCTAAGTGATTTGTGAAATCAAATGACTTTAAGACAGAAAGCCAAATGCTAATCATCCATTAGAGCAAGTTAAAATGAAATACTGATGAGGGTTTTGTTTGTTTTGTTTTTCGCTTCCTAATATTGTTTTGGTTTTGATTTTGGGTTTTTGAGACAAGGTGTCTCTTTGTATCCCTGGCTGTCCTGGAACTCACTATATACATTAGGCTGGCTTGGAACTCAGAGAGGTCTGTCTGTGTCTGCCTCCAAGTGCTGGAAGTAAAGGCTTAGGCCCAGCTTAATTCCCTTGACAAAGAGCTTCCCACTCAGATCACACACATATTCCAGGTTTTTGCTGTGAATTCCTAATATTGCTGAAGTCCCTGCTTTTTCCTGTTTGCCTTTTGAGTTCAAGGTCAGAGCCTTTGGTTTCTCCCCTTTCTTTTCAGCACCTGGAATAGTATGGGATATGAAATCGAGGCTCGGTGTATGTTCATGGATAGAATCAACTCTGCATTTCTCCCCTCGAAGTTTCTTTTTATTGATATTAATACAGTATGTCTCTATTGTAAAGTAAACAGAATAGATTTTAAGACTTTGGAATACTTAATACCAAATCCTACAGCTGTCCCCCATGAAGGATTTATTACCAGGAAGCCCTGGCACCCACTCGTTTCAGTTGGGGCATGTATTTATTGAGCTCCTCTTCTATAAACTACCTGGGAAGAGGAGAGGCCCAGGAACATAGCCTTGCTTAGGGGACCCAGCTCACCAAGGAAAACCCAAGAATGACTGCTGGGTTTTCTTCAGCCATCTCAGACGTCTGTTGGCCAAACCATAGAGCTTACAACCTTTATCATCACATATATGCAAGAAAGCCTCAGATCAAGCCAGAAGGAAATGACCTAGCATTGAGTAGCAGGTAGCCAGGATGTATTAAATGAACAGACATAGAAAGTAACTTGTTTTGAGTTACCTACATCCACCCCTGGGATTGGGCTGCATTCTTGTTAGTTATTCTGTTCCATTAGATGATAGTTTTCCAATGTGAGATTGTCATTGTCGGTGTTTGTTGTGGGAATTTATTGTGTCTGCTTAACTTTGGCTGCCAAATAATAAATGATGTTTTTTTCTGGGTGGGTGTCAAGTTTGATGTCCCTTACTCTTTCAGCTTCAGATTAATTTGTGGTATTTTATCTTTAATTTGTATGTGATGATTGACCCACGTTATTTAAGGAAATAACTAATTCCTGGTGCTGTTCATTAAATGTAGGAAGTTTCACGTCATGTTGAAAGTTAACGAATGTGCTCATAGTGACCAGATACACAATTCTGGTCTCTTAAAATATGTATTTAAATCCAGCCTATCTTACTTCTTGAATAAACCTCTTTCTTTATCCCTCACTGCTCCATTGTGAACCAAGCAATGAACAAAGCACTAGCCTTTGTTCCTCTGAAGCCCTTCTTGATTACTATAAAATCTGGTTAACTTCTCAAAGGATGCTCCACTTTGCCTTGAGACAGAAAAATCATCTCCTTCAAAGTGGGCTGACATAACTGGTTTAGGGTGCCATAACTTTACAAGGTAGAGCAGGGTGTAGAATTAAGTCTTCTGTCCCTCAAGGAAGAACTGTTTTATCATTGCTACCAACGTCTGTATGTGTGATAACAGAGCAACATTTTCTTAGAGACTTTTTGCTATGGTTTTTATATTTTCAGTTTACCTTATTCTTGATGACATTTTTACATCCAGCTTAAACTTTATTGATGACTATAAAGGCAGTCAAATTTCAGGGTAGAAGATAATTAAACCTCTGCCCATACTGACCTTTCTGTACCAGCCATTACTTAATTGACCTTTTCTCTCATTTCTTCCTGTCTTCTCCTTTTCTATTCCTCATTCTGTTTCTTAAAGTCTATTGTAATAAACTTTAAGCTAATATTTTGTTGGTACTTAAATATGACTTTTATGAAGGAAAAGAACCGAAAACAAAAAACCCACAGTTTTCAAAATAGAGCTGTTGCTCAGTGGTAGAACACTTGCCTAACATGCAGAGTTTTCTGGATTCCATCCCAACACCTCCAAAATCAAACCAGTTTTTCTGCATGGTTCAAAGCACACTGCTCATGACATGTTTGAATGCCAGAAGCCAGGGAATGTATTACTTTCATTTTCTTTGCTCTGGGTTGAACTTTCACAGGACTTGAGCTATACTCACTGAATCAGATTGCCTCCTGCCAGCTGCAGAAAGGGAAGGGTCTTTGCTTCTGGTAAGTAGAAGTCTTGCTGGTTCCACCTTCAGCTAAAGACCCTGTCATCAAGGGTCTGTCCCATCTGTGTTCAGCAGTTTATGGTGCCTCCAGATCAAGGACTGTTTGCTTTGGGGGTTTAGTTGAGCACTTCACTTGTGGTAAGACAGTAAACAGACCAACCCTTTCCCTTTGTGATCTAATTTTTCTTTTATAATTATGAGGAAATAAAATGGAACATTTGCTTACTATTTAACTCTTGACTTCTCAAAAAGGATTGAAAAGAGCTTGAAGCACAAAATAATGAGCCATATTAAGCACCTACCCTGTACTGAATTCTATGCCAAGAGACTTTTTTTTTTAAATTACCTCATTTGCTCCATAAAGTAAGCATGGGAGATAGGCAGTGTTAACCACATTTCAAGGATAAGGCTGAAAGTTAGAGAAATAGTGTCATGTGGCTTAAGAGAATAGAGATACATACCCAAGATTCCAAAGTCATTTTACCATTACATGGGAAGTGCATCTGTATAGGGAACAGTTGAAACAAGAGTGAGAATTTGGTGAGTGGAAGAACCGTATTGTTATGTTCCTTAATTTTGTAGAGCAGGAACATTAGAAGAGTTAAAAGTTTAAATTAATTGTTTTAACTCTAAAACAGCCAAAAGGCCCTAGTAAGCTCCAGGAAGCAGTTGTATTCACAGTCCCGGATTATGGCTCTCCATTTGTCATTTATGCGACTTTTCCTGGAGAGGTGTGAACATTATCCATGCCAGATAAGATAGAATGACAGATCAAAGAAAGTCTTCTACCCGTATAGTTTGGTCAACTATTAAGTTCATTAGTAACAACTTGAGTAAGGGCTTACTTGTAGGCACAGAGGTACCTGTATCACCAAAAAGTTCATCCCAGAATGGACAACTGGTAGTTTCCTGCTCAGTCTGAAAGTGGCTTCACCAGAGGGTTCACCAGCAGTTGCTTCCTATTTGTATCATCTTGGAGAGGGGCCTCATGAATCTTGTAACTGAATGAGCTTCCTGAATCAATGAGCTTCCAGAGCCTAAGTTGCATTAGCTTCATGAGGCTTATGAAGCACACTCCGCCACCTCTCCAAAAGGGGATATCTCATTTGGGAGAAAATAGTTGTGCTGCATTCACTTCTTCCTGGGACACTTGATGTTCTTTCCACTCTGTCTTCCAAAATGTTTCCTAAGCCTTTGAAGAGGTAAGAGATGACTGATTATTTAGTTCCATTTCTGCCTGAGCATGAGGGCCATAGTGCCCTAATATCAGTTACTTATTCTCAGCAGCTTGACAGATGGTATCAGCCTCAGCCTTTCCTTCCATATTAGAGGCTGCTGACAGCAGTAATCTGTGAGTGTAAACAGCTGTCTCAAAGGCAGTTAGGTACTTCACACCAGATGTTAAAACAGAAGCAGTGGTAGTTTCTTCACCCCGGCCCTCCTGACCTCCCTAGGCACAAGTATTTGCTTTGCCTTAAAAAAAAGCAGATGTCAGTCCTTAGAGCAGGCTTTAAATCTAAGATGAAAGCAGCTGATTTGATGGCACATGTAGCAGTTGTGCCTTTATTGTGACAGCTGGCATGTCATTCCTAGCATGTTCATAGTATACTACATAGAATTCATAACTGGACAGGACCGCTGGTGACATTTCTCCCACAGTAGACTGCACATCACTTTCCGGTACTATGAAAACTGTCCAGTAGGTAAGAAGCTTCCAGCCCAGTCCCAGATTGATTTCTCATGTCCCCTAAATCAAAGCATGCAATGTCTTGAGTAATAGAGTCTTACCATTTAGTTTTTTTTTTATTGAGAAAAGTAAAAAAAAAAAAAACGTTTCCCCCTCCGCCCCGCCTCCCATTTCCCTCCCCCTCCTCCTACCCTTTTCCCCCTCCCCCACTCCTCTCCCCCTCCCTCTCCAGTCCAAATAGCAGACAGGGTTCCCTGCCCTGTGGACAGTCCAAGGTCCTCCCCCCTCCGTCCATGTCTAGGAAGGTGAACATCCAAACTGGCTAGGCTCCCACAAAGCCAGAACGTGAAGTAGGATCAAAACCCCGTTCCATTGTCCTTGGCTTCTCATCAGCCCTCATTGTTCACCATGTTCAGAGAGTCCGGTTTTATCCCATGCTTTTTTAGTAACAGTCCAGCTGGCCTTGGTGAGCTCCCAATAGATCAGCCCCACTGTCTCAGTGGGAGGGTGCACCCCTCGTGGTCCTGACATCCTTGCTCATGTTCTCCCTCCTTCCGCTCCTCATTGGGACCTTGGGAGCTCACTCCAGTGCTCCAGTGTGGGTCTCTGTCTCTATCTCCATCCATCACCAGATGAAGGTTCTATGGTGATATGCAAGATATTCGTCAGTATTGCTATAGGATAGGGTCATTTCAAATTCCCTATCCTCATCTGCCCAAGGAAATAACTGGGGACATCGCCTTGGGCTCCTGGGAGCCACTCTAGGTTCAAGTCTCTTGCCAACCCTAAGGTGGCTTCCCTTAACAAAGAATTGTGCTTCTGTGCTCCCCTATCCAACCTTCCTTTATCCCAATCATCCTGTTTCCCCAAGTTTCCCCCATCCTCCCCTTCTCACTTTTCTCTCTCCATCCCCCCTTACCCCCATCCCACCCCACCCCCAAGATCCCAATTTTCTCCCCGGCAATTTTGTCTACTTCCCATAGCCAAGAGGATAATTGTATGTTTTTCCTTGGGTTCACCTTCTTAATTAGCTTCTTTCACCAATTATAGACTCCGTGACCTTTATTTATGGCTAGAAACCAATTATGAGTGAGTACATCCCATGTTCCTCTTTTTGGGTCTGGGTTACCTCACTCAGGATAGTGTTTTCTTTTTTTTTTTAATTTTTTTTTATTTTTATTAAAGATTTCTGTCTCTTCCCCACCGCCGCCTCCCCTTTCCCACCCCCCCAATCAAGTCCCCCTCCCTCGTCAGCCCAAAGAGCAATCAAGGTTCCCTGCCCTGTGGGAAGTCCAAGGACCACCCACCTCCATCCAGGTCTAGTAAGGTGAGCATCCAAATTGCCTAGGCTCCCACAAAGCCAATACTGGCCTGGGTCTGAAAAAGCCAGGATAGTGTTTTCTATTTCCATCCATTTGCATGCAAAATTCGAGAAGTCACTGTTTTTTTACCGCAGCGTAGTAGTCTAATGTGTATATATTCCACAGTTTCTTCATCCATTCTTCCATTGAAGGGCATCTTGGTTGTTTCCAGGTTCTGGCTATTACAAATAATGCTGCTATGAACATAGTTGAACAAATGCTTTTGTCATATGATAGGGCATCTCTTGGGTATATTCCCAAGAGTGGTATTGCTGGATCCTGGGATAGGCTGATCCCGAATTCCTGAGAAACCTCCACACTGATTTCCAAAGTGGTTGCACAAGATTGCATTCTCACCAGCAATGGATGAGGGTAAACCTTCCTCCACAGCCTCTCCAGCAAAGGCTATCATTGGTGTTTTTGATTTTAGCCATTCTGACAGGTGTAAGATAATATCTCAAAGTTGTTTTGATTTGCATTTCCCTGATCGCTAGGGAGGTTGAGCATGACCTTAAGTGTCTTTTGGCCATTTGAACTTCTTCTGTTGAGAATTCTCTGTTCAGTTCAGTGCCCCATTTTTTAATTGGGTTAATTAGCATTTTAAAGTCTAATTTCTTGAGTTCTCTCTATATTTTGGAGATCAGACCTTTGCCTGTTGCGGGGTTGGTGAAGATCTTCTCCCAGTCAGTAGGTTGCCTTTTTGTCTTAGTGACAGTGTCCTTTGCTTTACAGAAGCTTCTCAGTTTCAGTAGGTCCCATTTATTCAGTGTTGCCCTTAATGTCTGTGCTGCTGGGGTTATACATAGGAAGCGATCTCCTGTGCCCATCTGTTGTAGGGTACTTCCCACTTTCTCTTCTATCAGGTTCAGTGTGTTCAGACTGATATTGAGGTCTTTGATCCATTTGGACTTGAGATTTGTGCAAAGTGATAGATATGGGTCTGTTTTCATTCTTCTACAGGTTGACATCCAGTTGTGCCAGCACCATTTGTTGCTCTTTCTTCCATTGTATACTTTTAGCTCCTTTATCGAAAATGAGGTGATCATAGGTTTGTGGGTTAAAATTCGGGTCTTCTATGCGATTCCATTGATCGACTTCTCTGTTTTTATGCCAGTACCATACTGTTTTCATTACTGTAGCTCTGTAATAGAGTTTGAAGTCAGGGATGGTAATGCCTCCAGAAGATCCTTTATTGTATAGGATTGTTTTAGCTATCCTTGGTTTTATGTTTTTCCTTATAAAGTTGATTATTGTCCTCTCAAGATCTGTGAAGAATTTTGATGGGACCTTGATGGGGATTGCATTGAATCTATAAATTGCCTTTGGTAGAATTGCCATTTTTACTATGTTGATCCTCCCAATCCAAGAGCAAGGGAGGTCATTCCATTTTCTGGTATCCTCTTCAATTTCTTTCTTCAATGCCTTAAAGTTCTTGTCAAATAGATCTTTCACTTCCTTGGTTAGAGGTACCCCAAGATATTTTATGCTGTTTGTGGCTATCGTGAAAGGTGAAGCTTCTCTGATTTCCCTCTCTCCTTCCATATCCTTTGTGTATAAGAGGGCGACTGATTTTTTGGAGTTGATCTTGTATCCTGCCACATTACTAAAGGTGTTTATCAGCTGTAAAAGTTCTTTGGTGGAGTTTTGGGGGTCGCTTATGTACACTATCATATCATCTGCAAATAGCGAAAGTTTAACTTCTTCTTTTTCAATTCGAATCCCCTTGATCCCCTTATGTTGTCTTATTGCTATTGCTAGGACTTCAAGCACTATATTGAAGAGGTATGGCAAGAGTGGACAGCCTTGTCATGTTCCTGAGTTTAGTGGGATGGCTTTGAGTTTCTCTCCGTTTAATTTGATGTTAGCTGTCGGCTTGCTGTATATAGCTCTTATTATATTTAGGTATGACCCTTGTATCCCTAATCTCTCCAAGACTTTTATCATAAAGGGATGTTGAATTTTGTCATATGCTTTTTCAGCATCTAATGAAATGATCATATGGTTTTTTTTTCTTTCAGTTTATTTATATGATGGATTACATTGATAGATTTTCGTATGTTGAACCAGCCCTGCATCTCTGGGATGAAACCTACTTGATCATAATGGATAATTTTTCTAATGTGTTCTTGGATTCGGTTTGCCAGTATTTTGTTGAGGATTTTTGCGTCAATGTTCATGAGTGAGACTGGCCTGTAATTCTCTTTCCTGGTAGAGTCTTTGTGTGGTTTTGGTATCAGAGTAACTGTAGGTTCATAGAAGGAATTTGGCAATGACTCTTCTGTTTCTCTATTGTGAAATACATTAAGGAGTATAGGTATTAGGTCTTCTTGGAAGTTCTGGTAGAATTCCGCATTGAAACCATCTGGTCCTGGGCTCTTTTTGGTAGGGAGGTTTTTGATAACAGCTTCTAATTCTTCACGACTAACAGGTCTATTTAGATTGTTCACCTGGTCCTGGTTTAACTTTGGCATATGGTATTTATCTTAAAAAGTGTCCATTTCTTTTACATTTTCCAGTTTTGTGGCATACAGGCTTTTGTAGTAAGATCTAATGATTCTCTGAATTTCCTCTGTGTCTCTGGTTATGTCCCCCTTTTCATTTCTGATCTTATTAATTTGCATATTCTCTCTCTGCCGTTTTATTAGTTTGGATAGGGGTTTATCAATCTTGTTGATTTTCTCCAGGAACCAGCTTTTTGTTTCATTGATTCTTTGGATTGTTTTCTGTGTTTCTATTTTATTGATTTCAGCCCTCAGTTTGATTATTTCCAGTCTTCTACTCCTCTTAGGTGAGTCTGCTTCTTTTTTTTCTAGAGCTTTCAGGTGGGCTGTTAAGTCTCCAATGTGTGCTTTCTCTGTTTTCTTTAAGTGGGCACTTAGTGCTATGAACTTTCATCTCAGGACTGCTTTCATAGTGTCCCATAAGTTTGAGTATGTTGTTTCTTTATTTTCATTGAATTCAAGGAAGACTTTAATTTCTCTCTTTATTTCTTCCTTGATCCAGGTGTGGTTCAGTAGTTGACTGTTCAGTTTCCGTGAGTTTGTAGGCTTTCTGGGGGTAGCATTGTTGTTGAATTCTAACTTTAATCCATGGTGATCTGATAAGATACAGGTGGTTACTAATATTTTTTTGTAACTGTGGAAGTTTGCTTTGCTACCGAGTATGTGGTCAATTTTCGAGAAGGTTCCATGAGCTGCAGAGAAGAAGGTATATTCTTTCCTATTTGGGTGGAATATTCTATAGATGTCTGTTAAGTCCAATTGATTCATTACCTCCATTAATTCTCTAATTTCTCTGTTAGGTTTCTGTCTGATTGACCTGTCCATTGGTGAGAGAGGAGTGTTGAAGTCTCCTACTATTAGTGTGTGCGGTTTGATGGCTGCCTTGAGTCTTAGTAATGTTTCTTTTACATACGTGGGTGCTTTTATATTAGAGGCATAGATATTTAGGATTGAGACTTCATCCTGATGAATTGTTCCTGTTATGAGTATAAAATGTCTCTCTCCATCTCTTCTGATTGATTTAAGTTTGAAGTCGACTTTGTTAGACATTAGTATGGCCACACCTGCTTGTTTCTTAGGTCCATTTGCTTGATAAGCCTTTTCCCAGCCCTTTACTCTGAGTAGGTGCCTGTCTTTGTGGTTGATATGTGTTTCTTGTAAACAGCAGAATGTTGGATCCTGTTTTCGTATCCAGTCTCTTAGCCTGTGCCTTTTTATAGGTGAGTTGAGCCCATTGACATTAAGTGATATTAATGACCAGTGGTTGTTAACTCCGGTCACTTTTTTAGTAGTAGAGTTTGTGTGTTTCCCTTCTTTGAGTTGTGCTGGTGGAGGGTTGTCAGATGCTTGTGTTATTATGGGTGTTGTTGACGTCCTTGGTTTTTGATTTTCCTTCTAGTATTTTCTGTAAGGCTGGGTTTGTGGCAACGTATTATTTAAATCTGTTTTTGTCCTGGAATATCTTGTTTTCTCCATTGATGGTGAATGCAAGTTTTGCTGGGTATAGTAGTCTGGGCTTGCATACCTGTTCTCTTGGTGTCTACAGCATATCTATCCAAGACCTTCTGGCTTTCATGGTTTCCATTGAGAAGTCAGATGTAATTCTGATAGGTTTACCTTTATATCTTACTTGACCTTTTTCCTTTGTAGCTCTTAATATCTGTTCTTTATTCAGTATGTTTTTTGTTTTGATTATTACATGGCGTGGGGATTCTTTCTTTTGATCCAGTCTATTTGGTGTTCTGTATGCTCTTGTACCTTCATAGGAATATCCTTTTTTAGGTTGGGAATGTTTTCTTCTATAATATTGTTGAATATATTTTCTGGGCCTTTGAACTGTAATTCTTCTCCTTTTTCTACCCCATTATTCTTGGGTTTGGTCTTTTCACGGTGTCCCAGATTTCCTGGATGTTTTGTGCTAAGAATTTGTTGGGTTTGTTTTGTTCTTTAATCAGTGAGTTTATTTTCTCTATAGTATCTACAGTGTCTGAGATTCTTTCTTCTATCTCTTGTATTCTGTTGGTAATACTTGTCTCTGTAGTTCCTGTTTGTTTACCCAGAATTTCCATATCCAGCCTTCCCTTGGTTTGTGTTTTCTTCATTACCTTCATTTCATTTTTCAAGTCTTGAAATGTTTCCCTTAGCTGTTTGATTGCTTTTTCTTGTTTTTCTTGTTTTTCTTGGGTATCTTTGTGAGATTTATTCATTTCCTCTACCTTTTTGTTTGTCATCTCCATTTCTTTATGGCAGTTTGTCACCTCCTGTTTAAGGTCCTCTATTATTTTCATAAAGTTCCGTTTAAAGTTGATTTCTTATATTTCTTCTGGAGTAGGGTGTTCAATTCTTCTTGTTTCGGGATCCCTGGATTCTGGTGATGTCATGTTGCCTTTCAGGTTGTTGGAGGAATTCTTGCATTGGCGCCTGCCCATCTCTTCCTTCAAATGGAGCCAGGAGAGCCTTGGTGTCTTGGTCCAGTCTTTGCTGTGACTGACTCTCTGTGTGGATCTCCTTAGTGCAGGACAAGAACTGTTCCTGTCTGGATGGAACTCCTCAACACTGAAACAGGGATGCCTAATAGTCCCCTCTGGGTGGATAGCCTGGGTGCAGGAGCAGGAAGCTGTTCGTGAGCCAAGGACCCGTCCGGATGGAACTCCTCAGCACTGAAACAGGGATGCCTGGTAGCCCAAGGACACCGCAGACAAAAGAGTGAACGTGGGGGCAGGGCAGGGTCGAGTAGAACACAGAAGACCCTTCAGCACAGGCTGAAGGTGCCCGCACTCCCTTGCCGGGACTTCAGGCCTACCTGACAGGCAAACACTCACCCCTCTGGGTGGATAGCCTTAGTGAAGGACCAGGAAACTGTTCCTGGGCCAAGGACCTAGCAGACAATAGGGCAGGCTTGGGGGAGGCAGGGTCGTGTGTAACAAAGAAACCCTTGCAGCAGGAGCTGGGGGAGGGGGGACATGTGACTTGTTCCTTCTTATGAAGTATCTTTGCAGACGTTTGTCTTAGTGACTCTTCTAACCAAATTATTTACTACTCCCAACCTAGTTATAAACTCTACCCTGAGGTGCCCAAGAGAAATTGCCCACTTCAGGATGGTTGCTATGGGGACACTGATAATAGGGAGTGAGCATTGGGTAGAGAGGCAAGCTGCCCAGGCTCCAGGGATTTGCTATTGAGCCACCAGGTTTGATGCCAAGGTTTGATCTTGCTGTGGAATTCTTCCAAAGACACCCAAGTAAGGTAATGGAATTGGAAGGCCAACAAATTGCAAGGTACCTGATCTATAGCTTTACTCAACTGCCATGCCTATTCCATTCGCCTCTCCTTCCCCTCTTCATTCCCACTATTGCTGACCACTTTCCCTCCATCATGCTTTTTAAGCCTGCTAAAGTAAATGCAAAACAAGCAGCAGAAGTATCAACTGTGAAGCATTTAAAAACCCCAGCAGGTTTTATGTGGCATGGCTGAATGGCTAGATTCTTTATTCCTTGGGGAGTAAAGCCACTCAAAGCAGGATCCCTTCAGTTAGGACATACATTGTATGGAATCTTATGCCTGATGCTCCTTGAAGACCAAGGGAATTCCTAGTTTACCTCACTGAACGTTGGTTCTCAGATTTTTAAGTAATGGAGCTGTTTTTATTAAGTTAGGCTACCTTGTGTAGCAGCTCTGTTTATCTGCTTTACAGGTGTGAATGTTAGGGATAAATATTGGAAAGCTTTATCTGGGTAAATAATATTGACTTTAAATTATTTAATGTCTGGATGGTGCTTACTAAGGCTGATTGAAATATCAAAGAAAAATGCTTTTTCCGAATGCCCAGTTTTATGTAACGTGCATTTGAATTATCCCCCAAAGTGACCTGAAGATTACTCCATCACACTGAAAACCACTGAGAATGTCCTATTTACTTACAATAAACAGTAAATTTGTCTTTATTCAAATTTTGCTGGACATTTGAGTAAATAATAATTAATATGACACGGTAACTATCCTTCCCAGTGAGAGAAATTCAGGAAATGTTATATGCCCTCATCAATTATGAAGCACACACTTACTGTTTGCCAGACTTTGAGCAGGGTACAACATGCCCCTCCCTTCAGATCCTGTATAGTTGCATGAGTTATCCTGCCACCAGAGGAACAGTTTTTACAACACAGTGGGTACTGTGAAATGGAGAGACACAGGTTTTATTATTCATCACCTGGAAGGAGTAAGTTAAGGGGAACTCAGAAAACAGATTGGAAGGAAGAGTGGAGTTAGGCAAGTGAAGGCTTAGTAACATATTTCAGAGAGAAGCTTAGAAATTCTTGTTAAAAGGAAGTAGGAGATACAAAATAGTAATTTGAGCAATGGCTGTCATGGAAGTGGCACTCATGGTAGAAAAGAGAGGCCCACAGAGGCTAGCCAAGTCTTGAAGAACCTTACCTTCCAGAGAGATCCTCTGGTGACACAAAGATCACTTGGAGGACTGGAGAGGTGGCTCAGGGTTTGTTAAGGGCACATGCTATTCTCACAGACTGAAGTTCTGTTCCCAGTACCCACGTCAGGCAGCTCCCAATCACCTGTAACTCCAGCTCCAGGGATTCCAACATCTTCTGGCCTCCTTGGGAACCTAGACACATATTAAATCAAAATCTTTTTTTTTTTTTTTTGAGACATGGTTTCTGTGTTGCTTTGAAGCCTGTCCTGGAACTAGCTCTTATAGACCAGGCTGGCCTTGAACTTGCAGAGATCTGCCTGCCTCTGCCTCCTAAGTGCTGGGATTAAAAGCATGCACTACCACCTCCCGGCTCAAAATCTTTATTTTTTAAATAAACCACTTGAGGTTCAGATGACATACTAAAACTACTTTTTAGGAATACCATGAAAAGTTAATGTTAAAACCAATTCAAAATTTCTAAAACCATTAGTGGTGAGCTAGAAACAAATGAAATTCTGCCTATTTTTAATTCTACCAAAAAAAATACTTTACTAAATATGAGCATAAAATTAAAAACAAAAATGCAAACTACCAAGAAGTAGAGAAACTTAGCACAAGATGACATAGGAATGATAGAACTGGGCAAGATGGTTTAACAGGTAAAGAGGCTTGCTGCCAAGCTTAGTGAACTGATCCATAGAAGCCACTTGGTAGACACAGAACCAACTTCTGCAAGTTGTCCTCTGACCTCCACATATACACTGTGGCATGGCCACATTCGCACACAGATTTAAAAGGGATTATAGTGTTGTTTTTTACTCTTTACCCTTTGGCTCTTTTCGGGGGCCCACCACTCAGCTCCCAGATAAATCACACACGGAGATTTATTCTTAGTTATGAATGCCAAGCCTTGGCTTGTTCCTTGCCAGCTTTTCTTTTTTTTTTAACGTTTAAAAGACTTTTATTTGTGCGTACATAGAATTTCACTTTGAATAATTATACACACCTAGTACATTTTTTCTCTGGAGATAGGTACAGTGTATAAGATAGAAACAAAACAGAAAATAAGCAAGCAGAACCAATCAAATTAAAAGGGAGAGAAATTACAGCAATTACAAAGATAGGTTGTCTTTGGTGTCTTAAAATATAGTCTTCAGATTTCAGGGTGCTTTGGATTTTAGATTGTAAGCATATTCATAATGAGATCTCTTATAGGAAGCCTTCTTTATGCTTCATCCATGTCCTTTCCATAGCTTAAAAGTTTACACACTACTTTAATGAACCTGAACTTTGTGATCTGTCACATAGAGTCAGTTATAGAATTATCCACATGTCTTCATGTTGAAGCTCAGATTCAGATTTTCAACATTTATAATTTAGGTTTCAGAATTGGGAGTTACTCCAGTTATATAAGATGTCCAAAGAATAGTCATGTTTGTAAAACTGTATTTGATAAAGGTCTCTATTTCAAAAATGTTCACAATTATAAACACAACTTGCTGCATCTACTATGAAAATCAACATGGAAAATCTTTTAAATATTAAGGATAAGTCTCCCATCTGACCAAGCTCTACTACAAACTGAAATGACTTGATATTCTACTCCACAGATACTTGTTCAGAAATGTTCATTGACACCTTGTTCATGGTAAGCAGGAAGTACGAAAAGCCAAATCCCAATGTATACTAAAAGGAAACTATATAATACATTATCCAGAAAAAAAGGTTTGATGTGGGATTTCTTTTCAGTATGCTGTGTATATATTTTGTTACCATTGGTTAATAAAGAAGTTGCTTTGGCCTATAACAGGGTAGACTATAGGTAGGTGGGAAAATTAAACAGAATGCAGGTAGAAAGAAGGCAGAGTCTGGCAGATGCTATTTATCCACCCAAGAAGCGAGATGTGAGGTCCATTGTGTGTGCTGGAAGCTGGGAACTGAATCCAGCAGAGTTAACAAACGTAAAAGACAGGGGGCTGGGACCTTCACTTGATTAGTGCTGCTATGTGTCATGCTGAATGCTACAATGTTCCTGTATTTCCTCCCATAGATATGAAGTGGAACTATATATATAGTATATATATATAATATATATATACATATATATTATATATATGTAACATATTGTTAACTCCGCATGCTTATCTCAGAAACACACATTTCTAGGATCCTATATTGGTAATTAATTTTCCAGTTTAGTTTCAGAATAATCAAGATTATTTGTTATTAAACATATTGTTGAAATATTTAATTTTTTCAATAATGACACTATTCATTGGCATTTTGATATTTATATTATCATATTCTGTAACCGGGCTGAATCTAAACCTCATTCCATTACTTTATAAATTTTTATTTTGAAAAAGCATATACATACTATAATTAATTAAGATCTTATATACTCTATTTCCCTCCAAATGCTTGTATAGTCTATAACTGACATCATGCCCTTCCCAGTTGTTTTTGTTCTTCCTAGCTCTGTATCTCTCTATATCTAGCTAGCTAGCTAGGTATTTTTGATAGCTAAATTAGGCTACAGCTGCTGTTACATGCATAACTGTGGGACTATTCACTGGAACATCAGAAATGTCCTACTGGCTACAGCCATCCTCACAAATGTAGGTTTGCTTTCCTTCACCCACTATCCACTGGCAAATCTTCTCAGAAAGGGGTGGGGTCTGAGGATCAACTACCCCTCTATTTCAGGATTTTTTCCAGCTAATGTCCCACCTTCTCTCACTAAAACCCTGATTCTTTCCTGATTTCTGTGATTACTTCACGTTCCACATTCCCTTCTCATGATTTGGAGTGAGGAGCTCTGGATAAGAGAGAACATACAGTGTTCATATTTCTGAATTCATGTTACCTCATCAAATACAAGCCTTTCTAATTCTACCTATTTGCTAACAAAATTTATGGTTTCAATTTTCTTTGTAGATGAATAGTGTGTCATTGTATCTTTTCACTATTTAATTATCCACTTATGGACTTGCCAGCTTTTCTTAATTTAAATTATCCCATCTATCCTTGGCCTCTGGGCTTTTTCCTTTTCTTATTTCTATGTCTTACTTCACTCTTACTCCATGGGTGGCTGGGTGGCTGGCCCCTGATGTCTTCCTCTCCCTGTTCTCTTGCTCCTCTTCCCCGGTTATCCTTCTGTTTATACTCTCTGCCTATCAGCCCTGCTTATCCTTGCTCCTATCTCACTATTGGCCATCCAGCTCTTTATGAGCACCATCAGGTGTTTTAGACAGGCAAAAAATCACAGCTTCACAGAGCTAAACGTGCAGCTTAAACAAGAGCAGTACATCTTCACACCATTAAGCAGATGTTCCACAGTATAAAAAAGTAACACACCTTAAAATAATACTCCCCAACATTATAGAACTATCAAAAACATAGAAACGATATTGTAATGATTGAGGACAATTTAATGAAGTAACTTGGATTAAAAGAAATATGGGAACCATGTAATCTCTGGCCATAGGTTTTTTAAATACAGCAGCAGTCCAGGAGCAATTGATGAGAATCAGGTGATAACTTTGAGGGTTGGTTGCAGGTAACTGCAGTGCAGAACAAAATGATTGACAAATAAAGAGTCTCTTGGATAGATAACATTCCTGTCTGGAGAAGGACAGAGCCAAAAACAGTTGTAAAGCTTGAACTCAAGTGGTTCACTCAGCACACAGTACTTGACATAAACCAGTGCTTTTCCAGGGTTGAGACTGTAGCCATTCAGATATGGTAGGTTGTCATGCTCAACTAGAGAATTTAATGCAGGTGAAGACATGGTGAGTTTGAAGTACATTTTGTTAGAATTAACAAGACTCAGTGAATTAGGAAAACATACAGATACAGAAAGGTTGATGTTGGCTGCTATAGTAAGAGGAAGACATGAGAGTGGAGAGATTCATTATAAGTGCATTTGTAGTGTTCCTTTTAAGAGGCTTCAGAGAGTAAAATTCACAGTTCCTAACAAAGAAAATAAACAGTTGTTATGTATTAATGACAGTGATGGAGCAGATTGCTTTTGACCCACTTAGGCGATTTCTAACCATGTGTAAGGGTAGAGAGAAAAGGACCCAAGGAAACATCTCAGAAGACACCAAGACCTAAGCTATGTCTTAAAAGATAAGTAAAGTTTATCCTAACTAAATGTCGCAGGTAGGAAGAACAGTGTGTGATTTTCCTCCAAGCCAACCAACTGCCATCTTGGAGCATTCAGCTGTGCCTGCTTACAAATGATTCCAGCTTGTTTATAGTTCTTCCCCCACCAATCCAACTACTCCTTACCAGCTGGCAACTCTGCACATTTCCTGTGGGAGGGGTCAGAATACAAACACTGGAGAAGCCTAGAGCAGGGCCTCCATCTATGCAGCTATTAGGGAAGCCTTACATCCCTGCGAGGTCAAGTTCTCTAAGTGTGTCTCTGGCGCAGTGATGACTACAACTCTGTAAGTAACCCCTCACCTGTTCTCCATAATAAACACTCATTCCCCAGAGTGAAGGTTGGTGAAATCATGCCTCTGTTTCTTGTTAGAAACTTAGGACAAGGGCTATGTTTCTCCTGAGAAGGAATTTTTAACAGCGCATATTAAAAGGCTAAAGTGCATGGAACACTTGTAAATATTGTGTGCACCCACTTGAGGAATGGTGGGAATGGCTGTACAGGATAGCAAAGGGAATAACAAGATTAAGACCAGATACAGTGTGATGTGCTTAAAGAAGCTTGTTCACATAAGGAAAAAAGCAGGAATGATTGAGGATCTTTACTAGGGGAAGAATGTGACCAGATTCACTGTGACAGCTAACATTGGTAACAGTGTAGATCAAGGTTCCAAACTTTGATGTTGCAAAATAATGTCATCTACAAATGTATTGACTGTATTCAGCTATCCTGGGAAACGTGTGGCCCACAGGCTGCAAATAGACATACCTGCTAAAGAATGGTGACGTGAAGATAGCAACTCCAGAGGCAGTTTAGATTATCAAGATGAGGACCAGTTAGATCATCAAAGCAAGGAAATGAAAAGGAAAAATCTGTAAGAAATAGTCACACACCTTGTAGCAGTAAAGAGGAGAGAGTGGGAAGGGTGTGCAATAGGTACAGTCTTCAAAATGCAGGGAGGCCTACAAGCTCATGCTGTTGGCCATCGGTGCAGTCACTATAGCAGGTGCTACAGAGAATGGGTAAGATACACTGTAAAGAACTTTGCATGCCCTGCACAGGGTTTGAGGTGAGCTTACTAACATTTTAAACAGTACTTTTTATAATACTGAGTCATATTGGAAGTATACTTTAGAAAGTTAATAGTTTCCCTTCTGAATATAACGAACAGTAAGACATTTAATCTCAAATTTACACTAATAGAAAATACTATCATTTCTATTCTATTAATGAGAAAAGTCATTTGGCAGAGAAAACTTCCCACTGGTACACACTCCTGTCCCGTACCTGCTAAATGATAGCAGGCAAATTTAGGCACTCTTTTTTTCTTTTAATGATGTGATCCATTTATTTTCAAGCATCTTGTGGCCACGTGTGATGAAACACTTAAAATTAAAAAAAAAATAAAATAAAAATTTAGGCACTCTTAACTTCCCTTACTTCCCTTCATTTTACCCAACCAGGGATCGCAATATGATGGCAAGTAGCATTTCTAAAGGCATAACTGTCTAGATACATTGAATCAGAATGTCTTTTAGAAAATAGACATTTTCTGTATTTTGCTGTATTTTACTGTATTTTATTTTATCTTGCTGTATTTTACTCATGACTGAGTACTGCAGGGAACACACATAGGAAATCATGGCTGTAGTTCAGGCAAGGTGGTAAGGACCACACAGAAGCAGCAGGAAGAAGAGGAGTAAGCATTTAGAAGTTTAAGAGGTAGGGTTGGTTTAATAAATTTTAAACAATGAGAAAGAATCAAAGTTGAATCCAAGGATTACTAAATTGAGTATTTTCTTAACAATTGGTCCCTGCCAAGGCACTTAGAAGGTAAGTTTGCAAGCAAGACTAGAGTAAATGAGTGTCCTTAGTGAATTTGAGGATCAATAAGTTAATCGATTAAAGATGTTTTAGCAATATAAAGGCAGGGTTTTGGAGTGCTGCTCATGTTAGTGTCTTTCCTCACTGCTCTTTCTTGGAGTTCTTAAAACTCCAAGAATTCCCATTTTACAGAGGTTAATATTATGTGTGATGCAGTCTTGCATAAGCTGCACCTACCCTGCTGGTGTCTCATGATATACATGTTATGTGCTGTGAAACAAACCATGGCCACTGGGGCATTGGCTAGTAGGCATTATGAGCATTTTTCTCCCAGCCATTTAAGAACTATGAGGTGCACCAGGCTTTTTCTTTTAGGTTACCAACCAACCAACCAGCTCCAAATCCGGACACAGAGACTTACTGTTAGTTTTTTGGGGCTTTTGGTTTGTTTGTTTGTTTTGGCTGACCTAGCTTAGGCTCATTTCTGGCTAGCTCTTTTAACTAAATTAACCTGTTTCTCTTTATCTACCTTTTGCCCTTTATCTTACCCTTTTACCTTGTTTCTGTATATCTTACTTTCATTGCTTCTGGCTGATGGCTGCCTGGCTTCTTGCACCGGGCATGTCTCTCTCTTTCTTGTCTCTCTTCTCTCCTTCCCTCTGGAGAAATCCGGTGTAGATTTCTCCTCCTATTTATTCTCTCTCCCTGCCAGCCATGCCTATCCTTTTTCCTGCATAGCTATTGGCTGTTCTGCTTTTTATCAGACCAATCAGGTACCTTAGGTAGGCAAGGTGAAGCAGATGCAACCCATCTCTACATAATTAAACACACATCCTTACATCATTAAGCAAATGCAGCATAAACAAAAGTAAGCCACTTTTACACAGTTAAAGTAACATTTTTGCAGCATAAATAAATGTAATACATCTTTGCCTAGTTAAAATAATAGTCAACAGCAATGGGGATCTCAGAATGTGCTGGGTATAGTCTGACAGGAAGTGATGGAGTCAGACTAAAGAATTCAGCAGGAAGGAACTAGAAGGAAGACATTAGGAGGTAGAACTACAGTGTTAAGGATATAGCAATGTACCCTCTATCCTCAGGCCTAGGAGCCTTGCCTAAGAGGGTGATCTTCCTAGGTTACGTGGATTTCATTGCAAAATACAGTTATGGAGACTGGAGAGGAAAATTATTTAAGAAGTGTGCAGAGAATCATAAAGTCAGAACTGTTGTCTCTGCATAACTGCAGGCATCATCCTCTTTCATTTATACTTCTCTATCCTAGATCCCTTGGGAGGAACCCCTTGAGGTACCCAGACTGAAATGCATTAATGCCAATGTGAGGCCTAAATGGTGTGATAACACTCAAGAGCCAGGAAATGGCTACTGCCTTGGAACCAGAGGACCAAGACCTTTGGGAAGAAGAAGGAGTCATGATGGTAAAGCTGGAGGATGATTTCACCTGCGGTCCAGAGTCTGCCTTGCAGGGGGATGACCCTGTGCTGGAGACCTCTCACCAGAACTTCCGACGCTTTCGCTACCAGGAAGCATCTAGCCCTAGAGAAGCCCTCATCAGACTTCGAGAGCTTTGTCATCAATGGCTGAGGCCAGAGAGGAGGACAAAGGAGCAAATCCTCGAGCTGCTCGTGCTGGAGCAGTTCCTCACCGTCCTGCCTGGAGAACTGCAGAGCTGGGTGCGCGGCCAGCGGCCAGAGAGTGGCGAGGAGGCCGTGACGCTGGTGGAGGGTTTGCAGAAACGACCCAGGAGACCAAGGCGGTGGGTGAGGAGGGGGAGTCCTGATCTGTGTGATGTGGAGGGGGCTGTTTCCTGAAAGACTAGATGCAGGGAGATTATGAGGACCCCGTAAATTATCTTTTAAATTTTCCTGGTTCTGTCTGGGTTGTGTATAGATGCATGAGCCCCATCAGGGCAGGGATATATGTGTGTGTGAGTGTGGTTTCTAGGGTTTGGATCACCTGCCTGTGCCACTGAAGTTGGATTTTTTAATTTCTTTGTATGTAGAACCGTGGGGTCCTCAGAAAGCAACTATTAGACTTCCTTGAAGTCCACCTAGACTCTTAATCCCAAAACCCCTTTACTAGGATGGTAATCTGGGGAAACAAACAATAAAAGAAGACCTGAAATAAGGAAAGATGGAAACCTTGGGACCCCAGATGGCTGAAATAAAGTTTAAGAGTAGAAAAATCAAATAGTTCAGTGTGTCCTGTCTTATCTTTGCGAAGATAACCAGTTGTTCACATGCCTATTGAATTTCCCTTCCTCATCTGATTCCCTCTGGGAGTGTTCCTCCTAAAATAACTCCTGATGACAATTTACTCCTGACTCCATGGTGACTGGAAGTTAAAATTTTTCCCAGGTAACCGTCCATGTTCAGGGCCAGGAAGTCCTGTCAGAAGAGACACCACCCCTAGAAGTGGAGCCAGAGTCCTCCAGTGAGCAACAAGATCCAACACAAACCTTGACCCCTGAGCAGCCCCATGAGGAAGCCCTCAGAAGCACAGATCTGGGGACATCGGAACAAGAGAGCTTGCAGCATGACGGGGAGCGCCAGCCTCTGCAGGAAAGTGGTAGGAAGAGACCTCAGCAAGAAACAGATTTGGGCAGTGAAGTGGAAATGGAGGGACGGGGGTTCTCCTGTATCACACAAGCTGGAAAATTCTAATGTAAAGAAAGCCCAGAATCTTGATGCTGAGAACAGAAAGAACCAGCTAGAACCTGCCTCAATATGGGGGCACATTTAAATAGTGATATTGGTGAGTGCTCCTAGCTATCCGATGAGGTTATAGGTGATGATGGATAGGATAATTCACCTTAGACCAGTTTCTTGATTCTCTTAACAGAGAGGTTAGGCCACTTTATAAGTTCACTGTAGGTGCTGCTGACCTCTGCCTCCTTTTTCCCCTCAGAGGTTCCAGTGTCCCAGGATCCAGACCTTCCTACAGAACAAGGGTCTGGAGACCCAGGGATGGTTGCTCTTCTCACTGCCCTCTCTCAGGTAAACCCCAGTTCAAAATACATATTTGAAGATTTGTTGGGTGTTAGCCATATGCTGAACCAATTGGGGATACAAATGTGCACACTTAGAGTGTACTAAGTCTTCAGTTCTGTGGGCACGCGGAATAGGAACAGAAACTGTCAAATTAAAGAGTTGTTTTCAACTCCAGTCTTCATAGTCTCTTTATGTGCCAAAGGTACTACTGAAAGGTACTAAGTGGGATTATTTTGCAGTATTCAGTACAATTTTGAAGTCAAGTGGGTTTTGTTTATCATTTGTAAGAATGGCTAACATGACTGTTGTGATATTCAGGAGCTATCCCCCTTGATAGCTTCGGTTCCTTTCTTGATCTGAAATTATGTGGCTGAGAAAAGGGGATAGAATTCTTTCATGTCTTCCTTGTTCTGACTGTAGATGAAAATAGATGGGGTAATTTGGGAAAGATTCCTAGAAACGATGAATTTTCATAGAGACCCCCCACTGAAATACCAGATAGGGAGTTGAATGATTTCAGATCTGTCTTGGAAGAATGAAGTCTGGCCTGAGGTTGGGAGCAGAAACAGGGTCGATGCTTTCTTTCCTCAAGTGCTGAAGGTTCGAAAGCAGCAGCAGTGGGAAGCAGGCTCCCCAAAGGAAACCCTTCTGCCTGCTAGCATTCCCTTTATCTTTGGATGACTCTACCCCACAACACAGTAGGCTACCTGAAGCATCACATCCTGATTGGATCCTTGTGTCATTTCAGGGACTGGTCACATTCAAGGATGTGGCTCTGTGCTTCTCACAGGATCAGTGGAGTGATCTGGATCCAACACAAAAAGAATTCTATGGAGAATATGTCTTGGAAGAAGATTGTGGAATTGTAGTTTCTCTGTGTAAGGACTTGCATGTATTTCAGGGCATTCTAGCCACAAACATCTTTTTTATATTGGAGTATGGGGAGGCAAAGACCTTGGACCACACGAACTAAACTTTCACTTATGCATGCCTACCACACAATGAGATTAAAGACCAGTTAGCTGGAGAAGATGATATCCTTCCAGCTGAAAGGAAGAAATAAAGATGCTTGGGGAAATTAATGGGAGAATACTGTTAGTTTTTTGAGCTTTAATATTTAACTTTTGAAGTAAACATGAGTTTTGAAGCAGTGACAGCAAAGATAATCTGCATTTCTCAACAAGAGGGAAGGAGCAAGGCTCACAGTAAATAGTTACTAAGGCACAAGAAATGTAGAAGGTAGGCAGCACGTAGAGGTGCCAAGCTAAAGACTAGTAATAGATGACCAGTTAATTTACCTTTTTGCTCTACCACCTACCTACCAGTCCATAAAAATCTGCTTTTAACTTGGGGAAGTATTGAACCCATCATGATGTCCTTTTTTCTTATCTCTTGAGCAGCATTTCCAATTCCCAGACTGGATGATACCTCCCAGATTAGAGAAGAAGAGCCTCAGGTCCCAGATGTCCACGAATCTCAGGAGCCTGCAGAAACAGAAATCCTGAGTTTTACCTATACAGGTAAGGAGCAGCAGACAGCTCTGACACCGCATTGGACAGCCCCCTCTAGTCAGTGTGCCTCTTTTCTCCTTGGCCCTTTCTCGTTGGTTCCCTTTCATTATTTTATCCTCCACTTTTTGTGATGGTCTCACTTTTTAGCCCAGGGACTGAACTCTCAATCCTGCCTCATCCACTGCAATGGCCGTACCCCATACCCACTCACTGGTTCTTCTAATACACCATCCACACAATGCCTTTCTCTGAAAGACAGACCCGTCTGTCATTAGCCTCTTCTACACCCTCCCTCTCCCTGTTATTTATTAGAAAAACCATTAAAAATTCACTCGTGGTATAAAAGGTCTTGTTATCATAGCTTCTCCTTTCTGTTCTTGCCCCTTCTCTAGGAGACCTGAGTGAAGATGGGGAAGGAAGTGTTGAGCAAGAAGATACACACAGGTCTATTTTGGTAGACCCAGAAACTCACCAGACTCCAGATTGGGAGATAGTCTTTGAGGGTAATACAAGTAGACTTAATGAAAGGAGATTTGGCACAAATATTTCTCAAGTTAATAATTCCACAAAAACTAGGGAAACTACTCCTGGTCACCCCCAGGTAGCGAGGCAACACCACTGCCCTCTATGTGGAAAAAGCTTCACATGCAATTCTCATCTTATTAGGCACTTGAGAACTCACACAGGAGAAAAGCCCTATAAGTGTATGGAGTGTGGGAAAAGTTATACACGGAGCTCACATCTTGCCAGGCACCAGAAAGTCCATAAGACGAACCCTCCTCATAAACATCCTCCAAACCGGAAGAATGTGGATGCCCCTCTGACCCAGTCGGGGGGAAATGCCCGTGTAGAAAAACCGTATAGCTGTGATGACTGTGGAAAACATTTCCGTTGGACTTCAGACCTGGTCAGGCACCAGAGGACACACACAGGGGAAAAACCTTTCTTCTGTACTACTTGTGGCAAAAGCTTCAGTCAGAAATCTGTGTTAACCACACACCAAAGAATCCATGCTACAGGCAAGCCCTACTCATGTACGGACTGTGGAGAGGACTTCAGTGACCAGAGACAGTTTCTGACACATCAGAAGACACACGTGACTGAGGAGCTCTTTCTTTGCAGTGAATGTGGGCGCTCCTTCAACAATAGTGCAGCATTTGCCAAGCACCAGAAAGGCCATGCCTCTGTGAGGAACTGCCGGTGTGATGAATGTGGTAAAAGCTTTAGCAGGAGGGATCATCTCGTCAGACATCAACGAACACACACTGGAGAAAAGCCTTTCACTTGTACTACCTGTGGGAAGAGCTTCAGTAGAGGGTATCACCTAATCAGGCACCAGAGAACCCATACGAGAAAGACCTAGCTATGTGCCGTGTGTGGAGAACGTTGTTCAGCCCTCAGCTGGGATGGGATGGACTCTGGTTAACCCTAGGAGACCTGTTCTGAGGCATCTCTTTGACCTGCCCATACCATATGTCACCTCTTCCAGAACTCGTCAGCTCTCCTCAGTCGAGGCTTCTCTTTCACAAGCATGCTCCTACCTCTACATCATGGTGTGAAGTAGGAGATTTGGGACTCTAAGAAATTTTTGCTATTATGTTTTGGGAAACCTAGGCTGTTCTATATCCTGAAGACTACTTACCAGCCTCAACTTCTTTGTGACCAAGGATAAGTAAGTTCTTGGGTCTGATAAGGGACCGGCCTAAAGGGGTCTGTCCTCCCTGGGCTCCAACCGTAAAGCACACAGCCCTAATCTTAAGACAGGAATTCTGTGTCCTGAGAGATTTGCCGCACACTGATGGGCCAGCTTCAGGTTCCCACTAAGTCACCTCTTCACTTAGATGCTGGAGACAAGGGGGAGAGTGATAAAGGACAAGTCCTTGAGGCTACTGCACAAGGATTTTGGCAAGCTGCTCCCTTCCCTGTTCTCAGAATGACACCAAGTGCCATACACTGCTACAAAAGTGGGCCTGATCGAAAGCCTCCTGGGGTGCACCACCACCCCCGCCCCCCGGTCTGGATATGCTTGTCTTTAGCTTTCCTGTGATCTGGCTACTGTCAACTTTGTACCTTCCATGCCTACTGCAGGAACAATGTAGACTGGAGTGCTGGAGAATTCAGTAAAGCATGATTAAGGCCTGGCGAAACCCATCACTTCCCCACGTAGTGTTTCAGCGCATCCTTCATCTGGGTTGTGAGAGGGAATCTCAAGCCCTGTCGGCCTGGAAAGGCACCATAACCAGTGCACAGTCACAACTGACTGGCTCACTGCATTTACGTAAGGAAACTAGAAAAGATCTGAAACCACTTTAGAAGATAGGAAACAGCTGTTGCCACTGGCCAAGACTATTAGGACGATTCTGCCACCTTGTCCTTAGTGTTCATGCCTCAGTTCTATCATGCAGGGAAGATAATGAACCCTAATATTTTGAACCCTGAGAATTCACCAGACGTAAATAGATTTTTTGTGTCTGTGTTATTTGGGTTTTTTATACATATATTTTCATTTTCATGTAACTGTGAACTAAAAAGTGGTATCTCCTGGTAGCCCAAGGGTCTTTTGCCTGTTTGAGGTTCCCTCGTGTGTCTGGCTATCTGGAAAGGACCGGGGAGAGTTGCTCCAGAAATGGAGTATCGGGTGTGGAATTAAAGCATGAGAAGGTAAATGGATGTGTGTGCCTGCTTTCTTCTGCTCATTTCATGATAAGGAATCTGGTGGGTTGGCAACAGAGCTTCCCAGCCCTAACATCCCAGTAAGGAAATTCTCTTGTGATGGCCTTAGTTGAGTTTTAGTGTCAGTCAATTGATGTCAAACAAAGTGATACTTGTAGCCAAGTGCCCCTGTTTACATTTTGCCTGATCACCTCCTAGAGCTTCAGCTGTCTGATGCCTCTGAAGGCTGTTTCTGCTTTAACTAGATTTAAAGGACACAGTTGCTTTCCACAATACTGAGGGCTTGGAGTGGTTAGCATAACTCTGGGTACAATGTGTACAGAGAGGGTCAAGCCTGCAGCTTGCACAAGAGACTAATAGTCTGGCGTTTGTCAAACATGCATCTAAAGTGTAAGCAGAATTTGTCCTACGAGAAATGCCACTCAAAAGATAGTCTAGTACTTTTATACCAGTGCTTTCAAACTAATCTCTTAAGAGACGTAGAATACACTGGAAAAGAAACTGGCTTTTCTCTAATTTGTCTGCTTGATTTCGTTAAGTAAAAAATCTGCCAAAACAATTCTCCAGAAGGAAAATGTGAAACTGATGTAGTGAGGGGAAACAGCATCTCTATTGCTGTTGTCTCTGTAGTTTCTTATGCTGACAGTGGCTCTCCGGTCCCATCTATAAACCACTGTGTTTTCTAAGACTCCTAATTCTAATTGGAGAGACGCTCAAGCTCCCGAGTCTGAACACAGTCACAGTGGAGGAGCATCAGGACCAGTGATGGGACCTCAGGTGGGGAAACAGCATTTCCACTGACCCTAAGGCCAAGCACAGGATGCTCCTTCCCAAAGGCCCACTTCTAGAATTAGTGAAGTCCTGCTGTCGTTTGTAAAGCTTAAAGGAAAGCTTGTAAGGCTTCCAACATTATATAGAGAAGATTATAGTCAAATAAACAGAATGCCCATGTTGTAGAAGCCGGGGAATGAGGTAAAGAATGACTAGCTTAGGAATAACCAGGAATCGCTCAACATAACCACCACAAAGTACCAAGAGAGCAAAGAAAATCTGCTCCGAATTAGAAGCTGATGAATTCGCGAGAACTCCATGGAAATTCTCAAAAATTGTATTAGCATCAAGTCATTAGAGCCAAAACCTTCACAAAGTCTTGCTGCCTCCAGACTCCAACTCAGATGATAGATTTAAGAAAATGTGTATTGAGCGTCCACCTGTTCGTCCGTGGAGACAACTTGTAGTCTAGATTCAACATAGTCTGAATTTCAACAAAGTTGAAAATAGAAAGACAACAGGCCGAGCGGAGCGGAGGCCCAGGCGGCAGACCAGCGGCGCGGAGGCCCAGGGGCAGCCCAGCGGCACGGAGGCCCAGGCGGCAGCCCAGCGGCGCCGAGGCCCAGGCGGCAGACCAGCGGCAGCCCAGCGGCGCGGAGGCCCAGGCAGCAGCCCAGCGGCGCGGAGGCCCAGGCGGCAGACCAGCGGCGCGGAGGCCCAGGCGGCAGCCCAGCGGCGCGGAGGCCCAGGCGGCAGCCCAGCGGCGCGGAGGCCCAGGCGGCAGACAGGCGCGGGCAGCGGCAGACAGCGGGACCGGAGCACAACACCGAGAGCAGATCGCCCCACTACAATTAAAGCAAAGAGGTAGGCCTTTGGTTGACGAGATCCCTAGCAAGGAAGGAGCCGGGTCCTGTTCCTGAAGACCCTTCCAAGGGGCGAGAGGGAACTTGGCCCCTGGCAGGAGCCAGGAAACAGAGCTACAGTATTTTGTAAGAGGAGCCCCTGGTCAACAGGGAAACCTGAACCGGTTTTGAAAGACCCATTAGATAGTTTCAATAGGAGGAGATGGGCAGGCGCCAAGGCAAGAATTCATCCAATAATCTGAAAAACAACATGAAAACACCAGAACCCAATGATCTTACAACAGATGGACTTGAACATCCTAATACGGAAGAAGGGGAAAGAATTGACTTTATGAAAGCAATAGAGGCCATTAAACAACATGTGAAAAATGCCCTTATAGAAATGGATCAGAAGTATAACCAAAAGTTTGAAGAAATGAGTAAATACGTACATGATACCCTGGGAAACCAAGAAAAAACGATCAAACAGGTAATGGAAACAGTTCAAGAATTGAAAACTGAAAGGGAAGCAAGGAAGAAAACACAAACTGAGCACCAGCTGGATATGGAAAATCCAGGTCAACGAGCAGAGCCTACAGAAACAAGCATAATCAATAGAATACAAGAAATAGAAGAAAGAATCTCAGATTCTGAGGACACCATAGAGAAAATAAACGCACTGATCAAAGAAAACAGCAAAGCCAACAAATTCTCATCACAAAACATGCAGGAAATATGGGACACAATAAAAAGACCAAACATAAGAATAATTGGAATAGAAGAAGGAGAAGAGTCACAGCTCAAAGGCCCAGAAAATATCTTTAAAAAAATTATGGAAGAAAACTTTCCCAACATAAAGAAAGATATTCCTTTGAATATTCAAGAAGCATACAGAACACCAAACAGACTGGACCAAAGAAAAACATCCCCTCGCCATATAATAATCAAAACACAGAATATACAGGTTAAAGAAAGAATATTAAGAGCTGCAAAGGAAAAAGGCCAGGTAACTTATAAAGGTAAACCAATCAGACTTACACCTGACTTCTCTATGGAAACCATGAAAGCCAGAAGGTCCTGGATAGAGGTACTGCAGAAGCTAAGAGACCATGGATGCAAACCCAAACTACTATACCCAGCCAAGCTATCGTTCACTATCAATGGAGAAAACAAGACATTCCAGGATAAGAACAAGTTTAAACAATACGTAGCCACAAATCCAGCCCTACAGAAGGTAATAGAAGGAAATTCGCAACCCAAGGAATCCAATATTGCCAACACTGCCTACAACAACTCAGGCATCTAGCAACCCTTCACCAGCACAACTCAAAGAAGGGAGACACACAAACTCTAATACCAAAAACAATAAGAATAACGGGAGTAAACAACCACTGGTCATTAATATCACTTAATATTAATGGGCTCAATTCACCTATAAAAAGGCACAGACTAAGAGATTGGATACGAAAACAGGATCCAACATTCTGCTGTTTGCAAGAAACACATCTCAACCACAAAGACAGGCATCTACTCAGAATAAAGGGTTGGGAAAAGGTCTTTCAAGCAAATGGTCCTAAGAAAAAAGCAGGTGTGGCCATATTAATTTCTAACAAAACTGACTTCAAACTAAAATCAATCAGAAGAGATCGAGAGGGACACTTTATACTTATAACAGGAACAATTCATCAGGATGACGTATCAATCCTGAATATCTACGCCCCTAATACAAAAGCACCCACTTATCTAAAAGAAATATTACTAGAACTGAAGGCAGACATTAAACCACACACACTAGTAGTAGGAGACTTCAATACACCTCTCTCTCCAATGGACAGGTCAATCAGACAGAAACCTAATAGAGAATTAAGAGAATTATTGGAGGTAATGAAGCAATTGGACTTAACAGACATCTATAGATCATTCCACCCAAATAGGAAAGAATATACCTTCTTCTCTGCAGCTCATGGAACCTTCTCGAAAATTGACCACATACTCGGAAACAAAGGAAACCTCCACAGATACAAAAAAATATCAGTGTCTACCTGTGTCTTATCAGATCACCACGGATTAAAGTTAGAATGCAACAACACTACCCCCAGAAAGCCGACAAACTCATGGAAACTGAACAGTCAACTACTGAACCACACCTGGATCAAGGAAGAAATTAAGAAAGAAATTAAAGTCTTCCTTGAATTTAATGAAAATAAAGAGACAACATACTCAAACCTATGGGACACGATGAAAGCAGTGCTAAGAGGAAAGTTCATAGCACTAAGTGCACACTTAAAGAAAACGGAGAAAGCATACATAGGGGACTTAACAGCACACCTGAAAGCTTTAGAAAAAAAAGAAGCAGATGTGCCCAGGAGGAGTAGAAGACTGGAAATAATCAAACTGAGGGCAGAAATCAACAAAATAGAAACACAGAAAACAGTCCAAAAAATCAATGAAACAAAAAGTTGGTTCTTGGAGAAAATCAACAAGATCGACAAACCCCTATCCAAACTAATTAAACAACAGAGAGAGAACACGCAAATAAATAAGATCAGAAATGAAAAGGGGGACATAACCACAGACACAGAGGAAATTCAGAGAATCATTAGATCCTACTACAAAAGCCTGTATGCCACAAAACTGGAAAATACAAAAGAAATGGACATTTTTTTAGATAAGTACCAAATACCAAAGCTAAACCAAGACCAGGTGAACAATCTAAACAGACCGGTTAGTCGCGAAGAACTAGAAGCTGTTATCAAAAATCTCCCCTCCAAAAAAAGCCCAGGACCAGATGGCTTCAATGCAGAATTCTACCAGAACTTCCAAGAAGAGCTAATACCCATACTCCTTAATGTATTTCACAATATAGAAACAGAAAAGTCATTGCCAAATTCCTTTTATGAAGCTACAGTTACCCTGATACCAAAACCACATAAAGACCCAACCAAGAAAGAGAATTACAGGCCTATCTCACTTATGAATATTGACGCAAAAATTCTCAATAAAATACTGGCAAACCGAATTCAAGAACACATTAGAAATATTATCCATTATGATCAAGTAGGCTTCATCCCAGAGATGCAGGGCTGGTTCAACATACGCAAATCTATCAATGTAATCCACCATATAAATAAACTGAAAGAAAAAAACCATATGATCATTTCATTAGATGCTGAAAAAGCATTCGACAAAATTCAACACCCCTTTATGATAAAGGTATTGGAGAGCCTAGGGATACAAGGGTCATACCTAAATATAATAAAAGCTATTTACAGCAAGCCGACAGCTAACATTAAATTAAACGGAGAAAAACTCAAAGCCATCCCACTAAAATCAGGAACACGACAAGGATGTCCACTCTCTCCATACCTCTTCAATATAGTGCTTGAAGTTCTAGCAATAGCAATAAGACAACATAAGGGGATCAAGGGGATCCGTATTGGAAAGGAAGAAGTTAAGCTGTCGTTATTTGCAGATGATATGATAGTATACATAAGTGACCCCAAAAACTCTAGCAAAGAACTCCTACAGCTGATAAACACCTTTAGTAATGTGGCAGGATACAAGATCAACTCCAAAAAATCAGTTGCCTTCATATACACTAAGGATAAAGAAACCGAGAGGGAAATCAGAGAAGCATCACCTTTCACGATAGCCACAAAGAGCATAAAATATCTTGGGGTAAACCTGACCAAGGAAGTGAAAGATATATTTAACAAGAACTTTAAGTCTTTGAAGAAAGAAATAGAAGAGGACACCAGAAAATGGAATGACCTCCCTTGCTCTTGGATTGTGAGGATCAACATAGTAAAAATGGCAATTCTACCAAAAGCAATCTATAGATTCAATGCAATCCCCATCAAAATCCCATCAAAATTCTTCACAGATCTGGAGAAGACAATAATCAACTTTATATGGAAAAACAAAAAACCCAGGATAGCCAGAACAATCTTATACAATAAAGGAACGTCTGGAGGCATTACCATCCCTGACTTCAAACTGTATTACAGAGCTACAGTATTGAAAACAGCTTGGTATTGGCATAAAAACAGAGAAGTCGACCAGTGGAATCGAATAGAAGACCCTGACGTTAACCCACAAACCTATGAGCACCTCATTTTCGATAAAGGAGCTAAAAGTATACAATGGAAAAAAGAGAGCATCTTCAACAAATTGTGCTGGCAAAACTGGATGCCAATCTGTAGAAGACTGAAAATAGATCCATATCTATCACCATGCACAAAACTCAAGTCCAAGTGGATTAAAGACCTCAATATCAGCCCGAACACACTGAACCTGATAGAAGAGAAAGTGGGTAGTACTCTACAGCATGTGGGCACAGGAGACCACTTCCTATGTATAACCCCAGCAGCACAGACAGTAAGTGCCTCATTGAATAAATGGGACCTCCTGAGACTGAGAAGCTTCTGTAAAGCAAAGGACACTGTCGCTAAGACAGAAAGGCAACCCACTGACTGGGAGAAAATCATCACCAACCCCACAACGGACAAAGGTCTGATCTCCAAAATATATAAAGAACTCAAGAAACTAGACCGTAAAAGGCTAATCAACCCAATCAGAAAATGGGGCACTGAGCTGAACAGAGATCTCTCAACAGAAGAAGTTCAAATGGCCAAAAGACACCTAAGGTCATGCTCAACTTCCTTGGCGATCAGGGAAATGCAAATCAAGACAACTTTAAGATATCATCTTACACCTGTCAGAATGGCTAAAATCAAAAACACCAATGATAGCCTTTGCTGGAGAGGTTGTGGAGAAAGGGGTACACTCATCCATTGCTGGTGGGAATGCAAACTTGTGCAACCACTCTGGAAAGCAGTGTGGAGGTTTCTCAGGAAATTCGGGATCAACCTACCCCTGGACCCAGCAATACCACTCTTGGGAATATACCCAAGAGAGGCCTTATCGTACAACAAAAGTATATGCTCTACTATGTTCATAGCAGCATTGTTTGTAATAGCCAGAACCTGGAAACAACCTAGATGCCCTTCAATTGAAGAATGGATGAAGAAAGTATGGAATATATACATATTGGAGTATTACTCCGCAGTAAAAAACAAGGACTTCTTGAAGTTTGCAGGCAAATGGATGGAAATAGAAAACACTATCCTGAGTGAGGTAAGCCAGACCCAAAAAGAGGAACATGGGATGTACTCACTCATATTTGGTTTCTAGCCATAAATAAAGGACATTGAGCCTATAACTCAGGTTCTAAGAGAAGCTAAATAAGAAGGAGAACCCAAAGAAAAACATATAGGCATCCTCCTGAATATTAACCTTCATCAGGCGATGAAAGGAGACAGAGTCAGAGACAGAGACCCTCATTGGAGCACCGGACTGAAATCTCAAGGTCCAAATCAGGAGCAGAAGGAGAGAGAGCACGAGCAAGGAACTCAGGACCGCGAGAGGTACACCCACACAATAAGACAATGGGGATGTTCTATTGGGAACTCACCAAGGCCAGCTGGCCTGGGTCTGAAAAAGCCTGGGATAAAACCGGTCTTGCTGAACATAGTGGACAAGGAGGACTACTGAGACCTCAAGAACAATGGCAATGGGTTTTTGTTCCTACTGCACCTATTGGCTTTGTGGGAGCCTAGGCAGTTTGGATGATCACCTTACTAGACCTGGATGGAGGTGGGTGGACCTTGGACTTACCACAGGGCAGGCAACCCTGACTGCTCTTTGGGCTTACGAGGGACGAGGGACGGGGAACTTGATTGGGGGAGGGGGAGGGAGGGGGGAGGCGGAGGTGGGGAAGAGACAGAAATCTTTAATAAAAATAAAAAAAAAGAAATGAGAAATAAAAAATAAAAAAAAATAAAAAAAAGAAAATGTGTATTATTTTCACTATCTTTAAAAAAAATGCCTATGATTCTTCTGAATCTGGCAGAGGCCATCTGCTGCAGATCAACTGGGAGAGAGCAGCCCCTAGATTGCCCTGCTGCATGTGAAAGCAGGATATGCATTAGGTGCGGTCAGAGAGCATTTTCATTAACCAGACTTCCAGAAATGACAATCCAAATGAGAGCTAATGGAGCCCCATGATGGCTTTGTTGAACAAAAGCAAGGCGGAAATAGCAACTGATGGCCTGCTTTGCAGGTTAATAATCCTGCAGCCTTCCGTACCAATCTTTTATATTTTATTAGCATATAAACATATTAAACAACTTTAATATGAACTTGTCATTCATGAACATGGTGTATTTTGATCATATTGGTGTGTGGTACCTTTTCTCGTTCCCTCCCACTCCTGCTAATCCCCGTATCTTCCCAGCCCCCATCTTACTTTCATGTCAATGAGTTTAATCAGTGTGTTTTATAGGAACATGACTGCCTTACCAGTGGCTATACCACTGAAGGAAGTGTCTCTGCCCCATCAACCATTAACTATAGATAAGTAGGTAGGAAAGGGTGGGAGCCCACGATTCCCTCCCCATTGTATAACGAAGTATTGACAGCTTGTGTAACTAAGCTTGTAAAAGTGATAACATGCTGTGCATTTAAGAGTGCAACAGGCATTTGTGCCAGGGGGTCAGTTTTCCAAATCATTACCACCAGTCTTTAGTATATAGATTTATTTAATATGCCCCTTGTGTGATGTACTGAGCCATGGAAGTAAGGTAACATTTATAAATGGCATTCAACAGTCATTTAATTCTCCATACTTGATCAGATACAAGTTTGTAATAACTTCTGGCCACTGCAAAAAGATGCTTCTCTGATCAAAACTGACAAAAACATTAAATATGAACATAAATTTCTTTAGGAGGCAATTTGACAGGTACATCATATACATTTAGAAAAAAGAAAGCAGAAGCTTCCCCAGTATGGCCTATGACCTCATCAGACACAAGGTTTTGTTGTGTTTACAGTACCTGACTTGAATTCCTTCCTGTGGAACAGACTTCGAATCCAATCAGAAAGGAGACGGTTATTCCTATAGCAGATCTGACACTACTGCACCAGTAGGCTCATTCCGTCCAGTGATTATTGTACACCATTGAGGTTGATGTTGAGCTTAAGCCCCACTAAACCCTTCAGGATTCAGAAGGCTCACTGTAGCAGGTGAAAATAAGCTCTCAGGGTAGATGAAATAAATTAGCTCACATAAGTCTCTCTCTCTCTCTCTCTCTCTCTCTCTCTCTCTCTCCCTCTCCCTTTTTTTCTTCCTCTCTTTTTTTTTTTTTTTTGGTTTTTCGAGACAGTCTTCCTCTCTTTCTTAATAAATTTCTATGCCTATCTTTTGTGTCTATGTGTCTTGTTACCCGCCGCCACCGCCAGCATGGCCCGTGCCCTCCTGCTGGTGGGAAACTGTAGCCGCTTGTTCGGGTGCCGGACTCTGGGGCACCGCTGGGGACCCGCCGGAGTTTGCTGCTGCTCTGTGAGCCCGCCGGGCGGGGGGAACCCCCCTTATTTTTAAGAATAACATATACCAAATACAGGTTTGCGTTATTACATTTTCATTCAAGTATCCCATTGTACTTTCCCATATTTACCCCTATCACCCTCTGACACTCCCCACCACCACTTCCAATGGTCACGTCCTGCCTCCAAATAGCTCATCCTGTGCTTTCATGGCGTGTTTCTGCATGTAACCGAATGCACTTACTAATTGTCTTTCTCTCCTCAACTTTACCCCCACTACCATCTGGATCCCTCATCATCACCCTCCCTTTATAAGCCTGCCTTCTGCCGTATTTACACACATAATCTAGGTCATGCTATTGAGAGAAGGCATAGATTATTGGTCTTTCTGAACCTGGTCTATTTTATTTCACATGATCCCCAGATTCATTTTCTTGAAAATTGTTGTGAGATTTTGATCCCTTCAGTCAGTTGCTTTGGGGGATTATGAACTCTTGGGTGGGGTCTTGACTGCTTCAAGTCTCTCACTCTTGGGTGTTCGAAGCAGAGCAGGAAGTCTGCTATTGGTGCTCTTCACTGTAGGCCCATATTTTGGTATGGCACAAGAGCCATTAGCCCGGTCTGAGCTGATCACGTAACTCTGTGGACAAGTTGTCTCTGCCTTAACAATAGCCAGGATGTGTTGCTCCTAGCTTCTTTTGTTAGAATGTAGATTACCTGAGAAGAGATGCTGACTGAAGCTGATGAAGTAAGAGTTTAGAGCTTTGGTGCTTCCTCTCTTTGTAATTTGGAGGATGTCTTATAGAGATACTAATTCATGGCCTACCTGACTGCTAGATGCAGGCGTGACTTGAGCCGAGGCACCTGGTTGCCTAGGAGACAACCTAATGTGTCCCCCCCACCCCCGCTCAATTGATGTGGATATATGAGATGTTTGGAGAATAAAGAGAGATCTGGCCTTTCCATGATGACCGTGTAAGCCGTGTTAGTTTTATTCCTAGCAACTCCATTCCAACTGAGTTAGGGAATCTGTGTTGGACCCACACGGGCTCCGACACTTTACCCCTGGATAGAACGACTGGACGAAGGCAGCTGGGTAACCCATTCTGTGTCAGTGAGGGTTTACCCCTGTTTTATACCTAAATACATTCTCTAGAACCTTTACCAGACTCTCGTGGATTCATGCTACAGAAAATGACATGATTCTATTCCTTTTATATCTGAATGAGTTCAAAACTTGGAGAGAGAGCCAGGGAGTACATGGAAGGGGCTGGAAGGAGGATAAAAAAAGGGGGAAATAATATAAATATATTTTAATTTCAAAAAATATGTTTTAAACTCCATGGTGTATATGCACTGTACTTTCTTTATCCATTTATTTGTTGAAGGGCATCTAGGTTAATTCCCTGTCTAGAGAATTGTGTACAGTGCCATGGTAAACATAGATATGCCAGTATCTCCATGGCATACTCACGAATATCCTTTTGAGTATGAACTCAGAAGTGGGGCATTGGAACCACACTCTTACACCTTTAAGGAATATCCACCTGGCTTTCCCAGTAGCTGCACTAATTCCCACCATTAGTGTGCAACTGTCCATCTTCCTCCACATCTTCACCCGCATCCCTTGTTTGTTTTTTTAATGAGAGCCATCCTGACTTGAGTGATGTGAACTCATGACACACTTTCATAGGCGAGAATAAACGTTCTGAAGAGAAGCTTACAGGCATGTTTGGCTGACCCTGGCTCTCTATGTGGGTGGGACCTAAATGCGGACCCTCATGTTTAGCAAGCACTTTATTGAGCTGTGTCCTGAGTCCAATTTCCCTATATTTTTTTCAGTCCTCCCCCTTGTATTTCCCCCCTTTTTTCCTTTCAGTAGCACTTTGAAATTATTTTTTGTCTTTTGTTTTTTTTTTACATATGTCTATTTTGTTTTTGAATTTTGTAACTGTTGAGAAATATTTTTTCTGGATTTTTGCTTTTTTTAGCTCTTGCTCGTTTTTGTGTCCTTGACAGCACTCTTCTGTGCTGTTCCTCGTTCCCCTTTACTTCTTTTTGGTTTTTGTTTTGTTTTGTTTTGTTTTTCAAGACAGGGTTTCTCTGTAGCTTTGGAGCCTGTCCTGGAACTAGCTCTTGTAGACCAGACTGGCCTCAAACTCACAGAGATCCACCTCCGTCCACCTCCTGAGTGCTAGCATTAAGGCAAGTGCCACCACTGCCCGGCTTCCCCTTCACTTCTTTAACCCACTTTGCTGTAACGTTTCCCTGCCCCTGTCTCCATTCATTACCACATTCACTTGCTGTTTTCACATTTATCCTAATAGTTTTCTATTCCATAAAACATTCTACGTTCATTCTGATGTTTCTATTTTATAATCATTGATGATACCTTAGTGGGCTTCAATCAGTTTTAAGTATAATTCTGTACTTTTGTTGCTACTTTAGTAGTTGTATGTTCCTGTCTGAGTGATATAGGAGATTGAGCACTCAAAAGAAGATGCTTAGTAAGAGGTTTCCCAAATAGAACCAGAAGAGACATGCGGACCAACAGACACACTGTGACACAGAAACATCGGACCAACAGACACACTGTAACACAGAAACCTAAGAAGCAGCAAAAAAGAAAGGCTGGGTGATATTGTACTCCAAAAGATTAAAATTCCTCCAATACCATATTTAAAAAACAATTGAATAGGCAAAAAGCCAGATGAATATTGCAAAACTTTCCTAGTAAAATGATCAATGACCTCAAAGAAGATACAAACAAATAAATTAGTTCAATTGAGGATCGAGAGGAGAAAGTGAACAACAGAGAAAAAAGTCACCAAAAGAGATGAGAAAATACATACCATGGAAGTGCATGACACATACGATAATTCAGGAAGGAAGCTGAGATTCAATATATAATGTTGGGAATGAAAAATTTCACTGAATCCCATCCTAGCCAGGAGGGGAAGCAGCAGCAACAGACTGAACAACATGTCAGGGTGAAAGAATACTACAGCTGAACTGCAAAGAAGAAACGCTACACTCTTCCAACGTGAGAAAATTCAGTGAGCAGAAGCACAATATCCAAGAACTCTGTGTTATGAACAAGAGAATCCCCTGGATGGAAGTCTGAGCTGCTGGAATAAAGGCTAAGTGTTCTGCCACAGGAAACGGAAACAATCTTATGGCCTGCAGGGGGCAGGTGGGTAATGGAGATGTGGGATATATACACTCCATTGACATGAAAAACTCCTACGCTGCTAGGAAAAATGAAATCCTGATCCTTGCTGCAGGTTGCATTGCGTGAGCTACCAAGGCAGAGCTGGAGTGCTTGCCCGGGTACTGCCGATGAAGGAGAGCTGGAGTGCTTGCCCAGGTACTGCCGATGAAGGAGAGCTGGAGTGCTTGCCCGGGTACTGCCGATGAAGGAGAGCTGGAGTGCTTGCCCAGGTACTGCCGATGAAGGAGAGCTGGAGTGCTTGCCCGGGTACTGCCGATGAAGGAGAGCTGGCGTGCTGACGGCCCAGCTACCACCCAGGCCCAGACCCAGGACTTCAGTTCACCCACTCCAACATCTTCCTCATCTATGAACTGTGGGAACTTGTGAGGGGAACGAACACACAAATTCAAAACTGCAGATCTCTACAACACAGGAAAACAACAGGATAGCCAAGAGGAGCCCCAGTGAGAGCCCACTATCGGTGGTGGAGTAGCAGAAACCAGAGACCTCCAGGCCGACCAATTCTCATAGCAACGAATACTCACAAGTAAAGATGAATGGACTAAGGGGTGAACTGTGTGACCACACTACAGCTTCCACGATAAAACTTTTCTCTTTTTGTTTGTTTGTTTTGTTTTGTTTATTTGTTAGGTTTCAGTTTTGTTTTTTCTTTTAAATTTTATTTTGTTGGGGAGGGGCGAGGTTGCAAGGACAGAGGACAGATGCAAGGGGACAAGTATATAAATGGACCCAGGATGCATGATGTGAAATCCACAAAGAATCAATAAAAGTTAAAAGAACTGGGGAAAAGGAAAAATGAAATCATGAGATTTTGAGTAAATGGGTGGAGCTAGAAAAGATTATATTGAGTGAGGTAACCCAGACCCAGAAAGACAAACCTGCATGTTCTCTCTCTTCTGTGCTTCCCAGCTCCAAATCTTCAAGTGTGACTATAAAAACGAGGGTAACACGAAAAGCAGGGAAGTGAAAAGACCATAAAGTGGGGGTGGTAAGAGAGGAAAATGTCAAGATACAAATGATATGAGGGGTAAATGGAAAAAATGAGGAGAGGCATTTTAATTGGGAAGGGATAAGGGAGGTCAGCACAGAAGAGTGGGAAGGAGGAGGGGGAAACAACACTAAGGGAGTTTGAAAAGACTTTAAGGAAATATTTTATATTTACCTAAAACTATATATAATACATATAAATGTAATATATGCATATATATCTTCAATTTAGTTAAGTTATGCTACTTGGGCTGACAATGTTCTTTCCAAGAGACGCAGAGCATCTAATAAAAAGCCCAGCACCAAGCATGAGAAAACTTCTTTTCAAGTTGTTGAACAAAAGAGTTCAAGAGATACCCCCAAATAATACAGGCAATTTCTGCTGCCCTTAGAGATTCCTCCAGAGGTTAAAGGTAGATTCCTGTTGCTGAAGACACTGTGTACTTTGAGTACGGGAATCAGGTTTGACCTGGATCTGACCTGAAAGCTTTTGCCCTAAAGACTAGGTTTAATAGAACCTAGAAGTACTCATAGTACCCTGTATAATAAGCATCCAAAGAGGGAAGCAAACAATAGTTCCACCCATCTGTGATGCCTATGAAACACAACAATGACTAGCCCGGCAAGATTCTCCTAGCCAGGTATGGTGGTCCACACATTTAATCCCAGCACTTAGGAGACAGAGGCAGGTGGATCTCTGAGTTTGAGGCCAGCCTTGTCTAAAGTGTGGTGGTGATAGTCATATCTTGATGCAACCAAGAGTCCTCTTTTTGGAGTCAAGGCCAGCTCAACAGAAAGGAAAACATGCCTGTTATTGGAAACCTAGCCAACTATGGGATGCTAGAAGTTCATGATCTCAGAGGAAAATATACTAACATCAGTTTGCTAGATCAGCATGATTCCTAACTGCATTGTAAACACTGGTCCTCATACCCACAGGAAAGTGTAGCTCCCACCCCACACCAAAGAAGCTTCCCTTGCAGCAGGCAGAGACAGAGCATCACAGACATCTACAACTGATCATGGGGTGCCCAGCCCAACTGGATACATCTACAACACAACTCCAGCAGCTCAGGGAACATCACAGAAGAGGAAACAGAAAGATTGCTAAGAGTCAGAACGCTAGGAACTTGGCTTTGTCTCCTAGAAATGACAGCAAGGCTACACTCGTGACAACCACAAAGACCTGGACGATGACAATATTAATAGACATGCTAATATGCAAGGAAAAAATCTCACGGGTCCCCATCCCCAGGCAGTGAAGGACTGCTGAAAGAAAGAGACTTAGTCTTCCCCCAGAGATGTCCCCCATTAGTTACCCAGTGGCAGATGGCCAGTCCGGAAGTCATTATATGCATATAGGCAACACTAGACAGACTCAGTGGACTGTATTAGACAGAAAAGGGATTGTCATATTTTCTTGGAGAGATTCAGATGACAAAAGAGATGGGTAAGGTGGGTGCTTAAGAGACAAATGGGCCTTGGACTAAGTTAGAATTCCTTCTTCTGTAAATTTTCTAAGTGTGAACTACAGTGTATAAGTTAATTTGCCCCCAAATAAATACAACATGGATGTTAATAACACACTACAAATCCAGCAAGTTTTGATGAGCCCTGATCAAGGCCTAAACTCTGAGCACCCCTTCTCATAGAAGATAAAGTCAAGTCCCACCAAGGAAATTCTCACCTGCTCACTTGTGGTCCCTACCTGCAATTTGAACTATTACCACTAGAGGGCAGCTCCCACCATAGGAGGTTTACTCAGTGATAAGGAACTCCAGGACAGCAAAATCCTGCTTTAGGATAAGGGAAGTCCTAAATATCTGAAAACATCCTACTGCCAGCTCAGATTTGCAAGAGACATGCATACAAAGCCTGCCTATTTATGGACAACTAGGTCTCTGGACCCAAACCCCTCATATGCAACTAAACTATTAGGTATCATCTTTCCTTGTGGCACTCAGGCCTGACGACGATCTAACTAGGCAAGTCAGAGTAGCCAAAGCACTGCAGGACTTCAGCAGAGAGCACAGCACCACACCCAACATGGAAACCCCTTCAGACTTGCTTACAAGAAGCAAGAAATTAGAGGGGCTGCATCCTCCCTGAGCCCCAGCCTATTCTTCCGGAGACTGGCTGACCACCGTCTTCCTAAGAAAAGGCTGTGATTTGTGACAGCTGCTTCTTCCTCCAGTTCTCTGAATATGTGGCCATGGTACTAATTTTGAATTATTCCTAGAGACCCTCATCTTCGCCTGTCTCATATCTCCCTGTCATCATGTGAAGCACCACAAAGGCATCCTATCAGGTGCCACTGCGTTCAGGGTACCACATTACAACTCACTCATTAGGTAATTGCCAGTGAGCTTGTTAAATATTGAATTCTTTCCTTTCCCTTCTCAGGATAAAAGTGCTCAACGGTTCTGTTGGATGGATAAGGGCTCCTTGCCTCTGCTTGCAGGATCGCCCCTTAGGCAGTGTCTTTGTCCATCCCCTGCTCTGACCCACACTTGCTTGCCAGTTCGCCTCTATTGTTAAGATTCAGTTAGCCCTTCACTTCCCCAAGGAAGAATCTTTTATGTTCCCTTCATTTACTTCCATTACAGCCCTTTGTATATCATAACCATGTTTCCTTTTCTCATGGAGAAACTATCATTCATTTTTTTTTCCAGTACGAAGCCGAATTTTGGTTCATAATAGAAAATCATTCATGTTTATTAAATAGTAATTTTATGTCTAAAGATCTCCAGGAGTCTGTGTGGTTATCCTTGGTGACTAAATTTAGGAATGTAATCTAAAGGTTTTTAGCAAGGGGAGAAGGGCAAGGCTTGCCAGGGTCACACGTTTCCAGAGGGTTAATGTCCCTTCACACATGATGTCTCTCAGCCTGATCGATCCACAGCCGCCTTTCATCCTAGCGCTTTATTGATGAGTGAATACAAGAAGAAAATATTGAGAGGATCCATGAAGTTTGTCACCTCCCTTCCACCTCCAGGTCCTGGGAAAGACTTTTTGTCTAGGACATTCTTGTTCTACATGAACCCCGATGTGAATCTGGGTCTCCCGTGGCCAGGTTCTATGGAATGTTCCTTCTCCTTACATCATTCCCTTCCAATGGAAACATTGCTGCAGGAAGCACAGGAGGCTCATGAGCCTCAGGAGGCAAACAGGAGGAGAAAATGGAAATGTGAACCTTGGGTGCCATTCAGCAATATAAAAGAAAAAAAAGTAAATGGTTGCTAGGGGGTGGAGACTTGCTGGTGAAGCTCCTGCTTTTGAGTCCTCCCTGCTTCTTCTGTAACCCTTACCCCCATAGTCCTTCTAGCAAACCAATAAAAACTCATTGTTTCACAAAATAGACATTGCAGCAATTGGTATTTTGATATATTGTGGACTCCCTTTCTGGGGTGACCCAGGGTTGTATCTCCCAGGGAAAGTCACCTCACATCAGGCCCACTCTGCTGGGATTTCTAGTCAGGCAAAATTACACCTAAGTCCAGAAATTGTGGTAAACAAATCTATTTTAACTGTAGGTTTTCTTAGAGCAGTCAGGGTTTAGAGCACATGCCTTTGGGTTTTAAAAACATGTTATACGGATCCAGAACCCTCCCCCCCCCCCGTCTGCCTCCCTCCCCTCTTCCGCCAAATAACATCTCCCAGCTCAGCCTGTTCGGGGACCCTGGGACCGAATCCAAATCAGGAGGGCAACCGGGAGGGCGATAGTTCCTTTGTCTCAATAGCCTGCCTGCAGCAAGCAAGGTAGGCCCTTTGTTTACGAGCTACCCAAGCAGCACAGAGATCCAATCCGGGCACCAGGAGAGACATCATTGGGGTGAGTGAGTTTCTGACCGCGGCAACAGCCCGAGACAGGGAACTCAGACGTTCCTCATCCCTCCTACACTTCCTGGTCATCCTGCAGGGGCTATACTGCCCAATACCTCCTCTCTCTTCCTATCCCACCCAGCTTGCATCCAGAACCCCCCCCCCCGTCTGCCTCCCTCCCCTCTTCTGCCACATAACATCTCCCAGCTTAGCCTGTTCAGGCCCTGGGACCGAATCCGAATCGGAAGGGCAACCGGGAGGGAGGTAGTTCCTTTGTCTCAATAGCCTGCCTGCGGTAAGCAAGGTAGGCCCTTTGTTTACGAGCTACCCAAGCAGCACGGAGATCTGATCTAGGCACCAGGAGAGCTATCACTGGGGAGTGACATCACTGGGAAGGTACATCAGTGGGCAAGGAGACCTGATCCTGTAAAAGAAGATCCATAGGGGAGCATTCGGAGGAAGAGATGGGCAGGCGCCAATGCAAGAATTCACCCAACAATCTGAAGAACAACATGAAACCACCAGAACCCAGCGACCTCACAAAAGGAGGACAGGAACACCTTAATCAAGAAGAAGTAGGAAAAATTGACTTTATGAAGGTGATTGACGCCCTTAAACAGCATGTAAAAAATGCCCTTATAGAAATGGATGAGAAGTATAACAGAAAGTTTGAAGAATTGAATATATCAGTGAATGATACCCTAGGAAACCAAGGAAAAACAATCAAACAGATAATGGAAACAGTTCAAGACTTGAAAACTGAAATGGAGGCAAAGAAGAAAACACAAACAGAGGGCCGGCTGGACATGGAAAATCTAGGTAAACGAATAGAGACTACAGAAACAAGCATAACCAGCAGAATACAAGAGATAGAAGAAAGAATCTCAGATTCTGAAGATAACATAGAGAAAATAAACGCACTGATCAAAGAAAACAGCAAGTCCAACAAACTCTCATCACAAAACATTCAGGAAATATGGGACACAATAAAAAGACCAAACCTAAGAATAATTGGAGTAGAAGAAGGAGAAGTGCAGCTCAACGGTCCAGAAAATATATTTAAGAAAATTATAGAAGAAAACTTTCCCAACCTAAAGAAAGATGTACCTATGAAGGTTCAAGAAGCATACAGAACACCAAATAGGCTGGATCAAAAAAAAAATCCCCTCGCCATATAATAATCAAAACACAAAACATACAGAATAAAGAAAGAATATTAAGAGCCGCAAAGGAAAAAGGCCAAGTTACTTATAAAGGTAAACCTATCAGACTTACACCTGACTTCTCTATAGAAACCATGAAAGCCAGAAGGTCCTGGATAGATGTACTGCAAAAACTAAGAGACCATGGATGCAAGCCCAGACTACTATATCCAGCCAAGCTTTCGTTCACTATAAATGGAGAAAACAAAATTTTCCAGGATAAAAACAAATTTAAACAATACGTAGCCACAAATCCAGCCTTACAGAAAGTAATAGAAGGAAAATCACTAACCAAGGAGTGCAACAATGACCACAATAACACAGACATCTAGAGACCCTTCACCAGCGCAACTCAAAGAAGGGAAACACACAAACTCTACTACTAAAAAAGTGACCGGAGTTAACAACCACTGGTCATTAATATCACTTAATGTCAATGGGCTCAACTCACCTATAAAAAGGCACAGGCTAAGAGATTGGATACGAAAACAGGATCCAACATTCTGCTGTTTACAAGAAACACACCTCAACCACAAAGACAGGCACCTACTCAGAGTAAAGGGCTGGGAAAAGGCTTATCAAGCAAATGGACCTAAGAAACAAGCAGGTGTGGCCATACTAATTTCTAACAAAGTCAACTTCAAACTTAAATCAATCAGAAGAGATGGAGAGGGACATTTTATACTCATAACAGGAACAATTCATCAGGATGAAGTCTCAATCCTAAATATCTATGCCTCTAATATAAAAGCACCCACGTACGTAAAAGAAACATTACTAAGACTCAAGGCAGCCATCAAACCGCACACACTAATAGTAGGAGACTTCAACACTCCTCTCTCACCAATGGACAGGTCAATCAGACAGAAACCTAACAGAGAAATTAGAGAATTAATGGAGGTAATGAATCAATTGGACTTAACAGACATCTATAGAATATTCCACCCAAATAGGAAAGAATATACCTTCTTCTCTGCAGCTCATGGAACCTTCTCGAAAATTGACCACATACTCGGTAGCAAAGCAAACTTCCACAGTTACAAAAAAATATTAGTAACCACCTGTATCTTATCAGATCACCATGGATTAAAGTTAGAATTCAACAACAGTGCTACCTATAGAAAGCCTACAAACTCATGGAAACTGAACAGTCAACTACTGAACCACACCTGTATCAAGGAAGAAATAAAGAGAGAAATCAAAGTCTTCCTTGAATTCAATGAAAATAAAGAAACAACATACTCAAACTTATGGGACACTATGAAAGCAGTCCTGAGATGAAAGTTCATAGCACTAAGTGCCCACTTAAAGAAAACAGAGAAAGCACACATTGGTAACTTAACAGCCCACCTGAAAGCTCTAGAAAAAAAAAGAAGCAGACTCACCTAGGAGGAGTAGAAGACTGGAAATAATCAAACTGAGGGCTGAAATCAACAAAATAGAAACACAGAAAACAATCCAAAGAATCAATGAAACAAAAAGCTGGTTCCTGGAGAAAATCAACAAGATTGATAAACCCCTATCCAAACTAATAAAATGGCAGAGAGAGAATATGCAAATTAATAAGATCAGAAATGAAAAGGGGGACATAACCACAGACACAGAGGAAATTCAGAGAATCAATTAGATCTTACTACAAAAGCCTGTATGCCACAAAACTGGAAAATGTAAAAGAAATGGACACTTTTTTAGATAAATACCATATACCAAAGTTAAACCAGGACCAGGTGAACAATCTAAATAGAGCTGTTAGTCGCGAAGAATTAGAAGCTGTTATCAAGAACCTCCCTACCAAAAAGAGCCCAGGACCAGATGGCTTCAATGCGGAATTCTACCAGAACTTCCAAGAAGACCTAATACCTATACTCCTTAATGTATTTCACAATATAGAAACAGAAGAGTCATTACCAAATTCCTTTTATGAAGCTACAGTTACTCTGATACCAAAACCACACAAAGACTCTACCAGGAAAGAGAATTACAGGCCAATCTCACTCATGAACATCAACGCAAAAATCCTTAACAAAATACTGGCAAACCGAATCCAAGAACACATTAGAAAAATTATCCATTATGATCAAGTAGGCTTCATCCCAGAGATGCAGGGCTGGTTTAACATACGAAAAATCTATTAATGTAATCCATCATATAAATAAACTGAAAGAAAAAACCATATGATCATTTCATTAGATGCTGAAAAAGCAGTTGACAAAATTCAACATCCCTTTATGATAAAAGTCTTGGAGAGACTAGGGATACAAGGGTCATACCTAAATATAATAAAAGCTATATACAGCAAGCCAACAGCTAACATCAAATTAAACGGAGAGAAACTCAAAGCCATCCCACTAAACTCAGGAACACGACAAGGCTGTCCACTCTCACCATACCTCTTCAATATAGTGCTTGAAGTCCTAGCAATAGCAATAAGACAACATAAGGGGATCAAGGGGATTCGAATTGGAAAAGAAGAAGTTAAACTTTCGCTATTTGCAGATGATATGATAGTGTACATAAGCGACCCCCAAAACTCCACCAAAGAACTTTTACAGCTGATAAACACCTTTAGTAATGTGGCAGGATACAAGATCAACTCCAAAAACTCAGTCGCCCTCTTATACACAAAGGATATGGAAGGAGAGAGGGAAATCAGAGAAGCTTCACCTTTCACGATAGCCACAAACAGCATAAAATATCTTGGGGTACCTCTAACCAAGGAAGTGAAAGATCTATTTGACAAGAACTTTAAGGCATTGAAGAAAGAAATTGAAGAGGATACCAGAAAATGGAAGGACCTCCCTTGCTCTTGGATTGGGAGGATCAACATAGTAAAAATGGCAGTTCTACCAAAGGCAATTTATAGATTCAATGCAATCCCCATCAAGGTCCCATCAAAATTCTTCACAGATCTTGAGAGGACAATAATCAACTTTATATGGAAAAACAAAAAACCCAGGATAGCTAAAACAATGCTATACAATAAAGGATCTTCTGGAGGCATTACCATCCCTGACTTCAAACTCTATTACAGAGCTACAGTAATGAAAACAGTATGGTACTGGCATAAAAACAGAGAAGTCGACCAATGGAATCGAATAGAAGACCCAAATTTTAACCCACAAACCTATGATCACCTCATTTTCGATAAAGGAGCTAAAAGTATACAATGGAAGAAGGAAAGCATCTTCAACAAATGGTGCTGGCATAACTGGATGTCAACCTGTAGAAGAATGAAAATAAACCCATATCTATCACTTTGCACAAAACTCAAGTCCAAATGGATCAAAGACCTCAATATCAGTCCGAACACACTGAACCTGATAGAAGAGAAAGTGGGAAGTACCCTACAACAGATGGGCACAGGAGATCGCTTCCTATGTATAACCCCAGCAGCACAGACATTAAGGGCAACATTAAATAAATGGGACCTACTGAAACTGAGAAGCTTCTGTAAAGCAAAGGACACTGTCACTAAGACAAAAAGGCAACCTACTGACTGGGAGAAGATCTTCACCAACCCCGCAACAGACAAAGGTCTGATCTCCAAAATATAGAGAGAACTCAAGAACTTAGACTTTAAAATGCTAATTAAACCAATTAAAAAATGGGGCACTGAACTGAACAGAGAATTCTCAACAGAAGAAGTTCAAATGGCCAAAAGACACTTAAGGTCATGCTTAACCTCCCTAGCGATCAGGGAAATGCAAATCAAAACAACTTTGAGATATCATCTTACACCTGTCAGAATGGCTAAAATCAAAAACACCAATGATAGCCTTTGCTGGAGAGGCTGTGGAGGAAGGAGTACCCTCATCCATTGCTGGTGGGAATGCAATCTTGTACAACCACTTTGGAAATCGGTGTGGAGGTTTCTCAGGAAATTTGGGATCAACCTATCCCAGGATCCAGCAATACCACTCTTGGGAATATACCCAAGAGATGCCCTATCATATGACAAAAGCATTTGTTCAACTATGTTCATAGCAGTATTATTTGTAATAGCCAGAACCTGGAAACAACCTAGATGCCCTTCAATGGAAGAATGGATGAAGAAACTGTGGAATATATACACATTAGAGTACTACGCTGCGGTAAAAACAATGACTTCTCGAATTTTGCATGCAAATGGATGGAAATAGAAAACACTATCCTGAGTGAGGTAACCCAGACCCAAAAAGAGGAACATGGGATGTACTCACTCATAATTGGTTTCTAGCCATAAATAAAGGTCACAGAGTCTATAATTGGTGAACCTAAAGAAGTTAAATAAGAAGGTGAACCCAAGAAAAAACATATAATTATCCTCTTGGCTATGGGAAGTAGACAAAATTGCCGGGGAGAAAATTGGGATCTTGGGGGTGGGGTGGGATGGGGGTAAGGGAGGATGGGGAGAGAAAAGTGAGAAGGGGAGGATGGGGGAAACTTGGGGAAACAGGATGATTGGGATAGAGGAAGTTTGGATAGGGGAGCACGGAAGCACAATTCTTAGTTAAGGGAGCCACCTTAGGGTTGGCAAGAGACTTGAACCTAGAGTGGCTCCCAGGAGCCCAAGGCGATGTCCCCAGTTAGTTCCTTGGGCTGATGAGGATAGGGAATCTGAAATGACCCTATCCTATAGCAATACTGACGAATATCTTGCATATCACCATAGAACCTTCATCTGGTGATGGATGGAGATAGAGACAGAGACCCACACTGGAGCACTGGACTGAGCTCCCAAGGTCCCAATGAGGAGCGGAAGGAGGGAGAACATGAGCAAGGATGTCAGGACCACGAGGGGTGCACCCTCCCACTGAGACAGTGGGGCTGATCTATTGGGAGCTCACCAAAGCCAGCTGGACTGTTACTAAAAAAGCATGGGATAAAACTGGACTCTCTGAACATGGCGAACAATGAGGGCTCATGAGAAGCCAAGGACAATGGCACGGGGTTTTGATCCTACTTCATGTTCTGGCTTTGTGGGAACCTAGCCAGTTTGGATGGTCACCCTCCTAGACATGGACGGAGGGGGGAGGACCTTGGACTGTCCACAGGGCAGGGAACCCTGTCTGTTATTTGGACTGGAGAGGGAGGGGGAGAGGCGTGGTGGGAGGGGGAGAAGGATGGGAGGAGGGGGAGGGAAATGGGAGGCTGGGAGGAGGCGGAAACTTTTTTTTTCTCCTTTTCTCAATAAAAAAAACTGTTATACGAGCTGGGTGCTGGCACCACACGCCTTTAATCCCAGCACTCGGGAGGCAGAGGCAGGCGGATCTCTGTGAGTTGAGGCCAGCCTGGTCTACAGGTTCCAGGACAGGCTCCAAAGCTACAGAGAAACTGTGTCTCGAAAAACTAAAAACAAAACAAAACAAAAAAAATGTTACAGTCTGGCACATAGCAAACGCTCAACAGAATATGTTGAATCATGGTTTGCTAAATGAATTAGTAGACACCTTTTCATTATAATATTTCATTCTGGTTTTTTGAACAATCCTATGTTTTAGCTTCTGAGAACATCCGAGGTTTTGAATATAACTTGAGGCGTATCCAACACCTACCACACAGTTAGAATACAACAAACCCTGACTGGCTGCTTCCCTAAGAACATGGCATTTGATTTCTAAAAAGCATAAACAACTGCTCAACTAGTGAAAACCACACAAACTTGAGCTTTAAATGGATTTAAAAAAATACGAAAATAAGTATAAATTTTTTTTAAAAAAGAATCAAGTGTGGGATGTAAATTTTTTTAAAATATCATTTAGAAGAGAAAGCTCGAAGCACGGTGTGGGGGTTCATGCCTGTTATTTTAACATTCAGAAGACAAAGGCAGGAGGATTGCTATACCTAGGGCAACATAAGCTACAGAGTAAGACCTTGTGTCAAAACACAAACACACACACACACACACACACACACACACACACAGAGAGAGAGAGAGAGAGAGAGAGAGAGAGAGAGAGAGAGAGCACTTTGCATCCTCCTGCCTCATTCTCTCTAGACACCAGGTGGCGACATTTTATCATGGACTGAGTTCCAGCAGTCTCTCTTTTTTTTTTATTCAATAAATGTACACTAGGAGGCTTAAGCTGTACAGCAAGAAATCTTAAAAGAATCGTGCATGGGTCTTGGGTATACAGAGCTTATGATCCGTCTATGGGGTTGGAGAGTTATGGGGATAATTTAGAAGTACAAGAATGACATGACAAGTAACAACTTCTGGGAGCAAAGATCCAAACAGATATGTCACATGTGAGGACACAAAGTCCAAGGAAGAAATGAGAACTGCTATCAGTTAGCAGGAAACTTTAAACTATCAGGTCAGTGAGATGCTACTATACCCCCGCAGAATAACTCCAGTGAGAGAACTCTGAATGAAGGAGACTCCCACACAGTGAGGGCTCCCTCCCAGACCCTGGATTAGGCACAAACCACACCCAAACAGCTGTTTCCACAGAAAGATCCTTTATTAAGTGAGGAAGAAAAGTTAAAATGGCCGCTTTCTGACTCAGGCAGAAAACCAGCAGAAAATGACCTTGCAGGTGTCATTTTAAAAGGAGAAGAAGGGGAGGTCTGTGTTAGAATGGGCTAGGATGCTGTGCTAAAGGAGACAGGGCATGAGAAAGAAGGGGAAAGGGACAAGGGAAAGGGGGAAGGGGTATTTGTCCCAGAGGGGTGAAGGACGGCCTCTGGACAGAGGAGACAGTGATGGCCACATAGGGAAATGGCAATTTATAAAGGTAAAAGAGGAAAGCCTGTGTTAGGATTGGGTGATTAATTTTAATTGGACATGTTAATTAGATGAATCAAAGTGGGGTTTCTCGTGCTGGGCATTGGTAGGTAGCCTCAGGAGGAGGAGGAGGAAGTGGCCAGATAAGGGAATAGACCTTGGTGGCTAGCTTTAGGAATGCAATCTAATGGTTTTCAGCAAGGCAGCGGGGATGGGAGAGAAGGGCAAGGCCTGCCAGAGCCACATATTCTAGTCCTAGTGATGATCGCTCTGGGAGCAACTGGACTCTTGTCCGCTGCAGGGAGTGGCAACTGATGCCACCATTTGGAGAATTTCTTTATAGTAGCTGCTAAAAGCAAATTACAGATACCTATCATCCAGATGTTCTCTCCCGAGTGCTTATTAGTAGAAATAAATGTTTATAGGTACCCAAAACCCACATATGGAAAGTTACATATAATAGCAAAATACCAAAAGCACTCATCTACCCATCAATAATACAATGTGTGAATAAATTAGAGTCATAATCCGTAGCCTAGGCTAGGCTCAAACTCAAAATCCTTCGGTGTGCTTCAGCCACCTGAGTGTGGGAATTACAGGTATGTGCTCTCACTCCAGGCTGGGATCCTTCTTTCTTAAAGAAACAGAGATTACAGAAAGCCTAGAAGAACACTTATTTTAAGATCAAAGAACACTGCTGTTCGAACAGGATAAGTGGCTATGCAGAGACTAAGAGAAAATCACCAACCGTCACCCTTACGCCCTCAGACCCAGGATGCAGGCCCCACAGGGCAGGATGAGGTAAGCAGGTGGGGATGGGGTGCTGCAGACACCACAGGACAGGATGAGGGGGAGCTACAGGCTCCCCAGGGATGGACGAGGTGAGCTGGGGGGGGGGGGAGACAGTGGGGATGGGGGATGGGGGCTAATGCACTTGCCACGTTGAATCAGCACAAACAGGAACAAATTGGGTAGCTAATTGGGAATGGAGAGTCAATCAAAGTCAACTTTGTTTGAACAGAAAGAAAACAGCATTGGAAAACCACCTAATTTAAACCAAGGGATCGTTTCAAGGCTCGAAATTAGACGTGGAAAAAGAAAAGCATGGTTTCAGCAAAGTCCAATTAAAGCATGAAAAATCCAATTTGGATCGAATTGGTAGGCCTGTCTCAGCACTGGGGTAAGATGCTTATCTGGTCCAGGCGCCACCCGTCCAGAGATATCTGCCTCCCCCTCCCTGCCTCCCCTTCTTCCCCAGCAGATATACTTCCTCGGCTCTCCTGCGATCTGTGCAGTCCTAGGTCACTTGTCAATCTTCCATCCCATCCGTCAGTTGTCTAATGTGCTGATGGTTTTTATCTCGACACCCACCCTGATCCAGTCTTCTCTTGCATTTCTATGAGTTATTATATCAGTTGGAACAACTTTTAGGAATCTGGTGGCTTTAAACATCTGGAATTTCCTTTCTCATAGTTCTGGAGATGCAGTTGCCCAAACTGGTTTCACTGAGTGTAAGTCCAGTAATTAGCAAGCCACACTTCCTCTGGGGAACTGGAGAGGATCCATTTCTAGTCTCCTGCAGCAAGGGGCTGCCTTCCTGACACGCTGGATTTGTGACATCACTGTCTTTAGCCTCCACTTTCACATGTCTTTGCTGTTTGCTGAGTCCTGTCCCTTTCCCTCCATCACAGGGACACTTGATGGCACTGAGGACCACCTAGATAATCCCAGGTAATCTGGATGAGGTGCTTAGGAACATACATTACCATAGAAAGTAGAATCCCCTCTTTTTCTAAACATGGTAATATTCACTATTTCTAGGGATCAAGTTTTGATCATTGGAGAGTTCACTGACCCATCTGTCAGTTTTTATATCCTAGAACTAAACAAACCCACAATGGTAGAACTCAGAGCTAAACGTATTTGCCTCACAGGTATAAGAACCCAAATTCAACCCTCCTTAACTTCTTTCTTTCTCCCAGCAAGTCTTCCAGGAAATGGCATTGGTCCTTTCTTTGCAAATCCCCACATTCTACCGCCTGGTCTGAGTCAGGCTCCCTCTTAGACTATTACAAGGTTTCTAACCAACTTCCCTGGCTCCTTACAGTTAATATGGCCAGGAAGCTCATCTCCATCGGTCTTCTCCTTTCCCAAGCATTCAATGGTTTCCCATCACATTTAAGACAAAATGTGATGGATGCCCGCTCCTATACCTTCGTTATCCTTCTGTGCTTGTTCTCTGTCCTGCAAGGGATGCCTACTGCTCACCCAGTTCCATGCTCCTCTCTCACAACCTGCCACATCCTCTTTTCTCTCCAGGACTCACTTCCTCAGAAGTTTCCTCAGATAACTTTTGACCTCATCAAACTGTCTGTAGATAAAGTACCTGTAGGTAAAATATGACTGTCTCTTCCTCAGAGAGACCTCTTGACACATCACTTAAAATAGTCTTTCTGTCACTCTCTTAAGACATTAATACCCAACACTGAGCTATATATTATATGTCAAGTGGCTTACTTTCTAAGTAATTCTCCCCACTATCATATTCATTTCCTGAGTGCAGGAGCAGGGCCATTTTGTTAAGCACTGGACTTCTAATCGCCTGTGCCTGACTAAGAACAGGAACACGCTAAATACTGTTGAATGAATACGTGAATGAGTGAGTGATTGACAGATTCCAGGTGGTGGGTGGTGAGGGTTTCAAAGAAAAAGCTCTTAGAGGGAACCTTTCTCTATGCTCCCAACCGCAATCTCAAATAAATATAGCTGTACTTTCTTCTCAGCTGGAACACCTCCGCTTGCTCTAACCCAATGTTAGAGCTGCTGAGGCAGGGCCGGCAGCCCCCTCATCTCAGTTTTCAGACCAGCCTTCCGGGGACGTGGGCAGTGTGACCACCAGGCAGCGAAAACTAAGAGAGTAGAGCCAATGAGCGAGTGAATGTGGTGTGTGCATGGGTGTGTGGTGGGGGCGGGGTGCAACCTTCCTGCCATGTAAATGTTAGACATTAAAAGGGAAAGCAAGTGCTACAAATTGGGATTCTCTGTAAGCTTTTAGCAGAAATGCTGTATTTGATAGGCACCTGGGGCAGCTGACCTTCCGTGAGCCCTCACAGAATACAAGCTCAGACACAGCATCTTCTTGTTTAGACACCTCATCACCCTCCCAATAAACAAGTATTTGCTCTGTGCCCAGTCAAAACCCACATGCAAAAATAGCATAATATTAATAAGCAAATGGAATTTCAGGGACAAACTTCAACTTGAATCTCAAATGAGTATTTCTGTCTATTTGCATTGGTCGCTTTTCCTTGCTATGACATAATGCCTGAGCAAACCGACTCAAAGGAAGAGTTATTTTGGTTCATGGTTTCAAAAGTTTCAATCCATAGCTGCTGGCTCCACAGCTAATGGGCTTGTGGTGAGGCAGACCACTGGTGACAGGAGGATGTGACAAGAGAGGCTGCTTACATCATCCCAGAAGGGAAGCTGAGAGAGCGACAGAACAGGGTGGGGACAAGAGACAATCTTCAAGGTCATGTCCTTAATGACCTATTAGACTCCACCTCCTAGAGTCTACCATGTACCAATAATGCCATCAAATTATGAATCCATCAATGATGAATCAATCCATGGATTGGGTCAGAGCCTTCACTAATCACCTCCCCCAAACCCCACATTTGGTCACTATATTAACGACTAAGACTTCAATATATGGAGTTTGGAGGGGACACTTCATGCCTAAACTAGAACAAGATTCTTCATGAGCCACTTACTTGGCATCCGTATCCTTATGCAGAGAATTAGAATCAACCAAGCTGGGCAGATAGCACAGGCTTGTAGCCCTGTTACTCAAGGAGTGGAAGGATCCTGAGTGTCAAGGCCAGCCTGGTCTAAATGACAAACCTGTATCAAAGAGACAAAGGAAGAGTATATGCTATTGCTGAGTAGTACAGTGCTTCCCTAGTATGGAAGAATCCCTAGGCCCAATCTCTAGTAAAGCTAAATTAATAGATAGATAACGAGTCTATCTTAGGGGTATAATAATAACTGAGTGTTCTCTTGCTACACAGCTGATTCCGAGTGGTTCTGACAGCCTGGTTGCTGTGCAAGGCCACCCACTTCTTCCACAGCTCAGGGCTGGCCCTATAATGCTTCTTTAGGGAGAATCCCTCCCCTCCCCAGCAGAGAGCAGGCCAGGTTAACTCTCAGAGCCTCACTCTTCTCCACATGTAAGTGGGTTTAACCACAGGTGCCATTGCTGAAAGGATTAATGTAAACACCATTGAAGAAAGGGTGATCTTACTCTCACCCTTCTGCTTGATGGCTTTGGGGTTGTCATGATTAGTGTTACCACAAGAAATTATCCATTTTTCTTCATCAAAAGTCTGAATATCAGCAATTGCATTTATAACAGTTCAGCCTTAGTAACAGCGATGTTGACAGTGGCTGCTCATTTGTTCCTGGCCGCCCAGACCTGAAATGACCATACAGAAAACTATATTAACTACATCATTGCTTGGCCTATTAGCTTAAGCATATTTCTAGCTTGCTCTTGCATCTTAAATTAATCCATTTCTATTATTCTGTGCATCGCCATGTGGCTGTGTCCTACCGGTAAGGTTCTGTCTGCCATCTGTCTCCTGCTGTGCTACATGGTGTCTCCCTCTTACTCCACCTACTCTCTCTATATATCCTTTCCAGTCTGGCTATATTCTGTTAAGCCATTGGCTGAAAGCAGCTTCTTTATTGACCAATGGCAATAAAACATATTCATAGCATACAGAGGGGAATTCTACATCACAGTGATTTTTGTGAAAAGCAACAACACTACCTAACATTCACCTAGTGCCTCTATGTGCTAGCTACATGGATTCATTTATTACTTCATTTAATAACCATGTCCCTATGAATTGTGCCATCATCACCATCTTTACCCAGAAGATGAAGAAACTAAAACACCTGGAAGTTTAGTAAATGCTCACAGGTGACACAGAGTAAAAACAAGATACAAATCCAAACAATATCATTCCAGAGCCCCCACATCTAACAACCACTCCCTCCTCCTAGGCTTTCGAAATCCAAATCCCTGACCTAGAGTTTATCCTTCCATCCTTAGTGCACCTGTTGTGAGTCCAGACATGTTCCATTCTGCTTTTTGTCTGCCTCAGTCCTGAATATGACTAACTGGAGTTTCCCTGTTGCTGTGAGATAACTGCCTAAGGAAGACCTAGATAGTATTCTTGTTCAGTTTCCCCACTGAAAATGAGTTAGTGCACAGTTGTCCATAGAATGTGCTGTATGTTAACCACACACCACTTCCTACTTCAGTGAATCTGTCCCCTCAGTCCCTTCCACAGTCCCAGGGGGATTCTGGCGCCACACTATTGTCTACTTTTCCCGTCCTCTTCTGCTCTTAAGCAGCCCACACCTAGCCCTGCAAATGCAAATGGCATTGATGAGGAGAGCGTGGGATATGCAGAGAGCATGAGGCCTGGTTCCTGAATACAAAACAGTCACAGTCTGATTGGCAGAAAGAATAAGGAAAGAGAATACAAGGAAGCGCACTTGGGGCAATGGCTGAGCTGCACCATTTATTACACAATAAAAGTCAGGCTTGGCATTGATGAGAAAACAAAGAATAATAATCAGGATATAATCCAAACAGTTTCTGCTTATCATCTGTGTCAAATCCAGTATACCAGTGTTAAAAGGAGGTCCCCAAGGAGACAAACTGACTTTGTCTACGGCAGCCTCCAGTGAACCCCAACTGGTAACAGGAGAAGCATCCTGTTTCTGCCACTCCCCACACACCAACCAAAGACATTTATCCACAAATCAGGAGTAAAGTGACCAGAATTAAAGTTCTCTCCAGTGCCCAGCCTGGCCTGGTCACAATAAATGGCATCCCTAAAAGCCACATATTTTTTTTTTGTCTCGGGCTCAGACAGACAATGCATCTTCAGGTAATTCTTTCTTAGCCAGCCCCTCTTCTGCTAGCTAAGCCGCCGGTGTCGGCAGCCATTAAGCCTGTGCACAGGCACATGAGGCACAACGAGGAAATCAATAGAAGCCAGTGGAACACGATATTTCCTCCATCCCTTTGCTTATCTAAATGGGGAAAGTTTCCAGGAGGAGAGCGAGGACCAGCCAGCTCCACAGCGTCATTTCTCTCTCCGCACACACAAGCAGAGAGATTGTTGTCTTCTAAGAATGCGGGCAAAGGCTAAATTTAAAGACGTTAATGGTATGGTAAAGCCACCTTCAAACTCTCTTCACATCTTAAAGACAATTACAGAATCCGTTCTGGGAGAGTGGGAAGGAGAGCTCAGAAATTGACTGGGTAGTGAGACACGTGAAACCACCCGCTCGCTCTTCCTAGTGAGGGTGGTGTGGTAATCACTTGCATTTAGCTCCCAGCCTTCTCAGAAACCTTTCTTCCCGAACCCCTGTCCTAAGACTGATCTCTGCCTGCTGCTCTACTTAGCTCCACTTTTATTCATCTGAAGTCATTTATTATTGATGACAGCCTTTTATCCTGGTCCTCTGCTGCTCAGACTTTGCAACCTGGCAGGTTTGTGACTAAGTAGCAGGCGCCATTTGTCACCGCTGGTAGAGCAGGCACTGGACAGGTTCAAGGAAGAAAGTCACGGTAAAATGACTGGCCTTAGCCAGCCATAAAACAATCACAAACGGAAGCGTCTGTAAAAAGCCAGAAATGTATTCTCTTACTGCTTTTGAAGCCAGAAATTAAAGATGAAGGTGTCAATATGGCTGGCGTCTGTGAAAGCTTTCTTTTTAGGGTTTCAGATGACTACCTTCTTGATGTGCTCACTGTGTGTGTGTGTGTGTGTGTGTGTGTACAGAGTGCAAACACCTATGTGTCTTCTCGCAAAAAAGCCACTAATCCCATTGCGAGTCTCTCATCTTAATCACCTCTCAAATCCCCAGTTAGAACATCACACTGAGAGTGACAGCTTCAACAGACGGATGTGGGGAAGATGCTCCAGGCCACAGCGGCACTATACTATGGAGCCTCTCGTTTCTTGTGTTAGGGACAGATGGGTCCCTTCAATTCAGGGCCACATACATCTGTGGTAGTTTCTCTGTGTTTTGTGCCAGAACAGATAAAATACAGTATGGTACCTGTGTTGTGATGTGATCCACCCCAACATTGCTGTCAAAAGACACAGAATTCCAATACTACTGCCTGCTGGAATGACCGTGATCCAAGACCAAGACCAACAAGATGAGGGTGCAGATAGGAAGACAGGCTGATGGTGGTCTAATGGAGAGAGTACAGTAATTCCTTAAAAGATATTTGCTGGGCATGGTGATGCATGCCTGCAATCCTAGCACTTTGGAGTCTGAGCCAGGAGGATTCTGAGTCCAAGGCAACCTGAGCTACATAATGAATTCCAGGCCAGCCTGTGCTACAGAGTGTGGTCCTGCCTCCAAGATGGAAAAACTAATTATGATAATATTGCATTTCTGGGTACAGATCTGAGAGGACTGAAATCAAATCCCAAGGGACTGTTCTCATGGCTATATTATTTGTAATGTTCTACACAACAACCACACAGTGGCGACAACACAAATACTCATGAACTGACTTAGGAGTAAAGAAGATGTGGCACATGCATATAGTGTGATAGATAGTATTTGACCTTAAAAACTGTAAGGAAATCCTGGGCTGGAGAGATGGCTCAGTTTGTACAACCACTTCTCACACAAGCCTGAAGAACTGAGTTTGATTCGCAGAAACCCATGTAAAGGTGGGAGAGGAACCAGCTCCCAAAAGTTGTTCTCTGCCCTCTACATGTGTGCTATGGGGTGCACACACACACACACACACACACACAAAGCCTCACATGCATCCAGTATTAATTAGCTGAGTGATTAATTAAAGTTTAAAATACAAGGCAATTCTGTCACATGCTACAACACAGGTGAACCTCAAACACGTTATGTTAGTGAACTAAGCAAGTCACAGGCACAAAGACAATGTGTACCTCCGCTAACGTGAGCTCTCTAAAAACAGCCAAATTTATAAAAATGGGGTGTAGAACGGCAGCATTGGGATGGGGAGTGGGGAAAGTTGAGCAGAATTGTTCAGTGGGTCTGGAGTTTCAGTTCCACAAGAGCAAAATTCTGCAACCTATTGTGTAACACACAAACACGCTTAACACTAGAACTGTCTAAAAGGTTAAACCTATTGTGTAACACATGAACACGCTTAACACTAGAACTAGTTAAAAGGCTAAATTCTATTTTCCTAAGCACAACTTAAAAAGAAAGAAACAAGACTGCCCAGTCCAACCTTGAGCAGCCGCTGCTGATAAGAGCATCAGGTAGACTGTCCCAGCTTTGTCCTTACTTGTAGGACAGAGGTCAGCAACATCTGTGTGATCAGAGGCTGGGCACATGGCTCCAGAAGTGCCTGGGAGGTACACAGAAGGCCTGGCCTTCAGCTTCCAGTAGCACTGAGAAGCCAGGTGAGACTACACATGCCTGTGATGCCATTTCAGAAGTTCGTGGTCAGGCTTGGCTACATGGTGAGTGTTGAACCAGCCTGGGTTACAGAAGACCCTGTCTCACAACAACAGCAACAAAAGAGTTGTCATAAATTCTAAATGAGATAAATAGCTCAGTAAAGAACCTTTAGTAGTCTTGCCCATTGCTTTATTCCACACAGATGTTGCCTTTCAATGAACAAACAATGCTGCTGAACAAATACTCACCCACAATCTGACACAGTTGGTCAGAGCAAAGCATCCAGCTTCTTGCGTGTGGTAGTTTGAATGCGATGTCCTCATATCTAAGGGTAAGTAAATACTTGGTCTCCAGTTGGTGGCTATTTGGGTAGGCTTAGAAGGTATGGCCTTGCGGAGGAAGTGTGTCACTGGGGGTGAGTGCTCTCTCTGCTTTTTGCTTGTGGCTTGAGATGTGAGGTCTCAGCTGCTGCTCCCACTACCATGCCTTCCTGCCGCCATGCTCCCCACCAGGATGGTGATGGACCCTAATTCCTTGGGAAGCCCAAATCAATCCTTCTGTAAGTTGTGTTCTTCATGGTGCTCCATTGCAGCAACGGAGAAGAAACTAATGCACCATGCAAGGGAAACACAAGAACTATTGGGCCTAAAGGCGATTAATTTAACAGAGATTGTGTCTAAAAGTCACGCCATATCACATTGTCATATCCAGACCACTAATAATACACTGAATTTGGGGAAACTATAAAAACAACCAAGATGATACTTTGAACAGTCAGAAAATGTCAAAATCTTACAAAATAACATTGTATTGTTATAGCAAAAGCAAAGGTTGTGGCTAAAAGGAAAGTTGCATATAGAAATCAAAGAACTTCGAGCTGGGTATGTGCTAGACAAGCTGACCATGTAATCAGGAAAACAGGGACTCTGGGGGGAAAGGCCAGTGTTTGAACTCCTCTCAGTTCCACTCCTGTCAGGTCCTCTGGCAAACAGAGAAAAGGCCCTGCTGTCCTTTCACATATTCTTGCTACACGCAACTGAACCATAAGCAATCATGGCGTCTAAATGGCCTCCAATGATTTCAGGAAAGAAACAACACAGCAAAGGAGTTAAATGTGAGGGAACCAACAAAGACGACAGCCACAGCTCAGTAGCTTTGATAAGGGCGTCTTCCATGACAAAATTACAACTTGGTTGTGGAGGGGGAGAGAAAAAGAGAGAGAGGGAGAGAGGGAGGGAGGGAGGGAGGGAGGGAGGGAGAGAGAGAGAGAGAGAGAGAGAGAGAGAGAGAGAGAGAGAGAGAGGAAGAAGTCTAATTAGCAACTAGTTGACTCTGCCCAGGTCTCAAGACCAATAACACCTGTGAGGACGGCAGGCCTAGCAATGGCAGTCTAGGGTAATGGCCAGCCTACAGTCAAGGTTAACAGTTAGCAAAGAGGAAGTGAGAAATACACAAAGAGGAGTTCAACTATGCCCTAACTGGACAAACAGCCTGTGAACAGCATACAGCCATCTCCCTGGTTGACCTAGGAGAACACACAGAGCATGGGCCCTCTAATTAGCCAACTCATAAAATTACATCATCTTTGTTAACTTTCTGTCATAAGGCCTATAAAAGCCCCTAAACTAGCTGTTCAATGGCATCCCTACCTTGAGAATCTTCCAAAAGGGGAGCCCCAGCCAATGCCTGCAGCTCCTGTCTCCTTCCATCACACCAAATGGGAGTTCTGGTTGCCGACTTCCTAAAAAAGACCTCAATCCTTCCTTAAGCTTGCTCTCTACAGTCAAACCCCCTGTTCAAACTCGTCCTTCCTGTGTCTGTGAAACTCACCCTTCAGATTTGAAGGAAAACTGCCCAGAACCAATAGCTCTTGAGCTGTGCAAACCTGAGACGAGAAACTGTCTTCTGCACTCAGGAATGCCGGTCCCCCATGTCATCATGACAACGTATATCCCATCGCAAGATCAAGAGGTAGAATTAAACTGAGTATTAGTACTTTCTTCCTTAGACTGTTTATAAAGACTGTGCTAGGTACATCAGCTTAGATGATGAGTTTTCACCTCACAAGTCTACAAATAATTACTTATAAGATTTTATTTAATATCTTCTAGCACCCCAAAAAATCTTTTCCAATAATCTTTATATGCATAACTTAATTTGAATGCCTATACAAAGATTGGTAAAGATGTGATTCCTAATGTCTGAACAGTCTGAGACATCATAAAATTAAGAATTTCCCTTCACCCTGACAACTTGCCTTCTAGTCCTCACATCTAATCCCCGAGATCTTCTTTGAACACAAACTGACAAGTAGAGACAAAGCAGAACTGAGATTTCTAGGTCATGGGTAACTGAAATCAGGGTTCTGAGTATGTGATCTCCTGGTGATTTTAAGGCCTATAGTGATTCTAATTAAAACAGACAAAAAAAATAAGAAAAATAAAACAACTCAGGGCAAATAGCAACAGTCTCCAGAACTTCCTTACCTGAATATAGGCATGGATGTTTTACATATACACCAATTATAAGTGTGTGTGTGTCTGTCTGTCTGTCTACGTGGGCATGTGTGTGTGTGTATTGTAAGAGTCATCAGACTTCAAAGTTACTCAGAGCTCAAATACCGCTGCCCCAGCACACAGACACACCCTGCTCTGATTTGAATGTGTCATCTCCAAATTTCAGGTGTTGTCATTGTCTTGATTTTAAGAAGTAGGGGCTTGCTGGGTGGTGGTGGCACATTCCTTTAATGCTAGCACTCAGGAGGCAGAGGCAGGTGGATCTCTGAGTTCTGAGTTTGAGGCCAGCCTGGTCTACAGAGGAAATTCCAGGATGGCCAGGGGTACACAGAGAAAACTTGTCTTGAAAAACCAAGGTACAGTCTTAGAAACATATCAGCTCTCAGCAAACAAGAAAACACCTTGACCTCGCATTTCCCAGCATCCAGAGCTGTGAGAAACAAATTACCCTCCTCTTACAGCACAAATGGACTAAGACACTGCCACGCTATTGATCTGCAATCCTGGCTACACATCAGAAGCACCTGTCACTTTCTGTGCAAGTCCACCGAGATTCTGACTATCGAGCAGCATTGGAGAGTAGGCACCAGTGTGTTTCAGAGCGACTGAGAATCACCGGGTCCTTCACGACAGCAGGGCAGGATAAAGCTACACAGGGTTTTCCACTAATGAAGCTGTTTGGTCTTGAACATGGGCAGCAACTTTTAAGTATCAGACTGGGGACTTTGAGTTACATGTAGTGAATTAAAGGTGGGCCTATCTATATTCCCTATAAAACTGGTGATGAAGTGGTAACTTCATGAAGATAAACAGGACAGACAAGAAGAACAGCAGGCCAAACTGCATCTAGAAGAGGAAAACGCACTTCCCGGTGGATCTTATGAGTCACATGCACGTTAGTATAAAACTAGGCAAGCATAATCAAAATGAAAACTAATATTTCTCATAAAGTTAAAAGCTAAAGTCCTGAAAGGGAGAATGCTAGACAACAAAATTCAGAGAGACCGCAGGAATTTTCTAGCATATCCAGGAGCATAACAAACCAAGGGGCCATTCAGCATTCGACAGGAATCAGCAAACACAGAAAAGCAATTTAAGCAACTTCCACATTCAGTCATTACAAAGCAAGAACAACAACAAAAACCCTTTCATAGATTCAGAAATACAGTGCAACTTTCTCAACTTCATGACAAACATCTGTAAAAATCTGTACCTGGGCCTGTAGTATGATCTTCAGAATCTAAAAGTTGTCTTCTGACCTCCATATGCTTGCCATATGCAGCACACGCATGCCCACTCACAAGCAAAAATGGATAATGACAATAAATATTATACTCAACGTTTAACTCTATAGCTATAGTTAACACCATAGTTAACTCATGCTGAATGCTCCCCTCCTATGTTTAGGGACTTTGTGAGGATGCTCACTCTCAGAACTCTTATTTCACAGAGTAAAGGAAGTCACAATGAGAGCAAGCAAGCAAGAAAACCATAGGAAAGGAAGAGACAAATTGTGTTTACTCGTGGAATTATCTACATAGGGAAGTCCAACAGAAAAGTTCGCAGAACCAGTTAATAGGTAGGAGGACACAGTGCCAACATACAAAGATCAATGCATATAATATACTAATGACAAATGGGGGTTATATTTGATGCCACTTGCAATTGCACTCCCAAAGTGAAGTACCTGGGTATAAATCTAACAAAGCATATATGGTCGGTACACACAAACATACAAGCCCGCTGATGGAGAAGTCAAGATCCAAGTACTTAGAGAAGCATAAAATGCTCATGATTGCAAGACTCAGTAAGTAAAGGTACCAATGAACTCATTACAAACCTTAGGTGAACAGGTAAAGGAGGGGCTGGAGAGATGGCTCAGCTGGTAAAGTGCTTGCTTTGCAGAAATGAGGACCTGGAGTTAACAACCTCAGTACCATGTAAACAGCCAGACACATGCCTGTAAACACAGCACTGGGGAAGCTGAGCTAGGAGAATCCCAGAGGCTTGCCCAACCAGCCGGTTTGACCAAACCAGTGAGCTCCAGGGACGGTGAGAGAATTTGCCTCAAAAAGTAAGTTGTAAAGTGATCAAGAAAGACACTCAAGCCTGACCTTCAGTCTCTGTGCATGCATGCAAATGCATAGACAGGGAGAGAGAGAGAGAGAGAGAGAGAGAGAGAGAGAGAGAGAGAGAGAGAGAGA